>VWZF01004740.1:1276461-1323429 GCA_013396755.1 Sclerurus mexicanus
GGACATCCCAGCACCAGCTCTTCTGGGTAGTTAGAACTGGCAGCTATTTGGCTGCATCCCACATCAGACAATCTGATCTAGGCAACAGCACAAAGGGATCTAAGCAGAACAAAGCTGGACAACACACAAGCAGGCAAATAGACAAGATGAGATTTGCTCTTGCTTTTCCCTGCCTTACGGTTTCCAGAGTGGATCCAAACTCAGAAATGATCTGCTTTCCAGACTTGACTTTGTGCAGGCAGACTTTTATAAGGAAGCTGTCCCAGGAGGGAGAGATCTTCAGAGAACACCTTATCTCACTGCATTTCTGCCATCATGGGCTGAAATCTCCAGGGGCTGGGGGAGGATGCAAAGTGAATACAGTGGTTTCAGATCCAGCACAAGGATCCTAGAAGCAATTTGGCTTTCAAGCTCAAATCCCAGCAATTAAACCTAACCTAGATTCTCACACAGTCTAAACTGTAAACACTCTTCGGCCTGACTCTGGTTATTAATGAATCTCCTGAAGAAGAAATCAGGACAAAACTCAAGCAATATCCCCG
The DNA here is from genome assembly GCA_013396755.1 of Sclerurus mexicanus. Lineage (NCBI taxonomy): Eukaryota > Metazoa > Chordata > Aves > Passeriformes > Furnariidae > Sclerurus > Sclerurus mexicanus. Next base: position 1,277,004 of record VWZF01004740.1, read on the forward strand.
GCATAAACAAAGTCAGTTCTGCTGTGCAGGGTGCTGTCATGTTTTTGTACCACTCATGCACCAAGGGATTATTACATTTGCGTCCCAGAAATTGGACTGAGATTCTCGCTCATCCTGCAGCACGACGCAGGTAACGACAGGGGCTCTAATGACACATCAAAGGCTTTGCTAAGCTCCCGGTAACCATGAGAACGAAGCTGAAGTGGTTTGTTATCCCGTCAGCCTTGGGAGAGGTATGTTTAGCCTGATTCACTCCTTGCCATTGTGTTGCGCAGTTCAAAGGACTTCCCATGACTTTAAAGAGAAAAACATGGTTTCTATCCTGGATGTTCCACTTTTGGTGCCAATTGTGCCAACAAAGTGAAGAGAACACATGAGGAGTTTGGGGTTTGACTTCAAGGTAGTTCTGCCTAAGTTGTTGCTGGCACCTAGGACAGATGAGCCAAAGGATACAGCTGCTGGTTGATGTGATTGCTGGCAGCTTGGCTATTTCTTACATGCTGTTTAGGCTTTCTAAGGACATTTCAGGGCTCAGATGTCTGGACCTGAATAGGCCATCAGAGCACTGAAGCAAAACCCAGTGGCTAGCTGGCCACAAGCTCCTCTGCCCAGGCTAAGGGACATAGATGAGGATTTCTGCAATAAACTCTTTTACCTAAATGCTGCAGAGGCAGAGGTAATTGTCTGGGAAGTGAGATACATTCCTTGCCGTTTGACATTTTGATGTTTCATTAAGCAAAGCATATGGTGCTGAGGAGTCCGTCGCCAGCGACGCGAGGTGGGGGGAAGGCCAGTGGCGGGGAGCAGAAGGGGAGTGTGGGTGCTCTCCTGAGCGGTGATTGATTCCACAGGTCACCTCAGTACCTCTGCTAATTAGCGCTCTGCAAGATGAGCGTGTGCAAGAGAGGCTGCAGGAGGGGAGTGGAAGGTGGCCGAGGGATGGGGTGGGCAGGAAGGTGCAGCAGCACATGCGCTCTGATCATGGGGAGAACATCCCAGGAGTCAGCACGCCGCACACACGTGGGGACAAGGCAAAGGGGGAACACCTGGGAGGGGCAATTCCTGTACTGCTCCCCCCTCCAGCAGGGAGGCTGACTCCCTTTGTGTTTTATCTGCGAACATGCTGACTTCTGGCTGGCCGAAGTTGCTGAATCAGACTCGTCTCACTGGAGTGATATGACTTTTTCTTTTTTTCATTTGATTTCAGATTTAAGAACTTCATTTATAGGTGAAGTAGCAGACTAGGATGCTTTTTCAGTGGTTTGTTGATGGATGTATTCTTTCATTGTTTACTGGCTCAGCTAATAATACAGGCTTTAGATTTAAAATGCAACTGGTGCTTTCCCACAAACACAGGGAGTCATCCAGCATCCATATAAAGTCATCTCCTTCCCTTGACAACACGTGCTCTCATTGGCCATGGCCTGGAGAGGGCAGGAGGATATGACCAAGGCCAGCTTGTCCTGCAGTCCTTGGAGTCATTCAGCCTTATTCACAGTGGCTGTTGGTCACAGCCGAGACTTGCGAACTGTACAGTGGATGGAAAAGACTTTTCTGGTTTTTTAGGGTGAGTTCAGGATCCATCAGAAGGAAAACACTGATCCTTTGAATAGACAAACTTTGGAAACTCCCAGCTAAGAGCCTTTTGAAATAATAGAGCAATTAACGATGTCAATTAAAAAAATAGGAAGGTAAAAAGGAAATGTCTTATGTGGACTGCTGAGGGAGACAGGAAAAATGCATCAATATTTCCTTGACACAAGTGACAGTGACAAAATGGGAAGCCTAAAGTCCATTACAGTTGGAAAGGCCACAGAAAGAACTGAATAGTAAGATCTGTGAGGATATGCTTGACAAGCTCACCAAGCATGAGCTCCCCACATGAATTTTGAGCTGACCAAATAAAACATCACAAAAGAAGCAGAACAGGGGGAACAAGGCTGTCGAGTCCTCACCTTGCTGCCAGGTTTTCATACCTGCTTCTTGAAATCCTACAAAAGAGAGGCATCAGAGCAAATGAGCAATTTGTTCATGGTGACCTTTGAGTATCCAGGAGAAAATCATTACAACAATGTGCTTGTAGGCTTGTCAAAATCACTGACAGTCTTTCCATTGACTTCAATGAGTTTTGATTGAAGTCTGAAGATCAGGCCTTCTTCTCTTTCATGTAAAACAGGTGCATTCAGTCCAGTGAGGAAGAGAGATCATAAAGTCAGAGAGAGTGATTTGTTTCCACAAAGTTAAATTGGTTAGTTCTTGGCTTGGCTGAGAAAGCCAAGCTGGAGCCAGACATAATGCAAGCAGAACAGTCATCATCATCTCTTTGTCACATTATTACAGGACACAGTGGTCACTGTCTGTGTAGATGGATTCAGAAAGGACTGGTAGACTCAGAGTAGGAAAAGTCCTCAGTCTCTGGTGCACTCAATTGCCTGGATACAGTCTCTGCATCATGGGAGCTGTCAACCCCTGGGTACTGAGAGACAAGCTGTGTTTTGCTCTGAAGTAACCCAGGTTTCCTACTTGTCTTCAAGCATCCACTGGCCTCCTCTGCTGGAGATGGAATCAGCCTGCATAGACTCCATAAACCTGCTGTGACTAACCTGGCCAGAGTATGGAGCATCAGCCATGGCTAGGATGTGAGCCCTTGGGACCAACAGGGAATGGGGGCTCAGCAGCCAGCCCTCCAGGGCTGCAGTGCACACAGTCCCCATGGGATGTGCGGGGTCCATGTGATTCTGGATAGCTGAGAACTGTTTATCAGGACCAAACCTATCCAGGGAGTTTTGGCCACCCATCCCCTGCCCCATCGAGGTTACGGCAACTTGCAGTTCTGCTCCTCCTCTTCTTGTTTAATGCCTTTGCCTCTCTCTTGTGGGGTTGCCAGCTTTCCTAGACCCTCGGGAAGTCACAGATGAGGCTGGCTGTGGGTCTGAAATCACAAGGTTCATTTCTGCACATGGCAGAGAAAATTCACAGCCAGTGGAGAGCTTCTAGTGCAGCCAGGCTGCAGCTGTGCCGGGTTTGCTGTTGCTCAGTCCCTTGTGTGTGTGGGTGTCCCCTCTCACAGCACCAGCTGCCACATGCAGCCACTGTCACTGCAGCTGTGACATCCCCTGCCACCTCCCAGCCATGGCCATTCTGCTCTGTTTCCCCCACAAGGGTTTTTAGAACAATTTGTCAAAGGTGGGGTTTTAGCCACTGAATTTTATTATGCCAAGTTTAGAAAACAGTCCTCTTTTGTAGAATCATGTAAGGTTTGTCCACCTGAAAGAAATAACCTTTATTTTTATTTTTTTTTATTCTTTGCTTTTAGCAAATAAAATCCAAAGCCTCTATTTTTTCAGGATTTATTTAGCATTTGCCTAAGCCTCAGTATTTTCTATGAAGAATAGCTTAGCTGAATATTTTTCTAGCTGGAGGAAAATATCTCAATAGAAACTTCTTGACCTGAGTTTCCCGTAAGCCACCATCAGCCTTAGGTCTGCGTGCTTGCCCTTTGCATACACATGTTGCTCCTGTCGTGGTTTGTTTCCTGTTTTGCTGAGCCATCAGAAGTGAGTCCCCTTTTTCTACAAATGGTTCCTTCAGAGAAGATTGTATTAGACATCTCCTGGGAAGCTGCTTATTCTGTCTCCCCCTCCCAGACTGCACTCTTTGCAGTGCTTCAGGAAGGAACATGAGCTTGGAACTACCTTTTTTAGAGCCTTTTATAATGGATCCTTTTATGCCTAGCCCCATATTCTGCAGCACACTGCTTTTATGTCTGTGCCTCCCTCACAAAACCGCTTCCTGACAAGGTATCCTACTGGGGTTTGGTGGGTGTGTAAAGCTCCCAAGTTGTCCAGCTCACCCCCATCAAGCAGCCCCAGGACATGCAATTCTGGTCTACCTGCAGCATCCTCTGCAGTGCCGCCCGCAAGGGAGGAGCCGGGGAAGGTGGGATGAGTTGCCCCACATGGACAGGGGTGTGATTACTCTGCTGTCTCTCTGGATCTGACTGACTTTGTTCAGCAAACCCAATAGTGCTGTGGCTTCCTGACTGAACAGTCTGCCAGCTCTCAGCTCTTCCTGGGCTGCTCTGAAGAACAGGCCTGTTCCCTGGAAGCCCTTTCCCTCTGCTTTCCAGCGTGATCCATGAGATGTCCCTGGCCCCAGGCGTTAAGGAGCTCTGTTCATAAGCAAAGAGAAGTCCTGGGCTTTGGCAGATTTTCCAGTTGCAATAAGCGGGATGAACTTGGTCAATAGCATTGAGTTTATACAATGGAAGAGGTTTCCAGATCCATGTGCCTGCTGTTCTCTCCACAGTTTTCTGCCTGGAGACCCAGCGATTAGTGATTCCATCGAGGTCTTTGTTGCTGCTGATGGATGCAGGGCAAAGAGGCTGTGGCAGAAGGGCCAGGGGTGTTTCTGATCAGGCCCTGTGTTTTGTCTTGCAGGCTAACAATTCACGCCGAGTGCCCCATGCACCTGGAGGACTTCCCAATGGACGTGCATGCTTGCCCTCTGAAATTTGGGAGCTGTAAGTACCCTGATCAACCTCTGCAAGGATGTTGGTACAGAGCTAAGGAGAAGTCCTTTGTGTGGCTACTGTGACATAGTGTTTTCAATTATTGCTAATGATAATGTGACCAAAAATGTTTTCTTGGTGTCTCATGCATGCAATTCCTACCATAGAAATGGGCAGCAAGCAAATCTGGGGTCAGTTCAGGCTTGCAGGATGGGTTAAACACCTATGGTTTTGTCATAACTAGGAGGAGGAAGGAGCATTACTAGGAGGAGGAAGAGTAGCTTCCCATTGCCCTCCCTTTCTTTGGTGGGCAGTGCTGCATATACATCACTGCCTCAGTAGGACTGGCGTTGGTGGAAATTTTGGGGCCAGTTTTGTTTAACATCTTCATCGATGACCTGGATGAGGGAATCGAGGGCACCCTTGGTCAGATTGCAGGTGACACCAGTTTAGGTAGGAGTGTTGGTCTGCTGGAGGGCAGGAAGGCTCTGCTTCCCATACCTTGCCTAGGAACAAGTTCCCTCTTGTCTCCGTACATGAGTTACATTTAATTTGGTTTTGTTCCTAAAGTGAGTGGGAGCCAAACCCCAAGCCACTGGTTCACCATAATATGAAAATAAATTTCCTAGTCCAACTCTGTCTGGAGTCTTCTCCATGTCCAACAAACTGAGCACCACGCTCAGTCTATGTTAGCATTAGATGGAAGAGTTACCCACCTCCAGCTAAAGAATGAGCGCACACCAGTAACCTCCAGAAAAATCCCAGCCTTCCTAAACTGATCCTTGCTTCCTGTAGCCATTTGGGAATTAACTAAGGACAAAGTTGAAAAGTTTGATTGACAGCAGAAGAAACTGTGTTTATCATGTGCATCTGCTCCTCTGCCTCATGACAAACTGTACCCATGAAACTGGATGATTCAAAACTACTCAAATAAAGCTATTTCTTAGGCAGCACCTAATTAAATGTAGAACTCATTTCCACAGGACATCACTAAGGCCAGTAAAATAGCAAGCCTCAGAGAAGGATGAATTATTAATGTTAATTGACCTTGTGAGGAGGGATATAAAATCTCATACCTCAGGCCTAAACTCTGGGATTATTACAAGACTTGCAGGAAGGCAGATTACTCCACATCTAATTGCTTATAATGTTTCTTACTGAGGAAAAGAGATTAATGTGTGTATTTCTGCTGGAATACCCTTTGGGCTTTTTTTTCACTGATTTGACCTGTGAACGATGAGAGTTTTGAGACAAGCAGCTCAGAAAGCTGCCCCTGGTTAACATTAGTGTGGCTCTTTATAAAGCACCCATATGCACAGCATCTGAGCTCACCTCTCCTGTGTTGGAGTGGGATTAAACCAGTGTTTTCTCTAAAAAGCCATCGACAGCTGGAAGCTACTCATTTTCAAGAAGCCTAAAGTGGGTTAGATTTGTAAGTAGAAGGACAATGCCAGTAGCAGACACATACTATTCAAGGGATAGCTGAATTTGCCTTTCAGACCACTTTCCACTGATCCCCACAGCCTGAATGGCTCATCAGGCCTTCTGTCCCTGTGCCACCATGGCATCCCCCCAGGGAGGAAAGGCAGAGAATGTGTAGGGGAATTGAGGGCATCAGGCATTCCAGAGAGCTTCAGCTGCCCACCTGCATCGGGCCAAGTGCAGTGAAGGTGATGATCACTGTGCTCCCTAGAAGATGAATGTTCACCACAGGGGACTGTTCCTAAGCCATCATGGGACATTTGTACGGCAGCTGTCTGAGACTAGGGTGGCAGAAGATGTTGTTGAAGTTACCAGCTCCACTAACTGTTCAAGAGCCGTCCTTGTTTGGATGGAATTGGATTGAACTGCATTGCAAAGGAGGCATTGACAGAACCAAAACAGCTACATGACATTAAATATGTTCCAATCATCCATGCTGTGCCTACGTGACACCAGATACCATCCTGTCCCAGACAACCAGATGTGTAGACAGCTGAATTTTCTAGACAAAAATTCAGAAATTTTTGTAGACATTCCTGAATTTTCAGGAATGATGGCAATGAAACTGTTCCCTTTGCAGGCTGAGAGTGGCAGTAAGTGAACTGTGACTGCTAGAGCAGGCGATGTTGCCCGTCAGGTGAAAAAGCAGTGGCAGAGCTGTACAAGGCTCTGAAGGAGAATGGAGGTCTCCAGAAGCATGTTGAGAGCTGGAAGGAAGGGTTGGAAAAGCAGAATGTTGCACATGGAATGAGAGGTGCCAGCCTGCAACAGAAGTGCTTAGGCAGCACACTGGCATGATGAGAAACATTGGCTGATCATCAAAACCACTCATGCCACTTTGCACAGCTCCTGCTTAATATTTGACAGGTTTACCAAAGCCTACAGTGCAGGGATAACAGTGGTTGTTTTAAAAAGATCAGAGAAATCTGGTTGTCTCAGGGCACAATCTTCCACAAAGCAGAAGCTGAGACATTTCTGTAGTAGACCTGACCCATTGCTTGACCTGTCCACAGCCAAAGAATTCCTCAGTGTCTTAATAATAGGAGCTTGTGGTAAAAATTAATTAAAAGCTTGGTTTAGTGAATTATGTTCTTTCTTTAAAAAACTGGTGCAGAATTGGTATGGACAGGAAGTCTGGGCATTATGGGGAAAAGCAGGTCCTAGCAGAGTCTGAAGAGATTGAGTTTCTGCATAACCATATGACCAGCAAAGCCAAGAGCATGTGGGCACTGTTGAGAGAGGGACTGGCTGTGAGGACAGAGCAGGGCTTTGGTCACGAACACATGGTCGGGCAGGGAAAAAGCATTTTGGTGGGAGGGCACACCACCTCCAAAGCTGAGAGGCTTGGAGAGGGTTGCTTCTGAGCAAGGGTAAAGTTTTTCAACTTTTTCTCCCTAGCCTAAAATTTAACCCTGTTTGCATTTAGCCTTTCTTCCCAGCTGCTGCCAGCATGACGTTCCCTGTCCCTGGCATGGCAGGGCTGTGTCTGTCCTGCTGCCCCAGTCTGCTGCTCCGGATGCCTTCCTATCTTGTCCCTGCTTGGAGCCAGCCCTTGCAGAGTCAGCACGTTACAGGGACAGCACATCTCTCAATGACAGTGCTCTGCCCCTTTTCAGATCCCTTCCAAACACCCCAGCTCCCTCCTGCTCATTTGATTTAACAGTTGTTGATCTGCCTTGGTCTTTGGCCACGCTTGGCTGTGCTCAGCCATGTGGCTCTGAGAAATGCACAGCAAAGATTAATTTGGCTACAGGCTAATTTTGGTATATTTTAGGTCAGGCAGAAGCATAAACCTTACTCTCCTTTGTCCTCTGCAGATGCCTACACAAAGACGGAGGTGATTTACACCTGGACACTGGGGAAGGATAAATCAGTGGAAGTAGCAAAGGGTGGATCCCGCCTGAACCAGTATGACCTGCTGGGCCATGTTGTTGGGACAGAGATGGTTCGATCCAGCACAGGTACTTGTGGGACCATGATATGAAGCATGGGCTGAGCACATCCTGAGATGAGATGGACCCATGGGCTCTGAATGCCACTGTTTGGCACAGTAAGGACCACAGTAACTCGCAAGCCACATGCTTGGGAAGCATACGGCTGGTGACATCTATAGCAGTCACCAAGAGGCAGTAAAGAGTTTAGTTTTCAGTGGTTTCCACTGAAAGAGCCTTATCATCCATAGTCTTCAGGAAAACTGATCTCAAGCATCTAAAAATGATCTGTTGCGTGGAAAATTTGTCCTGCACTGTCCAGCTGGTTCATGGTGCTGTGGGTTCATTTGTCTTGGATTCCTTTCCAGTCCCTCAGGAGAGCACTGCAGGCTGGAGAGGCGAAAACAACATAATGTTCAGTGTGATTTTCACTGCATCTGCTTACACAAATATTATCGTAGCTAATAGAAGATTATCCCAAACAAATGTTTCCTCTGATTAATGACCAATATTAATCATCTTTCTCTCCCATCTGCTGCTCCTCCCTTCCCCTCTGAATCCAGGTACTGGTAGCTTCTGTTATCTCATGTGTGTCTCATATTTCCTTTTTTCTTTTATTTTTTCCTTCTGTATGCACCAGTAGTTCTCTCATTTAAGGATATTTCCTCTCTGGTGCACTTGATTTTAATAGTGTCTGTCTGTAACAACTCATTTCACCTCCCTTGGGGAAATGTGGGGAGCCCAGGGAACTAAATGTCATAATATCTGGCCCATCTCTCTCCTTAAGTTGTAGTAAAATGTACAGATGAATAACCTGAAGTGGTAGGAAAGCTGCTAAAGGCTCCTGTGTGTAATGATTTAGCAGAGCCACACTCACAACATAAAGGCACAGTAATCCAACAAAATATCCAAAGCTTTGAGAGGAGGAATAGGACATGGAGGGAAAATATGGACAACTACTTCTTTGGTTCACAGGTCAGACCTTTAACAATAAAACTTACCCTGATTTTTGAGATGGTTTAAGTGTGGCAAGGTGGAATATTTTCTGAATTGTAAGAGAAAATAAAATCTTTTGTCCTAAAATCCTTCTGAAGCACCATTAGGGTCTCTCTAGGCTTAAGAGATCTTACCCACAACCTGGCCCCTTGGGCTGAAGCAGGAGGGGGTGGGAGCTGGGTCAGCAGAGACCTCCGGGAGCACTTTGTGCCTGGGGTGAAACCTATTGCCTGGTGGTTGACATTGCTTTGCCTTCATCCCACAACCGTTTTGTAGAGAATTAGAGGCACCTCCAGAAGAGTGTTTTGAAAGGACAAATGCTACGTGAAAGTCACCTGGGCTCTGCTGGGGCACATGCCTGACACAGCACAGCAGCTGTGTGTGCAGAGGCAGTGCCAGCAGCTGCTGCAGCCTGCACCCCTCCTTCCCATGGATGCAGGACTGGAGGACACCAGGGCATGCCAGCCAGGAGTAGTATTTCACTGAAGAACTTGAAAGCTCGTTCAGGACAGACCTTTAGTGGGTCAGAGCTGGATGGGTGGTCAGCTGGCCCCATCCTGGAAAGCACAGGTGGCTCAGCACCTCTAACTGGCTGTCTCTGCAGGGGAGTATGTCGTCATGACCACACACTTCCACCTCAAGAGGAAGATCGGGTACTTTGTGATCCAGACCTACCTACCCTGCATTATGACCGTCATCCTGTCCCAGGTCTCCTTCTGGCTTAACAGGGAATCAGTTCCTGCCCGGACGGTTTTTGGTGAGTCTGGGAGCACAGGGGCATCCTCTCAGGTCGGGGGAGAAAGGCACCACAAATGAAGGGAAATAGACTTAGTATCAGAGCTGATCTTCCCCAGGCCTTGTCCGGTGTTGTTGAAGCTGCTGATGATTCCCCAGGGTAGGTTTCAGTGTCTTCCCAGTGCCCCTGCTTTCCCTGAATCACTGCAAAAATACCCCTGTCCATGTTTCTGCTACAAGCTAAGCCATAAATATTAACAGTAATCAAGGTATTGATCATCTAATTATATGCATTTGGCAGTGTCTGCTTATCCGTATTGTCTTTTGAGCTGAGAAGAGCATGGGTACATGGGGAGGCATTTAAAGCTCTACTTTTGAAATTGCTAATGTGCCCCTGGTCGGAGCTCCACAAAACAAGTTCCTGGGCTGAGGCAGCATAACTGCATAGTGAATACAGTGTTATTATTTCCTTCAGCTGGTTTCAGATCCTCTCTCCAAGGCGAAGTGTCAGGCTGGTATTGCACATATATTAATAACTTTTACAAACATTTAATAACAGAATTGCTTTGTGCTTTCCTGTCAAGACCTTTAGTTCGGGATCTACACAGACACACAGACCAGGTATGATGCTGCAGGACTGTATTTCTTGGAAGTAACATTGCCCAGCAGATTCCACTTAACAGAGTAAAGTATATTGGAAAAGAGTCCCCAGGCAGAGAGGGGATATATGGTACCACCTGCTTGTGTTTTTTAATAAGACAGAAATAATTTCAAAGATCATGAAGCATTTTCTCTGTAGCAAGAGTCGTGATGGAAATAATCCCCCAAACCCAAGAAGGCTGAAGTCCTCCTTTCTGGACCCTCTCCACTGGACCTTGTTCCCGTGCTGTGGACTGGAATGGGATGCAGGGAGGATCACAGGTGGTTCTGCACCCTCCTAAATGAACTAGAAGGGAATCATTATGTTGTTTGTGTTCACTGGGGCTTGTGAAATGTAGGTCATGAACAAGATTTAATATTTACAATTGACTCCAGCTCCTCCCCGTTAGCACTGAGTTGCCTTCCTTTGCCCAGTAAGGCAAATCCAACAGAGGTCCCCAGGGTGGAGGGCAGACATAGGTCAGTATGGCCAAACTGATTTGCAAGAGCTGCACTGAACAGTGATAATGGTGAGGAAGAGGGGGCCCTTAGCACACATTATTTTCTGTTTCCATCCAACAGAGTGGAAAAGGGGGAGCTCAGACAGAAATCATGTGGAAGATAGGACCAGCTCAGGCATATATGAAATTTACTCGTTCATCTCTCTGTGAATGATTTGCAGCTCAGCCCCACACCTGGACCCTGTGTCTGCCCAGGCCCCAGGAGGGTTCTGACATCAACATCTGGAATACCTGTGCACTCATGACACCAGGGGCTTGGTTCATTCCTGTGGGATCCTGAGAAACGCAGTGAAATATGTTTCCTCAAGCAGCAGCTCAGATTGAGCAGCAAAGAGCTGACTGAAAAATTAAAACCTACCTTTGTGAAAAATGTCTTTGCTCCCAAATTGCTTTGCTTTCCTATTAAGAAAGTAATGAGAACTCCTATTGTTTATTCCTTTTTTTTTTTTTCCCCTCAGAAAGTATTGTCAACAATATTGAATTGAAACTCTTAAATTACCAGGAGTATGGCTTAAGGGAACTGAAAATTAGTCAATATTTTTATAATGTTTTTAATGCATTTTTAATTGAAAAGCACATTATTGGGGAAAATGGATGGCAATGGTTGCTTGCTTTAATGAAAAAAGCTTTAAAAGGCATTTTGCAACAGATCATCTTTTTAAGCTAAATCATTGTGGCATTTATTCTGGCAGTTTGGGCTACTGACAGGTGCCTGGTCATGCTGGCAGGACCCAGGATCCAAGGTGTCCATCCATGCAAGTCACCATTTCCAAAATGCTGAGAGAGCTCTATTTGATGAGTGTCCACTTTCTGATCCTCCATGAGGTCCCCGACCCTCTAGCCATCCTTTTTACTGTTATTTTATTGTTTTCATTTTATTGCAAACAGACTAGAGGCTTCTCCATGGCACATTCTACATGAGGGAGCTGGATCTAGGATCATGCACTTACCCTGCCAGCAAGACAAGGAATTGAGTGCAGGTGCCTACCTGTGAGCTAGAACCCTTTTATGGTGAGCAGGGGTCTAGTCAATAGAGTTTGGGAAAGGATAATCTCATCCTACTGAAAACGTTTGCCACTGATTATGCTGAAAACTGAACCAGAAATGGCCTCAAGAAATCTGAAGCTGGCTCTGATTTGAGGAGGGTTTGGAAAAACTGCTACCCAGAGAAGCTGTGGCTGCCCCATCCCTGGAAGTGTTCAAGGTCAGGCTGGATAGAGCTTTGAGCCACCTGGTCTAGTGGAAGGTGTCCCTGCCCATCACAGGAGGCTGAAACTAGATGATCTTTTAGGTCCCTTCCAACCCAAACCATTCTGTGATTCTATAATTCTGTGAAGCTGACTTTCTGCCAATTTGGACTGGTTTGTTACTCTATGAATTACACCACAGATTTGTTTTGGGTAAGACTCCCTTAATGACAGCGGGAACGTGAGTCACATGGCTTACAAGATGGCTCCTAATTTTACATGATGGAAGTGCTGGCACACAGTTTGAGAAAAACCAGTATGAATGTGTGGTCTCACACCATCTTTTGTCTCCTGCTGTGCCTCCACAGGTGTCACCACCGTCCTCACCATGACCACACTAAGCATCAGCGCAAGAAACTCGTTACCCAAAGTGGCGTACGCGACGGCCATGGACTGGTTCATAGCCGTCTGTTATGCCTTTGTGTTTTCTGCGCTGATCGAATTTGCCACTGTCAACTACTTCACCAAGCGCAGCTGGGCTTGGGATGGCAAGAAGGTGCTGGAGGCCCAAGAGATGAAGGTCAGCCTGTGGCCAGAGCTTGGCAGAGAGGGGGCTGGTGAAGAAACGCTGCACGAGGGAGCTGTGCTGGGGACAGGAGTGGGTAACATGCAGTCCCGCAGCACTCAGGAGGCTGGATGTTACTTACTGCACTTCCCAGCCCAGATCTTGACTGGAGCGGTTCTTGAGGGTTGAGGGAGGGAGGGAGGGCTCAGGGGCTGGTCACTGTGCTCAGCTGGAGAGAAACCCCCAGGCATGGCCGCTTGCTTTTCCCTCTGTCATCTGCATGGCCATCTGCCAGTGGAAACATGGATGTGTGCTCGTTTTGGGCTTGCTCCACTGGTGGTTTCATCTCTCCTTTCTTCTCCCTCCAATCCAAAACCCAACCCAACCCTCCAACCCCATTCCTTGCTGCTAGCATGCCACGCAAATCCAAGTATGCCACAGGACACCAGTCTCACCAGTGGGGATGGTCCCAACCTGCTGTGTCCCCTGACTGAAGGTCCCCCCAGCACAGGCATGTCTGGTGCAGCAATGGGCAGGTTTGATGCTTGTGCTCTTGCCCACAGCTGCCAGCAGCTGCTGCTTTGTGAGCCTGGGCAGAAGAGGGTGGGTGGGAAGCATGCAATCACAAACAGCAACTGGCAGCAAATTAGTGCCTGGCATCACCCACGTTTTCCCTCCTCGCTCGGGATCAGCGTCTCTGGCAGCTTCCTTCCTGACAGCCACTGCTACCCCTGCTCATGCCCCCCTCCCTCTGAACTGATTTAATCTTGGCTGTACAGAGAAATCGCTTACTGTAGCATGCTGCTCCTTGTTTATATTTATTGAATCAATTTGAAAATCAGCTTTGTCCTTGTTCTTGGTTCTGGAGCCTTTATATTTTCCTCCTTTGCATTTTAATGTGTTGTTTGAAATTGTTGTGGGGCTGTATGTAAATATCTGACAGAATTGCAGTAACTTTTGGGAAGACAACAGCCAGCCATGTCTCTGGTATGGAGGTCAAAGAAAGTGACCAGAGGCCTTCTCGAGAGCCATCACTGGATGTTGAATGCCTCTATCTTGTCTTTCTTGGATTTTCTATCTGTTTGCTTTTGCAGTTGTAGTCTGAACAACAGACTCATGGCAGAAAGCCTCCAGAGGAGGCCAGGTGATGGTCCTCCACTTCCACCATGAACAGTAGTGCTAACCTGGGCTCTAGAGAGGAGAGAAGACTTTCCTGAGTCATTGACATGAGTGAAGAGTCAGAACAGGTCCTCAGAGCAACTGTGTCCCTTTCAGGGATGGGCAAATCATCCCAAAGTCAGGATTGGCAAAGCCTTGGGCAATTACGTGAACTGGGCACGGCAGAAAAAGCAGTACAGGCTCAAAAGCTTCAGTTTGTCTTAAAAGAAGCGTGTTTATCAATTTATTCATTGACCCAGCACTGCAAGACTAACAGTGCTGAAACAATAGGGTAAGAGCTTGTAGAATGTTTGTGTATGTGGTAATCAAAGAAGAAAACAAAGCAAGACCAGGAATGTTTCAGAGGGGATGCTCCTTGTGAGTTTGCTGCAATTGGTATCAGTCTGGGTAATCAGGAAGGACTCCAAATTTGTAGATGCTTTTTCAAGTTAACTTTAATCTTTACTGTAGAAGGCGAACCCACTCCCAGTCTCTGCAGCTCAGAGAGCTCCCCAAAGAGTGATGGGCTTTCAGGGAGCTTAGGAATACGATGTGTCAACATATTTGCTTTTCATCTTTATTCCAATGAGTATTTCCAAGCAGTGAATTTGCTACGCAATGGAGATGCCTCATTGGCTCTGTTTCAGCCTTTAATTAGCTCTTCTTGAAACAATTGACAAGCCAGGTGGTTGAAGCCACAAAAGAAAGAGGAGGCAGAAGAATAACTATTGGCATTTTCAAGTGTTTGCATCACTGGTAAAACTACCAGTGACAAGTCCAGGCTGAGCCCTGGTCTCTGGAGATCCTTCTCCCCAGCCAAAAGCAATGCTCTTTATTGATGGGATGGCAAGGTTTGATTGTTTCCTTGCATGAACATGGAAAAAAAAATAAAAATCTACGCAGGCAGCAGCAATGCTTCCCATCCCATTTGAAAGAAATCGCTACTGTCCAAAAGCTGCTGGTTGCTGACAGACACTCCCAGTGTGCTCATTTTCCCAGAGCTGAGTCCACTTTTTCTTTCTCCCCTCCAGCCAAACCATTGGTTTAGGTGGGAGCACCGTGGGTTTTTGCAGGTATAATCACAGTGGACTGATCTTGATGAATCGCTGGTCTCTGCATCATAAAATCATGACCATGTTCTGCCTTTAGCCAGTTATGTTCTGGTTTTAGGTGGGAGTGACTCTACACATTCTCTGCAGTTCTCCTCTAATGAAAAGCAGACAGCACTATAGACGTCACCAAAAAGTCCTTTTAGCATGCACTTCAGTAAGATTTGACTCATATTTCTTGGACCCAAAGATTTTCCAAGCTTTTCTTGCGTGCCACCAGTAATTGCTAATTGTAGATGAAGGATCTATTTTCTTTTTGTATAGTAAAGTGACTGCGACCAACTAAAGGTGCAGATCAAATTGGAGAGAGGTATCTGAATCCAATGTGGAAAACCAGTTAGCAAAGATGATTTTTTAAAAAACATCCTCGGGACGAAGGTGTGAGAGGACAAAGAAACTGAAAGATGAGTGGTTTCAATAGCCAGCAAAGCTCCCTGTCTTCAGCATTCTCAAAATATCATGTTAAAGGGATCCACTTCAGGACAGAAGGGCTGGGTCTGAACAGAATGAGATCCATCCATCCCATCCATCATCCTGTCCATAGGAATGGCCATTTCTAGAGCCAAGGTCACTTCTGTGACAGTGAGGATTCAAAGGGACAGCAATTAATGGTGACTTTGCCACTGGGAAACTTCAAGGATGACATTTACCAGTGGTTTTATGACAAAAAAAAAGTGTTGTCTGTTCCTCAGAATAGAAGATGCATCTTTGGAAGATGCTTACTTTAACCCACTTCTGCCTGCAATGCCATATTTGTGCATAAAATCTGATCTAGCTCTGTATCTGTGCTGGTCTGACGTTGCCCTAAAATTCTGAGTGGCAAGAAGCAACAAAACCATACAAATAGCTTCAGTCAGACACGTGGAAGGACACGCTCTGGATGAAAGAATAATGCTGGTTCTTAATATTTGTCTTAAAGCAATAATTCTTTAATGCATGATGAGGTAAGATCCAGGCTTTTTTTTGACTTTTCACACATCTTTTCACTAAGAGAAAGTCACCAAAAGCATCCTCTAAACCTCTCTGCTGATGGTCATCATGGTTTTCTTTCTTGTATTTTAGAATTTTGATTGCCATCTGCATGAGGTGCCTTTTCTACTGACTGAGGAAAGCCTTGCTGTTTATCCAACCCAGTCTTCAGCAATTCTCAAGTTTGCCCCTTGATCCAGATCCCTTGGGAATCATTCCTCTTTCCTGTTTGTTTCTTTCCATTTGTGGCATCTTTGTTGTGATCCTCTCCTTGTCAGCAGAATGGAACTAGAACCAACCTTGACAGGCCACCATTTTCAACCAGCTTGAAGTCTTTCAGACCCTTTTTTTTGTCTGTCTCACTAAGGTAAATATGTCTTTACTGGGACCGTCCCTTGCTGGCCGTGCTCTGCAGCCCGTGTGTCTTCTGTTCTGCTGCACTTGCAATCACCTCCATGATTTCCTGATGATCTCAGAGGTCTTTTCTAACCTAATTTATCCTGTGATAGCCCTGCAAGTGATTTATGTTCTCAGCACCTTCACTACAGTCCATGAATCATTCTTCAGCAGCATTTCATCCTCTTTCTCTCAACACTGTGTGGCATGTTGGGATGATTATTGACTCCATCCAACCTCTGAGTCTTTGTCTGATGATCCAGGGAGCATAACATCATTGGGCTCAGTCCCATATAATCTAATTGAAGATATGGGAGGGATGTGTGATGCCAAAAGTTGCACCAGCAAGTGACAGTAACCTGGCATTGGCCTGCTTGTTAATGCAAGGCTGTGTTGTTCAGAACCTTTGCTCACAGTCCAGGGCTCTTGGTGCAAAACACTTGGCTGCTGTTCCCTGACGGCAGCAAGTCTCTGCAGGGCAGAACTTTGTCTGGCATGAGGAAGGAGTGACGTGTTTGCTGGAACAACAACTGCAGTTGCTGGGCTTTGAATTTTGGGATACAAGTGTGTCACAGACTGGAGCTGCTTTGAGGTCATTAAAGTGACTTCTCTGTAGAACAACAAGTGGCAGCTACTTGGATTTGTCAAGTTCTGCAGATACTGGTGACCTTCAGAGTTCAGATGGACAGTGCTTCCATCCCAAATTTCTAGCCAAGGAGCAGGTGCAAAGAACTAAATCTCAAGCAGATCATAGGCAGAACCAGTAGTTCCCATAATTTAGGAGTTCAGTTCCTCAACAGAGGCTTGAAGACAAGAATATTTAGCAAAAATACTATTGTTTTCCAGCATATGTGTTGTTGAAGAACTTGTGAGACCGCAGCATCCAGGGAACAGATTTACCTCTAGACCAGCTTTCACAGTTTTCCCCTACAGAGAGCAACACAAGAACATCTTTGTGCAGCGGTTCAGTCTCCCTGTGCCTAAACTGGGCCATAAATACAGGAGTTCCTTTGCAAAACAGATGTTTTAAATGAGACAAGCTTTCAAAGCAAATGTGGGGTTTCCTTCTGTTTATCCACTCTTCCTTCTGTTTCAGTAGAATGTGGAACTCCTCACAGATGAAAGGGTCAGGGTGGAAGCTGGGGGCTACTTCGCAGATGACAGCAATAAGCACATTTTGCTTTGTTTGATTGTCAAAATCTTGCCTGAAACATTAATTTATAAAGCACAAGACAGCAAACAGACTGAACATCTGACGTCTCGGGAGCAGAACACATCCAAAGCACATGTGTGCCTTGGTGTAGGCAGTGTGTGTTCTGGGTGCTTCCCAGGCTCCTGGCTCTGACCAAGGCAGAAGATTCCATAGGCAGTTGAGAAGAGGCACTGGCTGTAGGCTCCCAAGCCCCTGCACTACGTGAACAGCCTGATCTGAAGTCCAGAGAAGCCTAAATGGATGCTTAGGGACTCTGCATCACGCTAGTAGGAGCAATAGCTGTAGGAGCAATAGCACACTGTCACCACCCACAGAATTCAGATTTGCCTGACTTGGGGCTGTTTCATCCAGCTGTTTTCAGATGCCTTTAGCCAGGCACGATGGATCTACTCTAGGGCAGAAAAGCTGGCCAGGTTGAAAATGTCATGTCACTTGTATTCATCTTATTCCTCTAATGAATAACACGGCTGATTAATACTAAGTTAATCACAGTGCATTTCCAATTACATTCTGCAAACAACAATCTGTTTTTCATTTCATTACTGATTATTAATTATTTTATTACCTCCTCTAGCTGTGTTAATAAGTAATCATACTTAAGCATATTTAAATGTTTTACAAGGTGAAACATCTTTAGACCTTTATTTACTTCTTGTCAGCTCTTTAGCAGGGAAAGTTCACCCTCTGTGCAGGGGGTACATGTTAACGTGCCTCTAATGACTGAGAATCAGTTGCTCAGTTAATTGGTAAAGATCACAACACCCTTCCCCATAAAAGACCATGCACAGGGTCCCGTCAGTGGTTTAGTCTGATCTGGAGTCTGAAGACATTTAGACCTCCTCCTAACAGCAACTTAATTTCTGTAATTGCTGGCATTATTACAAGCTGCAGGGCTGGCTGTGGTGTTATTGGAGAGAGGTTTAAAGATTGCACAGAAGTCTGCTTTTAGTGTCCCTCTGCAAATCACTGTGGAAAATTCATTTCCTAAGGTAACCAGAAATATCCATGGTGATTGTAGACACATTTAAAATGGAAGCACAGCATTGAAAGCTAAGGTCCTGGGAGTATCTCTGCAGAGCAGGCTGGGCAAATCTGGCCTTTGCAGCTCTCAGTGCTACCCAGTGATGCTGCTACCAGTTCCCAGGCTAGGGTGGGAAGATGGACAGGTCCTGCTGGCTGCACACTTTGCCCTTCTCCTGACGTGCTTCCGTCATAGGTAAGTGCAAAACCTTGCCAAGCACTCCCTGGGTGAGCCTTACCTTGTGTTTCAGTTGCTTTTGAATGGAAAACGAGATCCAAAGGCACACCTTGTTCTGAGTTTAGATATCAGAGTCTCACCATGAGTCATTGCTGTCTAGTGCTGGCTCCTGGTCTAATTGCAGTGAACATCCATGGAGCACATGAGTGCTGGGACAAGTAGGGTGCCTGATGCCTGAATATGAATAGATTTCATTCAGTGGGCTTCTCCTTGTATACCTGGATTGCTTT
Organism: Sclerurus mexicanus; assembly: GCA_013396755.1. Classification (NCBI taxonomy): domain Eukaryota; kingdom Metazoa; phylum Chordata; class Aves; order Passeriformes; family Furnariidae; genus Sclerurus; species Sclerurus mexicanus. The sequence goes on from VWZF01004740.1 coordinate 1,295,903, forward strand.
ATACAGTGCAGCTGGTTTCAGGTTCCCGACAGCAACAGGAAGATCCCCAGAGTGGGAGCAACACCTATCATGACTTCCTAGGTCCGTCTTCCTGTCCATTTATCCTCATTAACATCTGAACTGCCTGTCTCCAGCATTTTCCATCATCCTTCAGTGCATCACATCTGACACATAAAGGCCTCTCTTGCCATTTGCTCTGCGAGTTGTCCTCACTGCAGCACGGACAGCACAACTTGTGGGAGGAGTGCACTCACCTCCTGTGATTTGCAGCAGCCCTTAGGTATGAAGGCAAGATGAAAGGCTTCCCTCTGCCCTATAGTGCTGTGTTGAGCATTCCTGAAATCCAGGCCTTGTGCAAATGTCTTCCATCTGTTCTGTGTCTTACCTGGCTAGGACATGAGGTGCTCTAAAGGGTTCCAGGAGCATTTGGAGCACCCATGATATTGAATTGTAAAGTGTTCCTGTGAGGAACTTGAGGCACTGAAGGAGTGTATGAAATGGTACAAAAATATTGCAATGCTGTCGTCCACATTCTTAAAGCCTCTGGCTTTATGCCACCAAGAAAAAAATAAAATATATCAACCTGTAATCCTCTGTGCTGTGTCCTCCTCTCACCTGACCCAGGAAGCAGGACAGCCAAGCAGAAAATCCAGTTCTTCCCCCAGGATGACCACTCAGGGTGTCATTCTTTTCTGAAGAGTACATTCCTGCATGGTCTCTCCATGCCTGAACCTCACGTGCAACAAAAGCCACAGCTGAGACAGCAAACAAGGATTCTGCACAGTTGGAGCCTGAATTTCTTTACACTGACCTGGCAGCTCTCAGCCAGGCTTGGACTCACCCAACTGGGGCAGCTACTGCTCAGGTGCAGCTGCACACACCTGGTTACACCACTGCTCTGATCCAAGGGACTGCTGAAACATGAGCTCAGCTATGTGGCTTCAGTTATTTGACTTCCAGCAGGACCTGGTGCCAGCCCAGTACCTATCTGTGCTATATGCTGTATGCCAGGCTTACACAGGCTTACACAGGCTGGTCCACCCTAGGCCAGCGAGTTTTTATGCTCCAGCAGCCCTCAAGCACCAGTAGTTATGGGTTCTGGCCATCTTCTCACCACATCTTCCTTCCCTTCCACAATACCTTCTTGGTCTCTTGCTCCTGACACCTTTTTCCATCTTCTCACCTGGACAAGCAGGTAAACTCAGAGGACAAAATGTTCTCCATGCAATTCTCGGTCACTTCATCTCTGTTATGTTTTTCTTTTCCCTTCCACCTTCCATAGAAAAAAGAGCCAGTGGCACTAGCGAAGAAAACCAACAACACCTACAACATTGTTGGCACCACATATGCCCTCAACATTGCCAAGGACCCCGGCCTGCCCACCATCTCCAAGAGTGCCGCTGCCACTGCTACTGCCACCAACGTGCCCCCGAAGATGCCCCGCATAGAGGAGAAGCTTCCAGAGAGTAAGAAGACATACAACAGCGTCAGCAAGGTAGACAAGATGTCCCGCATCGTCTTTCCAGTCCTCTTTGCCATTTTCAACTTAGTCTACTGGGCCACATATGTAAACCGGGAGTCAGCTATCAAGGGAATGATCCCCAAACAATAAAACCAGTCACAGAAACCTCCCATCAGTGAGCATCATCCAAGCAGGAATTCTCCAGGGCTTTCTTCTTTTCTTGTTTTGTTTAATTATTATTGTTCATTTGGTATTATTATTATTATTACTATTAGATCACTCTTTTATAATGTAAACAAAACTGTGATTTTAATTTAATTCCATATACTTTAGTTTCATTTACTTTGTCTCTGATGATGAGAGCTTGAAAAAAAAAGGGATCATAACAAGTTGTGCCTCTAACATCGTAAGTCTGCTGTCCCCCATCTGAAGCAAGTCACCCTGTGCTTCTATCTCTCCTCTGCCACCTCCTGTGGTCCCCACAGTCTTCATGCCACTGCCATTCCACACTTCACTGCTGTCCTCAGAGGCTGCTGCTCCGGGCCACCCCCACCCCTCCTCCTCTTCTGCCATGGACTGCCCTAGCATGGGGGATGCTCCTGGTGACCTGGGCTCCAGAATGTGTCAGTCACTCAGCCAGGCTCCTCTTCAGTGCCTTGCACTTTGTGCTAGGTGACACACCTGAGCTGGGAATGCAGGTGAGCTGGTCACCTGCAGGACCAGGGAAGCCCTAGGATATGACAGAGTAGCATGGCACGGGCCAGCTTGGAGCCCAGTACCTGCTGGGGGCAAACCTACCATTACTGTGGTCTCTGGAGCCACTGTAGGGGTAGAATAGAGTGGCAGTATTTGTAGGTATCTGTAGGACTTCTTTCTCCCTGTCTTCACCAAACCCAGCTGCTGGTTTACCCCATGTCTCTCTCTAGACAAGAACAGGTGAGAAAGGTCTTGTCTGTCGGCCATCCTGCACTCTTGGGGCAATTCGAGTTAGCAGGGGGTGTGGTTCCTACCAGAGAAATCATTTTTCTCAGGGTCAGTCAGGAAGTCAAGACAGGAGCTTTATAAATCCTTTGAGGAGAGAGTAGCTGTGAGGCTGCATGAATTCGGCATCAGGACTGGAAACCACAGAGTTCATGTTCAGATGGGTGGTTTATCGCTTTCTCTTGGCCTCATGCACTTATCCTTCTTGGCATCTCCTCTCTGTCCCAGCCCCTTCTTCCAGCTTCCCACTCATCTTCCTTTGGCTACTCAGCAGTCCTCAGCAGTATCTCACTGCTCACACCTGGATTTAGGCAGAGAAGCCCACACGTCTCAGGTAAGCCATACTGATGGGGAGGAGCACAGCCTAGGGGAGCCTGCTCCTGTGCACCAGAGCAATCACCAGGGTTGGGTCACACCTGCTCAGGTGCAGGGTCCCTGTGGGGCCCACCACGGGCCATTCTGCCACCTGTGGGGATGGGACAGGACACAGATGGTACTCAAGAATCTCCCTGTCCCTGGTGAACAGGTGCACCTGAGAACCCTCAGCACCATGGGAAAACAGCAGAAGGGGCTCTTGGAAACAGCAGAGTGATACTGCTCTCTCAGAGAGCCGTGTGACCCAGGTGCCGTCCCACAAAGTCTTTGAGGTAAGACCCAACTCTAACACCTGCACACTCTTCCAAGGAAAGCCCCCCAGTGCCTTGGAGAGAGGCTTTTTTTCCCTTCCTGACCACTACAGTCAAGGTCCCAAACCAATGGTGGTCCCTTTCCCAGAAGCAGTACAAGATGGTGCATCCAAGCCATCTGTCCCCACTCCCTGGTGCCTGGATCCATGGACGCACTGTCCTGCTATGAGGAAGGACATCCCAAGCCTGGTGGTTTCTTGTCCCCAGCCTGTGGGCAGCACCGATCCTGCAGCAGTGCTGCTCCCACAGTGGGGTGCACCCCCTCTCTCTTGGACTTCCCTCCAGTTGCTCCCCCAGCGCTGCTCCCAGCACATTTTGGGCACATGCAGCCAGGCCAAGGCCTCAGCAGCCCCAAGGTGATGTCTTCAGCACTGCTTTGAGCCACTGTGCCAGGCTCAGTTTCCCCCTGTCTCCGTGCAGGAGCGGGGCTGAGCACAAGGCACAGGATTATTTGCCCCACCTGGAATATCCATGGAGGCGGCAGGATGGAGCGAGGAAGACCAGGGCACTTTGTTCTGCAGTGTGAGTGGCACTGGTGTTTGTCCTGCCTGTCCCTTACTAAATCTCACTGGCTCAACAGCAATGCAGTCGCTCCCTCTGCCCACAGCTGCAATTTGGAGAGGAGCTTGGAGACATTTAGCCCAGCACCCAGTGTGTTGGGTCCACAAGCACACCCACACCGTCTGGCAGCATCAGGCAAGAGGCATCAGGCCCCCCACAAGCTAATGCTAAGGAAACCAGCTCTCTCCCCATCTTCCCTCACAGCATCCACATCCCAAACCATGACATTTTGACAGTGCCTTTCATCCCCAAGGGCTCCCTGCTGGGTGGGAAGGCCCAGGAGCTCTCGCCCTTTGCGCACAGCATTGGGGAGGAGCAGAGGTAGAGTGCACTGTCCCCAGCCCTTCTGCTGGGCAAGGAGGACATCCTGGCTTCTTCGGCACCTGGGGCACCTGGTTCCTCCTGGCACGAGCCTCCTGCAGCTGCTGCAGCCACCGCAGCACTGCCTCACCATGGCTTCACACCCCTCACCCCTGAGGTGCCTCGTGCTCCTTCCATGCCAGGGGTGTCCCCTCTGCCATTGCTGCCACCCCCCTGCTCCCCAGGCTCTCCAGCGGGAAGAGCTACGCTGTTTGTTTTGGAAAGATTTTCTTAAATGATCTAGATTAGGTGTATCTCATAAAACATTCATACCACTATAATACTCAGGCCTAAGTGAATGGAATAGGACCGCTACTTAAAGCAAAGCAAACACAATTAAACGGTCACAAAAAAATATGTTGTGTTTACTAACAGAATTACATCAAAGGCAAGTTTAAATAGGGGATCCAGTGATGTAGCTGATTTCAGCTGGCCCTGGTGCAGAGGTGGCGTCCTCTGCTAACCTGGGCTTTCCCCAAAATCCCTTCTACCCCAAGAGCCTTGTCCTGCCATGTGTTGCCTGTTGGTGCCTGCTTCACAGAGCTCTCCATGAACTGTCAGGTCTTACCATCAGCTTCTCAGCAGCCCAAGCACCCATGGCGCTGCCTTTGCTGCCTGCCCTGAACCCTGCGGGCTCAGTGCCATGGGGTGATGCTCAGGGTGTCGGCGCTGGGTCTCTCTGCAGTGCTGGCTACAGCACTGGGGCAGCACCTGAGCCTCCTCCCCTACTGTGGGTGATCTCATCTGTCTCACTGAACTGTCGGGGTGATTCTCCTGCCTGTCTCTTCCCCCAGCCCTTCCATCCCTGCGATGCTGAGACTCTTGTCCCTCCCTAGGACACTGCCCACTGATCTGGCTTGGCCATGACATCCATCTGCTGGCTCATCTTTGTTCTTTCTGACTCCAAAAACTTTGCTATCTGCCTGATAGAAGTCTGCCTTCCTGTGTCTGTGTGAGCATGCCTTGAAAGCCAAGCCTACTCCCAACGAAAGCCTGGCATGGGCTCTGAGTCCTTTTGCCAGCTGGAAGCAGAAGTACCGGCATCCTTTGGTTAAAGACAACAAACCAAACAGGATTTCTACTTTGGCTTCCAAGCAGGAAAGCATTTTGGGAAGATAGTTATAAATAAGTGGTTTAACATTTCCTGCCAGCAGACATCACAGAGGAGATAATGTTCTTTTTTTATAAAACTGTCAGCGACTCAAATTGGGACATTTCCTTCCCAGTTAACATGAGGCTGTTGATGGGGGCTTCTTCTAAGTGCTTGCCAGGCCAGAGATAATCTAGCATCAATTACTAGAGTTTACTGCTTGCTGTGATAGCATCTAAGGGCTCCATTTTTATAACTGATCTTGTATAGAAGTATATGTGTATATGACCACTGATAGTCTAATCCACAGTTGTGCACATAGTGGGCACATCATTTCGCTGTGAACCTCAATACTCCAGTACTTCTTTTCTTCTGGGAAGACCCAAAGCTTCCCCAGCTTGGCGAGAGTCTCCCAGGCAGGAATTAGAAGTCTTCAAGGGTGATAAAAGTGATCTGTTCAGTCTGTGCTCCTGTTTTGCAGCTTGCATCAATCTGGGAAAGACACAGTGCAGTCTAAGGCTGCAGTTGCATTCCTGCTGGAAATGTCAGAGGGACATTTTGGCACTGACAGGTCTTCCCTCCCCTGAACCTGCACATGGGCACCAGCAATGTGGCTGCTGGGAACTCAGAGCCCCTGGGAGGTGGGGGCATTTTATCTGGGATCCCCTCAGTGGGCAGGAATCACTGCCAGCTCCATGTTAGTGTCAGCACGGAAAACATTCCTGCGGGGTGACATCAGAGGGCTGGGGAAAAGGTGGTCCCTCAGTGCCACCCATTCTTCTAAGGGGCTGATGAAGTTACCCCCACAGAACATCTCAGAGGCTTCTTGAACATCACCCATCAGGACTGTGGCACTCAAGACAGAGCTTCCTGGTTCTCCTCTGTGCACTGAGCTCAGCATAAGCAAAGCTGGCTTTGCCACTCCCAGGGTTTTACAGACAGGTGCTGTGGCCAACACAGTCACTGCCGTCCTGATCCCTGGTTCATTTGCTGTATGACATCCCCTGTGCAAGCAGACCCCAGATTTGCTTTTCCCAGACACAAGCCATGCATGTGAACAGCCCGTTCCTGCAAGCCTATCCTGTGGGCACAAGGTGCATCCAGTTCTCATCTGCAGCCTTGATCTTTGCTCTCCATATCTTGGATTCCTTTCAGCCATCTCTTGGAAAGGATTATAGGGCTGCATCACATACCAGGAAGGGACTTCTCCTGTTACAGATCACCTCACATGGGAAGACCCTCTGTTCTGCTAAGAACCACTCGGAGACCTTCAGAAACGTGGCACTGTTGCCTCTCCCAGAGGAGAGAGGAGAGTTCTACAGCACAGAGGGTGCTCTCCCAACAGGCTCATCTGGGGAAGGGTTTGTCAGGGATGTACCAAGGTCCCCTTCCACATTCTTGGTCCTGGGGTTGGTGGAGAGCTGGTGTGGGACTGTGGGGCTGAGTTTTCACAGCGTGCAACATCAGGCCAGCCCCTCTTCCCCCAGTTACATGTCTCCCTGGAGCCACACTTTAACCCACCCCATCAGATATCTGTGTGGATTTTGCAGACTGAAGAGAAACAACATTTTCATGACTCCTGTTGAGGGTGGGGAGGGCTTAACCAGGATGAAGAGCACATTCATGGAAACATAAATGCTCTATTAATATCAAAGTAGGGAGAAAAAAAAAGTCCAAATAATTCACCAATCCTCTCTCCATATCAAGCTAAACTACTTCTGAAGGTATTTTTGGCAAGAAACCACAGCACAAATGAGATTGATGGCTTCCAGGTATAAATATTTACTGTTTGACCTTGTTATTATTCCATCAGCCAAAGTTTTTTACATATATATATGAGTGTGTGTATATTTATGCTCACAAGCTCTTTATATCTAAACGTCAAACCTCTTTGTCTTTGAAAGATGAAACGGCCACTTTCAATTAGTTTACTTCCCTCTCATTCTCTTTGCTAAATCTCCTAGAATGAGGTGCATCCCTCTCTGCTGTTCCTCACGTGGCTTTGGGAAGCACAGGAACAAAGGAAGCAAGGGAGAAGAGCTTCTCCTTGCTCTGGGGGCTCAGTGCAGGCTTCCTGCCTGGACCAAGGTCACTTCTGGCAATGCTGCCCAGCATGTTTATGGAAAACTTAGTCCCCGAGGTCACTCCTTCTCCTACACATGCCTTGTCCTGCCCTGGACACCAGGATGTTCCCGAGATGAATTTTCAACAGATGAATGCTACAAGCAATTAGTCCTTGCCCCATAGCACCACCAGGGCATGTGCAGTGAGCTTTACCCTGAGCCTGCTTCAGGAGGGAGCTCAAAACTTGGTGGGGTCCATTCCACCTGTCCCTGGCCAGAAGAACACCAAAGGCAGAGGCTGTGCTTCACCTTGACCTCTTCTGCAAAGCACAGGGAAGTGCTTGCACTTGGCCACTGCTCATCCAGGTGGAATGGGCTGATACCTGTCCATGTGCTGATACCTGTCCATGTGCTAATTGTGGGAGGGGTCAGCAGAAGCCCAGGCCTTTGCTTGTGCTGTGTCCTGGGCCTGTACACGATCTCAACACAAGCAGGGCCACAGACAGGTGCTGGTCAGCCTGTGAGTGATGGGCCATAATGAGAGAGCAGCCCCTGGCAGCGGTACCCAGTTTCTGCTCCCTTGACATCATCCCTGCCTCTCTCCGTGACTTGGAAGAAACATTTAGGCAGTGATCCTGCAATTGCACTCCTAGCTCCTCTGTTTCCTCCCCTGCTGCTGGAGAGAGGCTGTCGTGGTCAGGCTGTGCCTTGTGGTGTCCCAGCCAGGAGAATGAAGGATGTCACCACCCATAAACTGGTTCTCATTCTGGGTCTAACCCGGCCTCCCACCACTGGAATCTGTGCTGCTCTAACCAGCAGAGAGCCTTGGGCTTGGATTAATCCCTACATTGGACCTGCCATCCTTCACCACCAACCAGTGTTATGCTGGTTTTTGCTCATGAAGTTCTAGGACAAAACATGATGTTCTAGCTACTCTGTCCTATTCCCACTGTCCCAGCGCATATCTCTTCTGTACAAAACTTTAACAATTCCATCTGCCTAGAGAGGGAAGCCTGGTCCCAGGTTTGCTATGTGAGCCAGGATGCTCCCACAGTCTCTGAAGGCTCTTGGCTCTTCTCTTCAGTGCTGCTTGAAGGACCTGTCAGCTTGATGAGACCATTGGCTTGTGTTACACTGCTAGCAGCGCTCTGTTTCCCCTGAAAAGTCTGTCGATACCTCCTGTCTTTTTGCAGGGCACCCAGCAAATGTAACAGCAATCATACATTGAATCATTTGATTTTTGCAACCATGAAAAGTAGGGGCAGAGTTGGGAAACCTGAGTCACTGCCACATTGCCTTTGCCAGGCTGCGTTTGAAGTTGAAGGCTTCCTCTCCATTGTCACAAGGGAGTTTCTCAGCCCACCAGATCTAGTCAGGTGGCCACAAGCATCCTTTCATCAACTGGGTTTTCAGTGTCGACTGACTTGGGGATAGCTGCAGGCAAATGTCCTGTCTGGAGGTGAGGCCACCAGCTGCTTCTTTAGCTGCAGCCCTGGTGCCCAGGGTATGGAAAGGGGCATTAGCATCATGCTAGGGCAGCCCATCCTGGGAAAGAGCTCACCGCAGCAAATCACCAGAGAACATGATCATTCTCACTGCCTCAGGTTCAGTCTGTGCCCCAGTATGTCCTCTGCTTTGTTTTCCATCTTGTGAGACTCTCTTTACTCCACTGCAAGAAAGGATCTAGCTGGCAGCAGTTTAATGCATGACAATCCTGTTATTACATCTGTAAATAATTAACAACTAGAGAAAAAAAAGCTTTTCTTTTAATTTTTTGTTGACTTTATTTTCGTTATGGACTAGCTGGTAGCCACTTTCTTAAGGGATTTCTCATGGAAACTGTGACCTTTCTTCTTTCTATTTCTCTCTCTTTCTTTCTGAGATTTGTGTTTCAAATGCTTTTTGGTGCAATGTTCAATGCCTGTTTGTATTTTTGAATCGTATTTTTCAACCTTTGCTGGAAAAAAAATTTGCCCATTCTAATTGGCAGGATTTTGAGTCCTGCCATTTTTTTCAGCTTTTAGCTTTTTCAGTAAGTTAAAGCAACAGAAAAATGCCTCAAAAATTACAGTGAAGTTCTGAAGAGAGATTAGAAAAACATCAGAAACAAGAACAACATGAAAAAGATCAGCAAGCTGAGTGGAGGAGGACTCTTCTGACACCTACTAACCTCCCGATCTAACACACAAGGCGGGACTAGACCTCTTCACTGAATTAAATCACTCTGCTTTTCCACTCTACCCACTCTCTCGAACTCCAATCAAAACAAATAAAAATTCATATTTTAAAAAAAAACCAAACAACCTATGTCATTTTTTTTTCCCATGGTCTGATTCTCAAAGCCAAATGATGTTGACATACAAAGGGATGGGGAGTCCAGGCAACCAAAGTCCTCTGGGCTTTGGACTACCTGCACGTTTGTGGAGTTTGCCCCAGTGACAAGCAAACGAGCCACCCACTAAAAAATAATATTCTGGGGGAAAGCAAAAGAGCTGGAAAATATTCTTTTGTTCCCATAGTGTCACATTTTTAAAATGCTTTCCTCTCCAGTGGCACAGGAGTGGAGGGCACAAGGTTTGTTTAAGTCAGACTGACTGTGGAGTTTGGGAACCATCTCAAAGACTGAATGGTGGGGGTGTGAGTGGTGGGCAAAAAGGAGACTCTGAGGTGTGCTCTTTCTTTGCAGTGTGTGGCCCATGGTCAGACTTTGCTTTTCCAGTAGAGCTCTTTGGCATTTCTCTGTGTACAACACGAATTGAGCCTTCTGCTGCTCTAGGGACAATGGGAGGAGGCTTTGGCCAAGAGCTACCCTGACTGAGGGCAGGTTTAGATTAGATATTAGGAAGAAATTCTTCCCTGTGAGGGTGGGGAGGCCCTGGCACAGGTTGCCCAGAGAAGCTGTGGCTGCCCCAGCCCTCAAAGTGTTCAAGGCCAGGCTGGATGGGGTTCAGAGAAATCTGGTCTAGTGGGAGGTGTCCCTGTCCATGGCAGGGGTGGAACAAAATGAGCTTTAAGGTCCCTTCCAGCTCAAACCAGTCTGTGGTTTATAAGACATTGGCTTATCCAACCCACCACACACACTTCTCCAGCTGAGTCTTGCCTTAAAGACGCCCTGGTGTGGAGAAGGACATGGAGACTCTCAGCCCAAATGTCTCTGACCGTGTGTAAATGGAATGTGTGCCAAGGAAGGCTGTGGGCATTCAACTCACCTGCTGACCTGTTCAGACATCACAATGACCCCCTCCATCACTTTGGGCCACCCAAACATCTTCCAGGCATGACTGGGGTTTGACCATTGTCCAGAGACCTGTGCTGCAGGGATTTTTTTTTGTGGCTACCCTGTAGGCATTAAATTGGAGATTTAATAGCATATACCTGACCATGACATGTCCCTTAGTTTGACACGTGTCCAGTGTGTGCTGGCAAAGAAGTTCAAGGTGTAGGGGCTTCCTTTGGACACTCTGTTGCATCTCCTTGGAGTAATGAGAAGTTATATTTAGCAAATAACAGATGAAGGCTTTTTCTCACTAGGTAGGAAGATCTGAAATGAAGTAAATCTCTTCAAATGCAAAAGCAGGAGAAAAATCACCTGCAAGAAATGCAGAAGTTCTTCCTATTGCTTTAAGCTTGAAACATTTGCTGTTCCCCTGGGCCTTTTTCTGCATTTTTGGCTACTTTTTAGTTAAAAGTACTGGTGATTTACCCAAATCGCACATATTCAGTGAGGACTTCACCCTCCCCCCTGTTACCACTGGGAAATAGCTGGAGAAGAAAATAACTCCAGTGACAGCATCAGTTGTTTTCCACGCCTGGAGAAGGAACGAAAGGCCCTCCCCCTTCCCCGGATTCCCTGAGCACCATCTGCATGCTGCACCAGGGACTTGCTGGCGGGACAATATCTCCAAACATATTGCAACCCTGGCCAAAAAAAGTTACGCATTCGAATTTGCTGCATTCAGCTGAATCCTCCTTCCTCCTCCGAGATTCAGATGACAGAAGAGGCTTGGGAGCGCTGGGGCTCGCAGCTGCTGCGGCAGATGGAGAGTTACCATGGGTCTTAGCAGTACAGGCTGCATACTTATTCCTTCCTGAGGAAGGGGCATAGCTTGTGACCTCGGCAAGAGCAGGCAGGGAAGGAGCCCACCACTGTTTCAAACTATAAAAGCTGGAGCCTGAAGTTTTCACCCCTTTCCCCGCCAGCCCTCCACCCTCCCTCCCTGCCCAGCCTGACTCCTTCCTCAATGAAAACTGCACAGGGTTGGTCCCAGCCTGAAAAGACCTTCCTGCCTCAGAAGACAAAAATAAACAGCGATGTGAAATGCTTCCTTGCATTATCACTTCTCTATTTGAACCTAGAACAAGGGCCCTGAAGAGGAACAGAATGTAATTGCAGTGTCCACAGAAAAAAAAATACTAATGAAAACAGGCAGAGCCGGGAGAATTGGCAGAGAAGAGGAAGAGCTGAACAAGTATTTATTACCCCGGCACTTAGTGCTCAGGCTGACAGGTGTCTCAGGAATGCAATAGCTGGGTTTTATTATTAGGTGCTCATAACAAAGCAGTGTTTGTGGCGAGGGGAGGGCAGAACTGTTGATGTGGCTCCTGAGGTGCCAGGAGCTGGGGAGCAGATAATGTCTCTCCTATGCCAGGCTGTAACATGGCCAGTGGGGATGGATCAGGCCCACAGCACCATGAAGGAAAGGGCCTCCCTGGGGCACCGTGTTCATCTTCTGCCTTCAAAGATAGAAACCTTCAAAGGTTTCAGAAACCTCTTCTGCAAACCACCTCATCATGAGGTGGGGTGAGTGCCCCAAAGCCAGCCCTAACTTAGTCCTCACACATTTGTGGTGGTATGATCAAAAACCCCAGCATCAAGGAAGGGTTTGGTCTGCAGAAGGAACTCTCTTCTCTCCGTTCTTCACCCTCTAAGACAAGTAGGTCTAACACTGCATGACTCCCATTCACAGGGCTCTTCCCAGGCTGTGCTGGCTTCCTTGTAAGAAAACAGTGCTTTCATCTGAAATTCCTCCCAAACGAACTCATCCATCACCAGCTTGTCAGAAGTAACATGGTTTTAGACTTTGTGGTCGCCCCACTGCACAGAGAAGCCCCTCGCTTGGCAAGTTTGTGGCTTCCTGGGATTAATTCCCCCTTACTTCCTCGCCCTGGCAGGCTGCAGTGGCTTTGTGGGAGATCCCATGCTGTCCCCTCACAAGCACACACTCACTGCCATCAGAGGTGGGAAAAGCAACTGTGACTCTCCTGCCCTCACCACCTTTCCTTTTCACACTCCTCAGATGGGTGATGTGTGAACAGCAGCCAGAGCAGCAAGGGGGGCTGCTTCCCAGCACGGATGTGCTCAGCTCCTTCTGTGGATCCTCAGTGTCCTTCACAGGGATGAAAATGTCCTCTTCTCCTCCACCCCTAAGGCAGCAGCAAGCAATGGGCTGTGGAAGGGACCAGGTGATGTGCCTGGAGCAACGGGGGAGGGTGACATCTACTGCAAAGCCCCTTCACCCCACAGCAAGAGGGAATGTGTATCAGAGCAGGGCTTCAGGAGAAGCCGGAGAAGGAGCTGCTCCAGCCCTGCTCTGACCCCAGGGAAAGGATGACATCTACTGTGTGGGAACTGTGGGTCTCCTTGGACAACCCTGCAGCATTACCAGCAAAGCAGTTGTCTACCCTGTGTATCCCCATGGTCCCTGCTCCAAGAAAGGAGTACCAGAGGTTGGATTCAGTCCTCCCCTACAGCCCCCCAGGGCTATAGTGGGTGTTCTGCAGTGGAAGGTTTGGAATATGCAGCTGTAGGGCACTAAGGTGGGACATGGGAGTCAGCCAACCTGGGAACTGCAAGAACCCTGAGCAAACAGGGCTCCATCCCCACGACCGTCTGCTTGGCAAGCAGAAAGAAAATATCTCTGAGAAATAGTGCCAGGTGATTTTCTTCAGAAGGGGAGAGTTGCAGGAGCTAGCTGAGCATTAGGTACTTTATAAAAGCACTTTGGGATCCCCCATAAATAGCAATGGAGACATTTGCAGCAGTGGTTTCGGCAGAGGGGAAATTGCAGCCGTGAGAGTCCAAGGACGTGAGGACAGGCTAGTAGGGAAAAGCAGTATTTGTTTATTACTCGGATAGGACTGCTGGGGAAAAGAAGTCAAGCTTTCAGGTCTATAAACTCTCCTTTGGATGTGATGCCATAAACTAGTCTTAGGGCTGAGAAGAACTGGTCTGGGATAACTCTGTTAATGAGGCAATCAGAAGGCAAAGGATCCCAGCTGCCAGCAGAGTGGCAAGTTGTTTATAAGGGGAAAGGTACTTCTTGGGCTTTTGTGAAGAATAGGAGACAAAATAGTGTGGCTGAGCTTATTCAGAAAAGAAAGAAAAGCATGCAGTGATCTGGATTAAAAAAAAAGATGATATAGAAATCAATATAATATAGACAGAAAGCTCCTCTGAAGTCAATGCACAATTTTCTCAGCATGTGCAGCTTTTGCACTTGTCCAAAAAGCCTGGGAGCAGTAAGTCTCTGGTCTGACCCCAGCTCAGCTGTACATCAGCTCAGGCCTGTACTGGAAATGACCATAACTCACCAGCCCATCTCCTGGGATCCAAGGGGAGCTGCTTAGGCTCCTCTTAAAATTTCTCTTTGAATTTTTCAATATCTAGGCCAGACTGTAATCCCCAGCTTGACTGTAAAACTAGCCTTTGCCTTCATACTGCCTTATTACACCCAGCATAAATCATGAGGGGTAGTGAGACAGGATTGATAAGGAGGATTTATGATGCTTGAATAACCATGTATAACAACTCATTGCTGAGTGACTTCCCCTCCCTCCTCTGGAGAACAGCTGCTGCCAGAATACAGTCATTTTCAAGTGTGAACACTCAATCACGTAGGATTGGAGAACGTCACTCATCGTCACTGGGAGGAGAGGGTTGGGTTCACCTGACCATGGTTATCATAAAATCACAGAACAGTTTGGGTTGGAAGGGACCTTAAAGATCATCTCATTCCAACCCCCTGCCATGGGCAGGGACATCTTCCACTAGATCACATTGCTCAGAGCTCCCTCCAGCCTGTCCTTGAAACTTTCAGGGACGGAAGAGATATAAAGGGAAGTATCTCCAAGCGACTGTCTTGTGAGGGCCCTGTCCCAGAGATGTGAAGATTGACCTTCACGTGGTCCTGGACAAGGTGAGCCCTGAGGTGTGGGTTTGTCATCACACAGTGATGTTGATGTCCTGGGTAAGGAGCCAAGATATGCAGAGTTCTCTGCCTTAGGGTAAGGACGCTCCAAGTTTTGGAGGCAAGGAGCCCCGGACACATCATGCACTGGCCATGGGGAGCCCAAGGTGGTGAGAAATCGCATTTCACTCACACCTACAACTCCTCTCCCTTATGGATTTCCATAATGCAAGCCAGCTTCCTGGGAGCATGCTGGGAGTCAGCAGTGCCTGTCTGCTGGGATGTGCAGGAAACTGTGCCAGGATGGAAATCCAGTCCAGTTGTACCAAGGCAGAGCCGGTCTCCTTTTGTAGCCCTAGAGGGGTACAGAGAGTAGGTCAGCCTGTTTGGTATGTTTTTTAAAGAATTATTGTGGGGAGTTGGGTGACATTTTCCTTCCTTTGCTAAGTTTAGAGAGCAATTGTTATTCTGCTTGTTTGGACTTTCTGCAGTCCTGCTCTCTGGGGATCTCATTTGCGTAATTTTGTTGGGTTCTGGCTAATAATGACGTCACGTAAAACCATTCTGCTGGACCAAGATTGGGCTTCGTTGTCATGGTAACTTTTGATTTGGAGACTTGCAGGAAGGAGACAGGTAAGTGCTTGAAATTGCCATATTTCAGCATGGTTTCAAATGCCTTGGACGTCCGAGGCCCATTTTCCATAAATGAAATTTCAAGCCTTGTTGAAGTACTTTGTAAACAAAATTCGTTTATTGCCTGAAGAAAATTGAATGAAATTTAGTTGTAGAAAATACTTCTAGAAAAAATTAAGGTTTCATGAAGCACTCCACAAAATAACGGGAGTTAAACACAATCCCAATGCGCTAATGCTGCTTTGTTCCCCAAACCTCAGCCCTGGAGAGAAGAGATCCTTTCCCTGTGAGGAGACGTAGTCCATTGGCTCTCAGGGCTGGTCCAGGAGACCTCTGTGCTGGTCGATATTGAAGGGGGGCAGAAACCAGTCTGATGGGAGCAGTTTTTAATTAGTCTCAAATGTATCCCCCACAAGTGTGTTGTGTTCCACCCAGCCTGAAAGAGCCTCTCTGTTCCCAGAATTTGGGTCAATGTGTACTACATTAGTCAAAATATTCTGGAAGCCAAGATATTCATTCAGAGCTGGATATCAACATGCTTATTCAGAGATGTGATTATGAGGGCTTCTCTGGAAATCAAACCCCGATGATGTTAAGCCCTCTGGATACTAGTTAGTCTCATCTAGTTGCAGGGGAAGCCACAGGGGAAGCCCTGGGCCTCTGAAGAAAGGTTTCCAGTTTGGAGACGCTGTGTAAAATCAGCAAAAGCTGTATAGTGCTGATTTCCTTTCCAAGGGAAAAGCAGCCTGAACCCAAAGGCACACCACAAAATGCAACAGTCAGCATTTGGCATCTGGATCCAGCCAACATGCTGGTGTTGGAGCCTTTGGTTCTGTAACCCCCTAAATGTTCTCGAGGGGACATCCAAGGTCTATGAGTGAGGTCGTTTGGCCAGATCACAGTGTGAAAGGAGAGCCTGGTGTGTTGCTGTCACCAAGGTCTGTGTTGCAGCCTTTATCCTAAAGCCTCTTCAGCATAATTCATATCCCACTGAAGTGCTGTGTCTCTTCCTTTGCTTAGAATAGGGCGGCCACTTGGGGGAACTTCCCTCCAAAGCTAAAACAATCCCTTGGCACTTAAATTCTTGCATAGAAAATGTCATTTTCTTCAAGGCAGATGGGAAAGGAAGCTGTTTCAGCTCAGCTGCAACCGGCAGTTTGGGGACAGAGAAGGACAATGAGAGGAAATTAAGTGTTTAAGCCCAGTTTGGACAGACCTTGTAGCAATCTGGTGTGGTGGAAGGTGTCCCTGGCCATGGCAGGGGCATTGGAACGAGGTGATCTTTGAGGTCCCTTCCAACCCAAACCATTCTGTGATTCTGTGAAACCCAGGTGGGTCTGCAGAAATCCCCAGCCCAGGTGTCAGCTTGTTCAGGCACACAGCTGCTGCAGGAAGCAGAGGCACCACGTGGAGACCACTTAGGATATGGCTCAAAAGGAGGATCTCTAGGACCTAGAGAGGATTGCTGCT
Organism: Sclerurus mexicanus; assembly: GCA_013396755.1. Lineage (NCBI taxonomy): Eukaryota > Metazoa > Chordata > Aves > Passeriformes > Furnariidae > Sclerurus > Sclerurus mexicanus. The sequence continues at coordinate 1,312,396 of VWZF01004740.1, forward strand.
GATGCAGGGCCTGCCAGAGCTGGAGCTATTTTGTGCTGCTTCAGGATCCTGCCTCAGCCCAATGGATATTCCAAGCAGTTTCTGTGGATGGCACCAGCCCTGGCAAGGTGAGAGATTGCCAGAGCAGGAATGGAGTGTAGTGGTGAGGAGGGAGCTCTGGGGGGATGTAACCCCTAGGGAGAGCAGCAACTGGGTCTGTGCTTCTTGAGCTCACAAGGAGGCTGCCACTGGTGTATACATGACGTGCCTGAAGTAGAAACATTTTGGAAAGAGCGGCAAAGGAATGTTTTTGAAGGACTCCAGACCTTTTCCATGTGATTTGTTCAGCCCTTCAGAGCATTTGTTGCTTCTTTTGGTGGCAGAATTCAGGGAATTTGAACTGAATTTTTGCACTACTTTAGATGCCTAGAAATTGCATTCATTTAAAGAAATAAGTTATTTGCCGAAAATACATTGCCCTGCCATATAAAGTAGAAAAGGCAGGTATTCCTAAAATGAACATAATGTTAGTGCAAGTGTTTGCTGGGGCCCCAGTCTGCAGGTACAGAAGAGTTGCCATAGTGGGAGAGCCCAAAGCCTTACCCAAAGGGTGTCTCATTTCTGCTAACAAACAGCAGATGCTCCCTATGATCCTGGGCTCTCTCTCTATTTTATCTTGCAGAGTTTCACCAGGGTACTCTCTCAGACTTCAGCAATCTGTGGTTCAGGGATTTGCCTTTAAAAGCCACATCCTTGTGTTTAATTGTGTTATGTTATCTTTCTATTAAGGAGGCTGAGGAGCTCTCACTGCTCTCTGCAGCTTCCTGAGGAGGGGAAGCAGAGGGGCAGGTGTTGAGCTCTTCTCCCCGGTACCCAGTGATAGGATGTGTTGAAGGGGTTCAAAGCTGTTCCTGGCAAAGTTCAGACTGGATGCTGGGAAGCATTTCTTTACAAGGAGAGTGGTCAAACACTGGAACAGACTTACTGGAGAGTTTGTTGATGCCTGTCAGTGCTTGAGAGTCATTTGAACAATGGCCTTAAAAATCTAGTTTCTCTTTTGGTCAGCTCTGAAGTAGTCAGGCAGTTGTACTAAGTGATCACTGTAGGTTCCTTCCAACCGAAAATATTTGATTATAATAACTCTTGATGGGTTGTTTTTCTGTAATTTTGTCCAGCTCCTCCTTAAACTCCTATCATCTGTGTCCACAACATCCTGCAGAAAAGAGCTTCCTGGTTTAATTGTGGTATAAGAAACCACTTGATTTAGGTTTTGGGGCTATGGTTTTTCCCTTCCACTTGATGTCTCCTTGCACACTTGAATTAGGAAGTGGACCCTTGATCCCTGTCCATGCTCTGCCTCATAATTTTATGTATTATATCATAGAATCACAGAATCGTTTGTGTTGAAAGGGACCTGAAAGGCCATGTAGTTCCAACCTCCCTGCCAGGGGCAGGGACATCTTCTACTAGACCTTGTGTTATTCCATCTCAAATATCTCAGTCATGGGGCCTGAGGGAGCCAAGGGCTCTGCATAGACAGTGATCTGGCTGAGACAAGCTGTGCTGACCATGGCAGACAAAGGTACAGCATGTTTCCTTCTGCCTATGCCTCTGAGTACAGCAGCTCCTGGGCAAAAGCTGGGTGATGGGGAGCTGCAGGGTGGTGTGTGTGTGGCGAGGACCCAAAGAGGCAGGGTTAATATCATACCAGTCCACTGATATTCAGCTCTGTGCCTGTTGCTCAGTGCCTAACTCAGGTGTTTTTGGAGTGCCTTTGGTGATGTTTCCTCCAGGGAGAGCCCACAGGATCCTGTGCCTGTGTTTCAGGATCTCCCTGTGGCCAGTGGGATGTGCAGTGCTCCTGCAGCAACAGACATGGGGATGGTTTCTAGAACAGCATTTCCAAAAATGGGTTCACATCAGCTTGCAAATCCCAGACTGTGCTAGGGCTTCCCGTGTGGCATGCAGGCTCAGTCCCCTTGCTCTGTTGCTTTCCTGCTGCCTGAAAGGGCTGCAGCTCTCTAATATTCTTGTCCACATTGTGGTTTTCACACAGATTGGCATCCCAGCCAAAATTTCTGGAGCTGATTGCAGCCCTCCCCTCTGAGGAGTGATCACTTCTCCCCTTGGTCTCACAGGCTGTGGAGTCACAACCTGTTGCACTTGAGGGCTCCTCAGCTTCTGGAAGGAGCTCCAGAAGGTCAGAGAGTGATTTGGAAAGTCCGGTGTTTTGTAGGAGCCAGCTGAAAGGGTATTTCACAGGGCAGCGTTTGAGGTGAATGAGGTTTATGTAAGTGGGGGACAGATGAGAGCTACATGGAGGCTGCAGCAGTGCCCGGAGGTGCTGTCCTGCTTCCCTGTGCCCTGACTCACCTTCCCTGTGCCCTGACTCACCTTCCCTGCTCTGCTGGCTCAGGTGCTGATAATGCATCAGCACCACCAAGCTCTCCCATCCTCCTCTTCGCCCTTGCTTTGCTCGGTGAGGGCACTCCAAGCTCAGGTTGAAGGACTTCCATGGTCCTGCTCCCAGCTGCTTCCTGCCAGCCATGCCCAACTCCCATGCAGGGGGTTCTGAAGATGTAGATAAGTATTTCCTAAGAGCATGGAGTTTGCTTTATTAGTGATCAGCACAGCTTTTCAGGGACAAAACATGGATTTAGAGCTTAATCTCTGGCTCCTGCTGTGTTGCAAGCACTCTCTAAAACGTTTGTGGACACCAAGGCCATTTTGGAGTTTCAAAGTTAAACAATCCCTCTCTTCCCTCCATGTAAACACCAGGAGGATTAGAGAATCAAAGCCTCAGTTGTGAATATATTCTGGTTCTCAGGTGCCTTCCTGCCTTGAACCTGCTTGTGTGGCAGGACTCCAAATCTTCCGAGCTTATTTCCTGTGCCCAGGGCTAGAGCTGGTCAGGGAAATTCAAAACAATCGCAACCCTCCTGATGCACAAATATGTCGCAAACCAAAGGGGCACTGAATTTTAGCATAAATAAATATTAATTTGGTTTTTGAAGCTTTTCGTTTGTTTGCCATCTGTGATTCTTCTGATTAAAAAATCATCCTGTCATCCAATCCAAGACAGGAAAGGTCTATCTGGGGTTTAGCTGGCTCACCCTGTGGCACAGAGATCACTTTGCAGACAGATGAACCCGATGGTTAATTTGTGCCTGACAGGCTGAAAATGGCTCATCAGAAGTACCAGGCAAAGAGCTAAAAATTTGTCAGGGAGAATTCAACTAACACAGTCAGATCAGCAAAGCCCTTGCTTTGCATTACACTTTCCTGGCCTTGCCTGAAGTTCTGGAAATATCCTCCAAATGTAGTAATATGATGTTGGGGGGAGAGAGAGAGAGAGAGAGAGAGAGAGAGGGAAAACACAAAAGGTAACCAGCAAAGTAAATGTGCAAGGAAAAAAAAAAGCAGTGGACAAAAGGCTTTGCTTTGCCAGCAGTCAAACCATTCAGGCAGCCACAATAGCTGCTCCTTCTCCATCCTGTGCACCCCAGCCCCGTGTATTTGTGGTTATTATCTCGCCTGGACCAGATTGGTGTTGACAAACAAAAACACACGTAGCTTTCATTTTCCATGTGTGCATGGGCAAAGGGAAGCAGTCACCTGCCCCTTGGTGCCTGCTTTTTCACTGTCCTTGCTCTGCTTTATTCCCTCTGAGCCACAGCACGGAACAAAGACCTGAATTATGGCAGAAGATGAATTAAGTATTTGAAAAAACTATTAGAACAATTAGGTGGTGAGGCACAGTGCAAGGGGAGAGCTGAGGGGTCACTGCTTCAAGGGCTGGAGTGCTCTGAGTTTTGGGAAGGTTTGGCTGGTGGTGGAGCTGGTCCTCTGGAGAGGAAGCAGGAGAGAAATGCAGGGAAGCCAGGAGTAGTGTCAGCTGCTGCCATCAGCTGTCCTGTGACTGGCTGCCTAGATAAGGCAACCTGACAGCAAAGGCTTTTTTGGTTCCACTTTTCCATCCTTTGCTGGTGTGGGAAGCAATTCCCAGCCGTGCCAAGGGAGAGGGGAGAGAGAGAGCCTGGGAAAGCAAATAGACAGCAGGACAAGGATAACTCATTAGAGATGACTTGCTGAAGCATGGACGGTCCTGGAAAGGAAGGAACGGTCCATATACCTTTCCGTAGCATCTCCTCTGGGCAGTTACGAGAAGATGGGGCAAGGGGTGCAGTGAGAACGTGTTTTTACCTACTGTGGCTGCTTCTAAAGTGTGCTGTTACTGTGCAGGTCTCCTGCCATTTTTACTCAGGAAGAAAATTTCTGAGAAGGGCAGTGGTTGGTGAGAGCAGCTCTGTGCTCCTCGGTGCTGAGGGCACATGCTGAAGATAAGGATTATTTCTTCCATTACTCGGCTGGGGAGCTGAGCACCGAGAAATCCCCCGCAGGCTCCAATCAAGACAGTTCAGAGCTGCAAACGGCCCTAGACCATGACATTTCTCAATGGAAAATGCTTCTTTTCATGATGGGATGAGAGTCTGGAAATCCCTAGGGCACCTGGATGGCGAGCAATAGCAGCGTGGACAGGGGAACAGAAACAGAGACCCACAGAGTCAAGTTGCTGCCACTAATTTAATGTTTGTTAGATGTGATGGGAAGTTTGGTGGTCCATAGGTTTCCCTTCTGTGCTACTGTTCTCAGAGCACTCTATTAATTTTTTAGCCCAGGCATGGAGGACATCTTTTACTTCCCCAAAATCAGACTTAGTGTCAATGTAAAATGAGATCATTACTCTCTTGCTGGCAGAGTAGTGTGAAACAATGGTGATATGAAAAATAGTAATCTGTAGAAAACAAAGGCCTGGTCTCTCTTGGCAGGTGTTATTTATTTTTTCTAGCAGAGGGAGCAAGAAACTGCAGCTGGAATCTCCCGTTGGCTTCCCAAGATACTACTGTGACATTTTAATGATCTAATTCCCCTCAAAGGTGGCATTTTCACTTGTTCCCCTGACCTAGCACTGTATATTCGCTGTGAAACAAACTATCTGCTATCAGCCCTGACATCTCAGGCTCACAGACAAAAAAAAGTAAGTCTGTGATACCAATGCAATGAATGGACTCTTCACCCTGTTGAACTTTACCGGGGTGTAACTGGGCACTGTCACCACAGGCTCTTTGGGAGCACATCAGTGCCATTCCCCTTGGCAGAGGCTGTGACTCAGGGTGCACCTGTGTGTGGTTCCTGGCCCATTAACACTCTCCTCCTGCATGAGTGAAGATGATGTTCACGCTCTCAGACCCTTTCTCCGCTGTGGTGGCAGCTCTTCCCTGTTTGGAGGAGTCACACCAGGCTGAAGTGTTGTTTGTTGCTTGGATGAGGAGACCTGCAGAGGATGTGACTTTCAGGATGTCCTGCCCCACAGCCAGGCTCTCCTTTCCACTCTCTCAAGATAAACTAGTTCATGCTGGTGTAAAATGCGTGCAATGAATAACACAAGCACAGCAAAATAGTTTATGTAAAGCACTGATGTGGGAGAAGTTTCATAAGAGGTTTCATACCTCAAAAAGGCCTTTTGTCAAAAATAGAAGCATTTTCTGTAAGGAAAAAAAAAAATCAAGTTTCTTGCACAGCCTTACTGTCGTGCTAGCGCTGTTCCTAGCTGCCATGGAGACCTTCTTTTTTCCCAGAGTGAGAGATGCTGCTAGAGTCCTTTTCTGAGCAGGACAGAGAGCAAAGACAGCCCTTCTGGGAGTGACTGGGCTGGAGACTCCAGCTTCCACCATTGGAGCAACTGGGCCCATGGCAAAAGCCCATTGGGGACTGAGCTCTTTGCCTGAGCCATCTCAATGTGGGACAAAAAGGGGCTGCTGAGTGATCCAGGAAACAGCCTGAGGATGGGCGAGCTGTCAACATGACCTGTGAGGGAGCAGAGAGGGGGGAAACTGCCTGGGAAATGGTGTGCACGGAAACATCCACCTCTGCCATGAGCCTGGGTCAATCCAGTGCAGCTCAGTGCTGCTAAACCTGCAGGTGAACACTGACATCCAGCCCCAGCATTCTGTTTGCTTCCTCTGGGAAAGAAACAGGGATACAGCAAAACCCCAAAGAGGCAAGAAACTCCTGCTTCAGAGGGGCAGGGAGGCTACAAGGATGGGAAGAATCCAGGCAGAGAAACCAGGCCATGGAAGTCAATGCAAATGACTTTGATCACAGAGTTTCGAGCCCGTTTGCTCTGTAGGAAGCACGGCTGTCAGCGGGGATAGGCAGTGAGAGGGGTGGGATCTCACAGCTTGCGAGATGAAATGAAGAATGTGGCAGATGCTTTTTTCTAGCTTCAGTGGGCCCTTAACATTGCTTTAATGGTCCAAAGTGGGAATGGTTCCAACCCCCAGCCCCGCACCCCAACTTCTCTGTCAATCTAAGTGGCAGCATGATGGGCAGTGTGGGTATCGCTCCTGCATGGTGGGGGGGCCAGGGAGTGATGGACACCAGATGGGATTGGTGATGGAGAGGCAGGTTGGCCCCAGTGAAGCACCTGTTCCTGGGGCACAGGTAGGTTTGGTGCACTGGAGACCCTGGGAATGCTCTTGGAGCTGCCCAGCGAAGCAGCAGAGCCTCTCCATGAGCAATAGCCAGCAGCACAGGAAAGGAGAGTGCTACCTACACGCGGGCTCTGCGCAGCGCCCTGGGGAGCGCTCGGATGAGGAAAAGCTCCAGTTATGTCAGTCATCATTTCTAGGCATTTTTAAAAAGAAATCCCTTTGGGGCAGAGGCTCTGTTTTCATTCAGAGCTGCACATGATGGGACGTGTGCCTTTGCTCTAGTTTCTGAGTGCCACTGTTGTCATAGGTTAATTATCATTAGTAATTAATCGTCACCACTCAGAGAAAGGCTTTTCCCAGCTGGTCAGAAGTCACATGGAGCATCAGCAGCTTTTTTTCTCTCCTGCAAACATAGACCCAGTTTGACTCAGAGCCTCCTCTGGCCCAGGTAACTGCGTCAGAGCCTCACAGACCCTTGGAAGGTAGTTGTGAGGAGTCCTGCCTGATGGCTTTATTTTTTTAATATAATCTAAATACAGATAGCTAAAATCCATGAGAAGCACTGCCCAGGCTCTCCTAAACTAAGTCTTGCTGACTTTTTCCTTCTTTTAATAAGTTTGTGGTGCAGTGAAACAGACGAAAAAAAGAAATAAATCTGGTGATGCATCCATGGGCAACGCACCAGTTTTCAAAGATGTAGCTGAAAAAACCATAATAACTGTAGATACTGCTTTTACTATAGTCGAAAAATAAAATAAAAAAAAAATTAAAAAAATAAAGCAAAGAGAAGGAAGGTGGCATCAGGATGCCTCTGCTAAGGCCAACCCAGAGAAGGACAGAGCCCAGGAGACTCACTGCCCTCATTGTCACAAAGCCATGGGTACAGCCATGAGCCATCTCTCCTGGCAGAGACACGACAGAAGTGCTGCCACTTCCAGCATCAGCCCCTCCACAGCACTCCGGGGTTGATTTATTTTTTCCCTCGCAGATCCAGCCGCCAAGATCCTAAAACGGGTCAGGCATATGGGATCATGGCATGAGCAAACTCGTCTGGCTCAAGCTCAAATTTATAAGGAACTCAGTTGCCTTTTTATCTTTTCTTTTTTTTCCCCTCTCCCCTACTCCAACCAAATCCCAAACATAAATTATGGGAACCAGGCGCTTCCTGGTGCCTGCAGCTGCTCAGCAAAATTGACTTTTCTGTCAGCGCTGCCGCTCGGAGCGCAAACCTGGCAGCTGAGCACCGGACCCAGTTGGAGCCCTGCTTTCCCATTCAACAAAAGTTCAGCCAACTCGGAGCATTTCAGACTCAGCGAATTATTTTCTGACAAAAACGTGGGTTTATTGGGAAATTTCCGGCTGGCTCTAATTGGGACAGCTGTTAAGGCGGCAGTTTTCACAAGAACTAAGAGTTGCTTTCAGATGAGTACAGCTCTTAAAACGGCTGCTGCTTTGATAGCTGCTCGTTTCCTTTCTTGTCTGATTATTGAGCTTAGTATCTCCCTGCAAGCTTAAAAAAATCCACTTTGCCTGCCTCATCTTTCTCTTCTCTTTACCCAATATTATCTCCTGCCCCTCCTCCTCCTTCAAGGAGATTCTGTCAGTTTGAATTTGACCCTAAATCTGAGCTTTGCAAAAATTAACGTGTATAGCATTTCAGATTAAGGGAATCTCTCTCTCTCTCTCTTTTTTTTTTTTTTAGCCCTCCCCCAGGGTTCACAAACACTGTTGAAAAGTCAAAGCAAACATTTGCCTTGTTGCTTTAACATGGGAGATCCTGCCAAGAAAATTAACAGGGCCTATCTCCACAAAGGGAAAAAACTCATCTCATCCTGATAGTGGCACTGAGAAATGTGCAGCTTGCTGGCTTTCTGTAATGACTTTTTTAATTTGTTTTTCCTTCCTAATCCCACATACATTTTTGCCATTTAGCAAGGAGGTTGAATAAAGCACATGAAGGCTCCTAAACAGATAATTCAGTCCCGGAGTCTATGAGCTGGAAATTTTATGTCTTTAGGGAGCTGGAAGGGCTGACAAAAGCCCTTGATAAAACAATATTATGAGTCTTACTCTGATCTGCTGAGAATTCCCACCAAACCCACCTTGCTCCCCACATGGTGGTGAGAAGACCTGGTATGTCCTGCAGGATACATGGCAGATAAGGAAATTGCTCTGGAGCAAAGTGAGGGATGGATTAAATTTGGTTCATATTTAGTTCATATTTCATCAAATCTTTCATTTTTAAAAAAAGATATGGCTTTCCAGTGAAACAGGAAAACCGAAAAAAATTCATCTTGTCATCTCAGTATATTGTTCAAACCTAAACACTGTTTCTTTTTCTACCCTTTTATTTAAAGAAAGTCAGGTTTTAAATGAACACTGGTGTGCTGAAGTGGAAAACCCTGAAACATTTAATTTAGAACATGGATCAATGAAATATTTTGGCATTCTTAAGCAAAACATTTTATTTCAAAACAGGTTGAAAAAAATGCTCTGATTGCAGCTGTTTTTTTCTTGGATTGTGATTTTGTTTGTTTTTCCTCTCATTTAAGCTAATTGCCAAATTCGGCCTATATTTGCCAATTATTTTGATGCCTCAGGACTGTGTTGTGCACCAGATTTGCAGTTCATTTCAAATGAAAAATCTTTGACTGCAAATCATGTGTACACAAGGAGCTAATGAGAGCTCCCTGACTTTTTGGTCCTGATGTGCAGTTTTCTGCAGGTTGTGCTGGGAACGGCTGCCCGACAGCAGTGCATCCCATCAATCCCTATGGGCAGAGCCCCGTGGAGAGCAGTTTTGCTCCTGTTCTTAAACTGACTGATCAAAAAACGTGCGATGCCAGTGCTGCCCCTCTGGGCTCTGCGCTGGTGCCTCTGCTGCTGCACCGGCCCCTTCTCACCAGGAACGGTCCCCAGGCCCTTCTGCAGGACCTATGGAATACGTACAGTGCCTTGCACCCAGCTGCCAACAGCAGCCTTCCCCCTGGGTGGCAGAGGGAAGAAATTTAAATAAAGAGGAGCGAAGTTTATATTTAGAGCTGGAGGTTGCTCCTTCATCAGATTACGCCAGTTTTAAGTAGGTCAGGCGGGAGACCCAAGATATCCAAGTCCCCTTCAAAGGCATCCGTCCGTCGCTTATTATTCCAGGCATTTCCCTTTCACTCTGCCTTCCCTTCACAGCCCTGGTCCTTTGTTGCTGCTTATGGGTTGTGCTGGCTCTTGCTGTCCTTCCCAACGTTGATCCTTTCATTGCCTTTCCCACTCCTCATTCCTCCCGGCTCCGGTACAGCCCCAGGGACAGCAATGGCCTCAGCTGTGTCATTAAGCCAAGTGGTGCTTAAGGCCACCGTTTTGGGGTGCAGCCCAGCTGGAGGCCAGAGGGGAGGCTGCTTGTGTGGGATGCTCCTCACAGCACCACGTGTCCCCACATCTGGGGTTTTAACCTGAGCACACAGGGTTTGAGGTGAAAGCAAGCAACGATAGCAACGAAAACACCCAAAATGCAAAAGAATTCCCCAAACCTCCTTGTTTAACCCTTCTATTCTAGGAAATCAATTGCCTGCCCTGATCAGGCTCAGAGCACCTGCCGGCTCTCTCCAGCAGCACTGACATCCAGGCACCTGTTCCAGCCAGTTTCCCCTGTAATCAATTCAAATAATAAAGGCTCTGGACAAATCCAGGGCCCTTCCTGCACATTCCCGGGCTGCCTCACAAACAAATGCACAGCAAGAAGAACAGCTCATGGGGTCTTATAACAGAGCTCAGGAATGCAGCAGGCCTGTCACCTTCATTACCCAGAAAGACTTAAATCCCCTCTCCTTCAGCCTGGGCAGGTCTGACAGGGGCAAGGGGAGCTCCATGGAGCAGACCCTGAGGCTGGTCCTCCAGCAAACACTTCAGTATGCATTAAGTTGTGTTTTCCCAGCTGACTGGGGTTATTTGAGTGCTCGTGATCATGGACTTTGCAGGGTGGCAGCAGGGAACTCACACCTGGGAGGAGCAGGGCTTGGCTGATGCTGGGCAGGTCAGCAGTGCCCCATGTCACACGTCCCAGCCTCCCAGTGGGTCCAGCACAGGCTGCACTGGGGCCAGAGATGCTCCAGACCCTCCTGTTGGCTACACTGACACATTCACGTGCCAAAATCACCTTAAAGTAAGCCCCACTTGTTTTTATTGAGCTATTTCCTTCGCTCATTCCCAGTCTATTATGTTTTTCAACTCTCAGTGGAATTTTGGTTTTTGTTTTTTTTTAAACTCAAGGCCTCCTTCAAGCTGATCACAAGGGAATGCTGAGTGCTTGTTTTTTTAATATTCTGACAGGTGCTATTTTGCTATTTGCTTGTGATGATTCAGGACATTTGCATCTCTTTGTCCTTAATTAAAAAGCACTTCACCCTTGCTGCAGGGGTATGGCAGATTTCTCTTGATCTATTCATTTTGGGGGACTTTTAATCAACATATCCACTCTATAGGTGCGGGTGCATGTCTGAGAGGGGGGTGAAGCTTAGTGCAGTGTGGAGAGCTGTGTGGGTGTAATTATGGCTTGCTCTTCTTTTTT
>VWZF01004740.1:1323438-1465176 GCA_013396755.1 Sclerurus mexicanus
TTAATTTGACTGCAGTTGAAAGACATTTTCTAACAGCCTCCTAGAAGACAGGAGTCCCCTGTCCACCAAACACATGGGCAATGACAAAGGCAAAATTTGCTGCAAAGCCTGGAGCTGGCAGAGCTGCCCGGGAAGTCAATGTTCTGCCTCCCTGCCGCAGGATCTAGCCCGGAGCCTGAAGACACACTGTCCCCCAGCTCACAGGACCCTCATTAGATCCCACCCTGTTTGCACAGAAATGATCTGGCTCAGCTTATCTGCATCTCTGCACTGTAACCCTTTCTGCAAACGCCCAGGGCTGGGCACATCCCTCTGCAGAGCGTGAGACAGAGGGGTGTGTGTGTGCCCAGTGTGCTGCACTGGGCTGCATTTGGAGCATGCCATGGATGATCCGTGGTCTCCTCTGCAGACACACATTTTTTGCAAGGTGCAAGGGCAGCACCTTTCCCAGCAGGGCCTTTTTTAATGGCAGCGTGTCTTCCCTTGGGCTGTCAGGGAGGCTAAAATTACCTGTGAGCCAAGGAAGGGATTCAGCAGCAGCTCAGCCAGCAGTGACAAGTCCACAGTCTGGAAGCAGCTTCCATTGCAGGAACCTCCCAGGCCTCAGGGGAAGATATAAGGAGAGGGGAGATCCCTCCATGGATGCCCATTGTCTGAGAATGAGAAGGTGCTGGCATGGAACTGTCTGCAGGATGCTGCAAGGCAATGGGATGCAGAGGGGTGAGGCAGACCCAGACAGGGTAGCGGGAGCAAGGTGCTGTGCTGCCCTGACTCCTTGTCTGGAGAGCCTGAAATGATTGGCAGCAAACTCCCTGCTTGGACTAGGCAACTCCTTCCCGAGGCAATTCCTTCCATTTCCCCAGCAGAGATAATTTTTTGCAGGTCTTTCCACCTGGCTGGATCCCTCTCACAGGCAGGGCAGTGGGAAGGGACTGCAGACTCGCCTGGGGTTTCTCACCCAGGGAAAACCATCCAGCCCCTCATGTGCTGCTGCTCTATCTTGTCCCCAGCCCCATGGGGAAGTGGGAATTGGGCTTTGCCTTGGGGATCTGAGCCTGCCAGGCAGCAGTGATCCCAAGGATGGGGTCCCAGAGGAAGGGATCAAGCACTGGGTGCTGACATCCTATAACTGCTTTCGAATATTCCAGCCTTAACTCTTCTGTCTCCTCCCACGAAATACCAGACTGCAAAACAACTCCAGCAAGGCTCAGTGTTTATCTGTTCTGCTTTTCCAGGCTGAAGAGCGCAGGCTCGCGGGAACCTTTGAAGATTATTTCTCTTCAGTTTTCTGAAGAGACTTCAGCTTCCTCTTGAATCTTTTTATTTTGCCTCTTTTCAATGCATCGGCCCGATTTCTCCAAGACTTAACGGCAATGAACAAGATTAAGATTGGAGCTTAGAAAGTATTAGGAGAAGATCTCTCATTCCTGACGTGCTGGCAATTACCAGATCCTAGTCCCAGCATCTCTCTTTTGGAGAGGCACTACGTGTGCAGGCGTTTCTGCTCTGATGACTTTGGGAGCGCAGAGCTGGAGGGCACCAAGCTCAAAAGCCACAGCTCACAGTGTCTGCTCCTTTGTACTTCAGCTGCCACTGATTGCTTTCGGCAGCCAGAGGGGCTGGGATGGAGGGGGAGAAAGCCAGAGGAAAAGTGGGTGCTGACACAGTGGCACTGGCTGTATTGGCTGCGTGGGGTCTGGATTTCCACAGGATGAGGTGTGAGGACTATTAGGTTAGAAAGGAAAATCCCCAAGCAGGGGTACTTGAGTGGGGCTCAACATGCCTGGCAGCCACAGCAGCACAGCCTGGGCTCGTGTTAAGCACTGGGTTGATCTAGGTCAGTGTTTCACGGGAGATCCTAGAGCTGAGGAAGAGAGCAGTGCTGGCATTTCTCCATGTGCTCCTGTGAGCACAGGCTGAGGAGAATCATGGACTCACCACAGCAAGGGTGCGGAGGAGGTGGAAAGGGTGCAAGTGGCAGTGCCAGCAGTGGAGAGCAGCTGGATGGGGTCTGGACTGGGAGAGCAGCTCTGCTCTGCCATGGACTTGAGGAGGAAGAGAAATAACACCCTTCAGGTATGACCATGGGGGGCTCTCAGGGCTGCTGTGGGGGTCAGCTGTGCTCCTGTGTCCCACCTGGGCCAAGAGGACATGGAAGGCAAGGCAGTGCCATTGCTTCTCCCATGTGGAAATGAATAATAGCAGCACATCAGATGCTCTCATACCCCTGCATGAATGATGCTTTGTGTTAGAGGTGGAAGAGGGTCTGCCAAGTTGCTCCAGGGAAGAAGCAGGTGCTGCCCCTGCCCTAAGCAGGCATGTTCGGGGGAGCCCACACACTGGACAGGCAAAGAGCACCAAGGTGTGTCAAGCCTGTTCTCAGCTGGTCACCTCCCTGGTGAGCTCTTGCTGATGCAGTCCTGTTGGAGTGGCACCATGGGCTGTAGCACCACAGTCCCAAGCACTGTTTCCCTAAAAAACACAACAAAAACAAGCCCCTCTGAAATGTGTCCCTTGAGTCCAGGCACTTGAGAGAGAAGGGCATTTCCCAGGGGAGACACTGGCTCTTCACAAGGGAGGAAATTAAACAGGCCTTGAAAATGTCTAATAGCTTCCAAGAAGTAAAGAGGCTCCAGAAAATGGGCTTGCTGCAGGCATCCCTCCCAGAGCATCAGAGAGAGTCCCATGACAGAGAGCCAGAAATACAGCTTGTGTGACCCCAGCTCAGGTGGTACCTGCAACAGGAGGGACTGTGCTCTGCCTCAGCTCTGAGAGGAAAGCTTCTGTCACTGTTTTCTTCACTTGTCAACCACCCTGCGTTATCCTCGGGCTGACAAAATGTCAAACTGCCAAGCGAACTGCAGAGCTGGGGCGAGAGGGAAAGCAGAGTGCAGGGCTCGGATCAGCTGCTGGAGATGATTGTAATTGAACATTGACACTCGGCCACAGATGAGCAGTTCCCATTATTTACTGGTGTATAAACATTCCCGAGCCAGTGTAGAGAAGTCATTAAAATCCCCACATCCCTGGATAGAAATGCCTAAGAGTATTAACAAGAAAAGGCAGCCCTTCTTCCCTCTCTCCCCCTGTTAAATCCTGCCAGAGGGGCCAGCAGGTGATGGTGTGCCCTTGGCTGTGTCTTCAGGGCTGCAGTTTGGAAAGGGTCAGGCAGGATCACAGCTGGCCACGGGTTTTTGGTGGTGAGCACCATCTTCTGCATGTGTTGGCTCTGCTCTGTATCCCAGCATGTCCTCTGGAGAGCCCCCAGTTCAGGTTTTTCCCAGCTATTGAGCAACCCTGGGAGGAATCACCGTGTGAAATGCCACTTGCAATGCAATGACAGTTTTGGTTGACTCCATGACCTTCCTGGCTCCTTTTGCCCTATCCAGAACTATTGTGGCACGGGTTGACAAGGAGCTAGTGCATCTCCATCCAGAAGCAGACACATTTCTACAGTGAAACAGCTGCTCCTGTTCCTGCAGCTGCATGTCCCCAAAGTTTGTGTCAGCAGTCGCACAGTATTTAAAATAATGATGTACTGCCTGGGAGTTATTCTGGGGTCTAAACTACCAGTTCATGGTCCTGTGCTGGACGTACAAGGTCAGATATATGGATGGCATAGTTGCAAAGGCTATTTGAAAAAAGTATTGAAATATGCGGTACTTGATTTGCTGAGATTTTTCCCTTTTTTGTCAAATGCTGCCAATTCCCTTCCCCTTCCCAACCTTTCCCATGTGCATTTTCTCCTTTTACATTTCAATCCCTGGAAGGAATGTAACACATTAAGCCCTGAGCTGGGGAGGGGTTCAGAAAAGCAGAGCCATAAAAGTGCAGGAAATGGCATCTTTCCCATCCCCAGGGTGACAGCAAGAACCATTCTGACAGACAGGATCAGATCACCTAGCATTTGGCGATCTCTTCCCACTAAGCAACTAATTTTGAAGAGGGACTGTCCACAGTGGAAGGAAGGTAGAGACTCCTTGAGGCCTGACATAGCAGCAGAGGATGAAAGTAAAGTTCTCGCTCCCGTCAACGCTCTTGTCACCCTCTGGGACACCTTGCACCAGCTCCTGCTACGGCCTGGGCTGTCCTCCCACACCCTTCATTCTCCTTGGAAAACATATACGTCACATTTGTTCAGATTCCAAACACATTTTTTTTAATCCGTCAGCACTGCAAGTTCACTCCAGCACCTAAAAACCACACTGTGTCCTGTCTGCTTTATCTATCATCGCTGTCCGTAAAGGTGGGAAGGCAGAGCCCAGCTGAAGTGGTTATTGATGTCATGTGAGCCCAGAAGCAGCATCTGCTGCTGTGCCTGGTGAGCCTGAAAAAGACAAAGCCTCGGTTATGTTGAACAAATGCCCTGGTAGAGTAAACAAATGTTTCTACTGTGCAGGACATGCCCCAGCTTGGAGAAAAGGGTCAAGGAAGGCTTATACAGGGTTCTTAATCCTCCAAGTTTTCCAAAGGGACCCTCTAACCAACTTCTCCTCAGATGTCCTTCACCACTCTCATCCCCAGTCTGTCAGCATACTTAGCCTCATGGATGCTGCTGTAGGAGACTCACAGCCCGACCAGCCTCTGCCTTCTGCCAGAGCACACAGCTTTGGGCATGGAGAGAACATCCACGGGAAGCCTTGACCTGTGAACCTGCACTGCTCCCCGGGGATGCAGGGTAGATAACAGCACGAGCCCCAGTTCATTACCAGGAGGAGACTGAGCACCAAGGACAGCGTCTCTAACTGCGCTCTGTCCTCAGACCTATGACGTGGAGCAGCGATGGGAGGAGGGGAAGGCAAGTTCACCTCCATGCAGCCCTTCAGAGCTGTCTGCTGCATGGTCCTGGCAGTGGCTGCCTGAGAATGCCCTGGAAGCTCCTTGTCCTGGCATGCCCAGCTCTGTCAGCAGTACTGTCAAGCCTGACCTGTCTCTGCAGAGCCCCATGGGATCTGTCTCTGCCTGGGGTCCTCCAGTCCTGCTGTGGGTGCTCCTTGCCCTTGGACAGAGATCTGTCTGAGGTAGATTTTGCAAATGCCAAGAGCATGAGTTTTCTCAGAAATGAGCTTCTGAACACCTTGGGATAATACTTTTCTCCATTTGTATCTGTTTTCCCTCTGATGTAGCCCAGAAGAGCAGTCTCCTTGGAGAGTGACACTCCTTGTCTTTGGCATTGCCTGAGGCAAGGAGTGACCAGCCCTTTGCACAGGGAAGAGGCAGGCAGAGAACTCCCTCCTGACTTCCCCTGCTGCTCCAGCCTGCAGTCACAAACCCACCCTCCAACACAGGAGCAGGCAGCACAGACCCTGCAAAGGGGCTTTGAGACAGCACAGGGGTGTTTGTAAAGGGCTGTGGATGTGCTGAGGCTCATCTCTCTGAGAGCACAGCCATCCTTGCAAGGTTTGGGATCCTGGGCCAGAGCTGGAATTGTCTCCTTGTCTCCCAGAGCTAAATCCTGCACTGAGGGCTGCATGATCAAACGCTCATTTGCTGTGGCAGCTTGGCCCCCCAGGCTCTGGGCTCATGAGGACTCTGTAAATAATAGGTTTTATTAGTTTGCCAGTTAAACTGAAATACCAGAAGGGATAAAAAACATCTTGAATAAAACATTGCATCTCCTGTTTAAGTTTGGAATCCCATGACAGTAGACCTCAAAAAAAATGTCTCTTCAAAGTGGAAAATAGGGGCTGCTTCCTCCCAAAACACTGGTGCAGGACATTTTGCCCTTTTCAGCATGTGGACTGAGGGTGGTTTTTCCTGGACAAAGTCATTCACCATGAATTTGAAATGGCTTTCTCACCAGCAGAGCCTGTGCTGCTGATAAATATGGTGTTTGCTTGAAAAGCAATGCTCTCCCTTTGCTGTCCAACACCAACAACATGCTTCATTCTTATCCTTGGTCCAAGGAAAAGACTCAGTACTAGTTACAAAAGGAAACAACTGCACATAAAGGAGAAGACCAGGGAGGACAGCTGCTTGGATGCTCCCGGTGAATGCAACTTCCTGGAAGGTGTCCCCAGACAGCATCATAACGGGATGTTGTGATTCCCTGACATTGCTCAGACCATCTCCATCTCCTCAAGTGCCAGTCCTCCTCCAGTCTTTCAGTTCTTGGGTAGCAGAAGGGGTGGCCAAAACAAATTAGTCCTGTGAATTCCCCCACATACCACTTCACATCCTATGTCTTGAGGGGGAGCTGAGAGCACATATATGAACCCCGGGTTTTCTGCGATCTGCTCATGACCAGAATCCTTGACAATTACATCCTCCCTGCAGCCACTCTTGCACCTTTCCCAACTTTGGTTTCATCTGGTTCCCTCAAGAACTTCTGGAACAATCCAGTGGCTTGCGTTGAAGCTTAAAGAGTTCTCTCCACCTTCACTGCTGCTTTGATATTCATTATTTACTCTTTTGACATGTGCCTCCTGTACACTCTGCCATCCCAGAGCTGACTTCTTTGCATGCAGTAAAGGAAACATAATCTGCAGCTGCTCTGTTATAGGGAAATGCCATCTTGGAGCTTCGATGCCTGCAGCTGGCTCCTTGTGGCTTTCAGGCTGCTCAGATCTCATGCGTGAGGGCTGAAGGTGATCATTGCAGGAATCAGCAAGGGAGAGAGCCTTGAAAAACCACCCAGGTGTGCTGCTGTTGTTGATCACTTGTACTCCAGCAGCGCTCCCAGTCCCCACCGAGACTGGTCCTGGCTATTCAGCACAGAGTGTGACCAGGGAACGGGTCTCTCCCTACCCTGCTGGGCTGAACAAATGAGGCAGTGGTACCAGCATGCTGCAGATGGAGAGCAGAGAAGTGATTTGCCCATGCAAAGGCTGTGACAGAGCCAGGAGTGAGAGAGAGTCAGCTGTCTGCTGTCCCATTCCACTACCGGGGATGGTCCTGCTCCAGTCCAGAGGGGAGGCACCAAATCCCCGTTTGTCATCAGTGCTGCCAGATCCCTGGAAGATGCAGGACCAGGTGCCTCTGGGGACCAGCTCCTGCAACCCAGCCTATAATCAGACGATGAAAAACAATTATTGGTACCTCATGTAAATTTAGCAAAGTTTGTTCCAGTCAATTCTCATCCAAAACTCACCAAGAAGGAATCTGTTATTCCTCTTTGCAAGTCGGATGCTGGCAGCGAAAAGAAATGCCCAAGTGCAGCTTGGCAAACCGTGAAGGTAGAGAGTGACAGGCTGGAAGCCCACGACCATGAGCTCCTACCCACGCACCCTCCTTGCTGGTTTTGCGGGACAGCAGTCCCAACAGGTGGGAAAAGACCCTCTCCCCGGCTGCATCTCCCTGTCAGCTCAGCCCAGCGGGACCTGACGCTTGGCGTATTTTAGCAATAATTACCCACTCTTTCTTTTTTTAGACAAACACCCCAACTGTTGTGCACGAAAAAAAAAATATTAAAAAAAAAGGACAGCAAGTATTAAGAGAAATCAAACGCCTTGTTACGCAGAGGGGGAGCGAGCGCTCCTCGCACCAGCTGACGGTGCTCGCTCCCCGGCAGCGCGGCTCCGGCAGATGCGCGGGTGCCTCTCGGTGCGCCCCCCCGCCGGCGCTCAGCCCCGGGGGTNCGGGCCGGTCCTGCGCGCCAGGTGAGCCCCCACACCCCCGCCCCGGGACCCTTGCCCTGCCCGCCTCAGTTTACCCGTCGGGGCAATGGGAAGGGAGGGGGTTGATGCGCAGCAGCTCTCCCCATGGCCCCCCTTCGCCGGCTTCAGCGGGGGTGTGGGCACCTCCGTGCCCCCAGACGTTCTTTACAGCCGGCCCCCAGGCAGGATCGGGTCCGGTCGCGACAGCACCTAATGCCTGCATGTCCTTTGCACCCCGGGTTCCCCTTCGCATGCGGGAATCGAGAGGGCATCCCGTTTTCCACCCCGCCATCACCTCGCCGGCTGATTGCTGCCGGGGGCTGAGCCCCTTCTGGGGGTGTCCAGAGCAGGACCAGAGGAAGCTCGGCACCCCCTGGGAGCTCCATCCATCACCGGGGCATTTCGACGTGGAGTCGGGTTGGGTGGGAAGGAGCTTGCGTCCCCTTCCCTGCACTCCAGCCCCTGGCACCCTGAAGCCCCCGCAGGGCTTGCAGCCTGACAGGAGGAGGGCAGCGCGGGCTCCTGCCTTGCTCTACAGGTTGGCCCCGGGTCTGAGCTCTGGGTGCCGGCTCGGAGCCCGATGCCACCCCGAAGCCCCCGGTGCACGGGGCAGGGGCTGGCAGGTGACACCTCTCTCAGGGCCGGCAGTTCGTAGCGCTTTTCTGTAAACAGCAATGAAAGGGCCCACGCATAAGGGAGTTTCAAGTTTCTTTTTCCTTTTTTTTTTTACAATTCCTAGCCCTGCTGATGAGTTTAATGGCTAGATGGGGAAAGAACATGTTGTCAGCAGATTGTTACCCCCAGGGCTTGGGGGAAGAGGGATTTTACTGGCTGAAGCTAATTGGCAGAATAAGCCGCCTTAAAGCCGATCAAATCCCATTACAGATGCAGTCAGGGACAGGGAGCATGAATCCTGCTCCTAATGGTCTGCTCTGCCAAGGCTTCCCGAGCAGAAATTCCATCCCTGCCACGCTCCTCCGGGGCTTGGCCTTCCCAGGGTCGGGGCAGTGAGAGCTGCCCCACAGCTCATGCCCAGACACCCAGTCTCTCCTGTGCATTCACACAAAGCCCCCGGCAAAAGAGTGGTGCTGGGGAGCATTTGAGGACCGAGAAGGGTATGGATCCATGGTGGTCCTGGTTCCTGTGCCCTACCGATCCCTGCAGCACATTGCCACGAGCCCTGCATTTTGAGAGGGTGAGTTGTAAGCTGCAGGATCACATGGAGGAGCAATTAAGTCATGTATTCACATATCCCTGAGCGTGAAGGTTCACCCCACAGCTGGCCCAGCTTCCCTTCTGCCCAGTCCCTCATGTCTGCCTCTTCCCTGAGCCTTGCTTTGCCAGGAGCAGTGGCTGTGAATGCTGGAGGAGTGGGCATGATGGAGTGGGAGAGAAATCCTGTGAGAGGAGAGAAGGAGCAAGGGTCTTGTTCTGCTTTCACTGCATTTTTCCTGGATGCAGCTTGTGGAGGGTGAATCTTCTCTGCCCTACACTTCTTGGTGGGTTCTGGGGTGAGGAGCACAGTTCAGGTGCTGTGTGTGTGAGGGCTCTTCTGGTAAAAGCAGCAAGACTCAGCCTCTGGCACCGGAGCAGGCTGGGTGCTTTGTGCCAGGTGACTCAGCACTCCCCAGACGGTCCCACCAGCACCGAGCCTAATTCAACAGCGTTTCCCAGGGCACTGCCTCCACTGGGTCCAAGGCACCCAACTTTGAGCCCTGAAGGCAAGATCCCTGCACAGCATCACACCACAGGAAAGCTGGGCTTGGCAGGTGGTTGAAACTGTGCAGACTTGACCATTAGGGCTTCATGGAGTGTGCTGTAAAAAGAGAGGTACAAAGATGTGTGAAATTGGTAGGGAACAGTTGAGTGAGCCCCCTTAAATCCTCTGCCGCCTTCTAATTTAGAGTAGTCTGCCTGAATGTCCCTGTGCCGACGACCCTAGGAGGCACTGGGATGGGTGACTAGAAGGACACATTAGCATGTGGTAATTAGAATTGACCACAGTGCTTTTCAACCAAGGGAAATGTTGTTCTTGCATTTTGCTGCTGTCTGTTCCTCGGGAGAAGGAGAGGCTTTCAGCTATGTTTGCAGAGGGGCTGGAGACAGACCCAGAATCAGCATCTGCACTGGGAGGCTCCTGCCTCAGGGTGACCACCAGCTTGCAAACAGTAGTGAGTGTGCATCCTAGTCAAGCACCATCAGCTGTTCTACCAGGCAAGGAGCAGAAGTGTCTTCAGGGGCCCATGGCACATGTTGCTTTTCCCCTCCTCCTGCCAAGGGAAACATTGTCAGACAGTTTGGGCACTGAGGGAGGGAGCCAGCCACCAGCATTTTGGGTGAGTTTGACCAACAGTGTGTTAGGAAACCTCAGCAAAACAGGTGTCTGCTTGAGTAAAAGAGAATTAGGGCGGCAAGGCAGAGCACTGTCCTGCTGTAATGCCACGGGTTGCCCAAGGAGGGTTGTCCAACCCCATCCATATATGTGAGCACATCCAAAAGGACACCTCGCTGCCGTGCAAGTCTCCTGCTCTGGGCACCAGCAGGAGCTGCCACAGCCCCAACTGCATCTGTCAGACCAGGGATTTCCTTGCACAGTCCCCAGTTCTGCCCTGCTGCCACCCCTCAGACCAGCTGCTGCCCACACTCTGGCTGTGTCCCAGCCCCAGGGCCCCCACAGGAGGGCTGTGAGGAGAGTATTTTGACGTTTCAACAAGCAGAGGTGAGGAAAGATGGCTCTGCCTTTCCTCCTGGCTGCACAGAGACATATGAGAACTGGCTGTCCCCTGTCACCAAGCCAGTCACTTTGTGCCTGGAGATGGAGCTGCCAGGCCAGCAAGTGTTCGCAGCACATTGGGGATCACTGCAGGTCTGCACTGTGACATTTCCATTAGCAGCTGGAGGGGGGGATGCACTTGTCACCTTAATACCTCTCCTCTGCAATAGATCTTGGACTCTTTGCTTCTCGATTTAAAGTGGGGCCACCAGGAAGAGACTGGGGAAGAGGCAATGGTTTGCATAGGGTGGCATGAGAATCACACTCTGGACCATCAAGGGCTGGTGTGTGCACAGACACTCAGCAAAAGCATATTTTCTCCAGAAAAAACTGGCTTGCTTATGCTAAGATGGCTTAGTATGGTTTAGTCGACTGGGATTAGCTGCATTAGCAAAATACATATTTTTGGTAGTGTCACTGCATCTGTAATAGGGATGTGGCTCCCTGGAAATGCTACCCCAAGCCTTAGGGTGTTAATCAGTGAAACTAGGTGGGGGGAAACCAGAAGACTGAGGGCAGAGGAAGCTGCCTGGGCTTATTCAGCCCCCAAAGGGATGTTCTGGACAACACTGTAGCCTTATGCCTCGGAAGAACTGCATTTTTGGCAGATCAGTGGGACACACTGCGTTCAGTGCCAGCAGGTAACTGGGCTGACTTCACGTAGGGTCAAGGGAACACTGAGAAGGTTTTGGTGTAGCTGTCCCCACTTTGCCGGAGGCAGCCTCCATCACCCAGAACACTGGCAGCAAGGGAAGGCACTCAGGGTTGCGCTTCCCTGCCCTGAGCTGCGCCGCGGGCACGTGTCCCTCTTTGCTTCCCGCAGGAGTGGGGCCAGCCCCAGATTTCGGCTCTGGGCAGCTTTCGGGTGGGCGCAGCGTGGTCCCCCTGTGCCTTCTGCAGCTGCCGGATGACACGGAGCTCGTCTGGTCCGGCTGTGCTTCGGAGAGAACGCCACAGCGAGAGCCAGGCGAGCCCTCGCTGCCGCTGCTCGGATGGGGAAGCGCATCCTGACAGCGTTGCTTAACACTCCTTAAGCATCGTTAGAAAGTGCAGCGCAATCAGACAGGAAACAAGGAGCTGATGTACCAACACCTAATGTGCGGCGGCAGGCAGCCAGCTGCGCGCAGCCCAGCCCTTGTCGGGGGACGCATCCCGGCGCCTGCAAGCTGGGCACACGCAAAGAGTTCTAAAGTGATTGTGAAAGCAAGTTTCATCTGGGGCTTTGAAAGAGGACCATCTGATAAATTAGCCGCAACATGTCAATTTAATGCTTTTTTCCCCCAGCCCCCTTCAAGTACCTTTGCCAGGCTGTGCCTCCCCGGGCGCTGGAGGGAGATGTGTTTCCGTGGTGCCTCGTTGCACCTCGGAGCTGCGAGGCTCCAGCTGGGAAGTGTCAACACAGTGGCAGCTCCCGCTGCGAGACCCTTTCTGGCGCTGGAGCAGGTGACACGCTGACATGGCAGACGTCGAGGGGGGTGTGCCGGGTGTGGGATTGCTCGGCATCCTCTCCCACATATGGCTGTGTCATTCCGAAGACAATCTTGTGAATGAGCTGCCCGGAGCAGCGGCAGGTGGTTAGAGTTTCCCAGGTGACCATGTGGACATGATCTAATTAGACGGTTAGGAAAACTCCTTTAGGAAAAGGGAGGAGTAAGAAAGGTTTAGAGAGGGCAGATTTAAAAGGCGGTGAGAGAAGCTGGTGCTAAGTGGATAATGTCCAAAGGAAGATACAAGCTTTCCTTGTCTGGCTCGGGACTGGAAGATCGAGAAGATGGAGCATCTTTAAATGGGAGCTAACGCCGAAGGCTGGGGAGGAAGGGTTGGTGAGTGCAGGGAATGGGTTGTGGCAGGTCTTGGCCTGAAGGCAGAGTAGTTTGCATAAGGCTTTAATTTCTGAGGAACTGTGTAGGGCAGATGGCTGGGTTCCTGGCATGCCAGACACGCATGCTGCCTGCTTGGTAGTTTTAGGACCTCTTTTCTCTGAAATGCTTTCATTCTAAATGCTCCCCCAAAACACTGTTTTGTCACTGTCTTCTTCCTCAGAGGAAGCCTGCTTCAGGTGTCAGCAGCAAACAGAGCGCCTGAGGTATCTGAGGTAAACAGGCAGCTCCACAAGCAAAAGCTGCTGGCAGCAGAGAAGGGCGAGGAGTGGGAAGAGCAGGAAGGCAGGGAAGAGCAGGGACTGAATCCCACACCTCAGGGATGAGCAGTGTCTCCAAAGGGAGCTGAGGAGGATGTGAAACACCCTATTCCTGCTGGTCTTTATCACTGGTGCCAAGGCCCTTGTATGTCTGGGGGCCCTGAAGTGAGCAAAGATGCCAGGTGAGTTGTGTCTTCTTAGCAGTGTGGCCAAGAGGAAATCCGTGAGCTCCTTATGCTCTGCCTTTGAGCTGCCCTGCATCTTTCTCCCTTAGCATCTCTGAAACACAGCTGTGCCCCTGCTCCCAAAGAGCACCAGAGAACTGCCACAGCCACATCTCTGTCCTTTTGTGTCTCCACTCCAGGTGCGAAAGCACAGAGGAATATGATTATGATTACCTCAGCATCAATAAAACCTGGGTCCTCACCCCCAAGGCACAGGAGACTGATGCCACACAGATCCTCAACTCGCTGCTGAAGAACTACGACAACAAGCTGAGGCCTGACATTGGCAGTAAGTGTCCCCTGAAGCTCCCTGTGGCCACGGGTGGTGACCTGGCCTGCCTGTATCTTGTGTTTCCTATGTTTCTGTGACTGCTGGAGTTGGGATTTCCATTGTGGTAGAGCCCTGCTGATGCCACATGCTCCCCTTGTCCTCAGCGCTCCACAAATGATCTGGCTTCAGCTCATCCACACCTGTTTTATTTTCTTTGCAGTCAAGCCCACGTTTATTGATGTGGATATATACGTGAACAGTATCGGGCCAGTGTCTGTCATCCAGATGGTGAGTGGTCGCGTTGCTGCAGGGTCGCGGTGTCACCAGAGCTGAGCGTGGGAGGGGGCTGGCCCAGTGCTGCTGGCAGGTCATGTTGTGGTGGCCAGACATGGTGTGAAGGTGGTGTTGTCATGAGAAGAGGTTTCCCTTCCCTTGGGAAGAGCTGCTCTGACCTGCTGGTAGCTGAAAAGACTTGACCACTGTCACTGGTTAGGAGCAAGATCCTCAAGGGCTCTCTGTGAGCTCAGCAACCTTACCGTGCTCATGAGATCAGGGAGAAAGATGATTATGCACTTTGGTCTTCACTGGCAGTGTGTGGGCAGACACCTCTGCCCGGTGGTTTTGCCGTCTCCTCCATGGGAAGTGCACAAGGATACGTGGGGCAAGTTGCACCACCCTGGTGGAACCAGGACAATGGTGGCTGCAGTAGGGGCAATGTGCTTCCAGGAGGACTGAGATAGGTACCTGGAGATGGTTTCCATGGCAGGGGTCTGATGGTGTGGAGCTTGGGTGCCCAGGCCTGGCCTGTGCTGCTGGGGAAGGGGAAAGCAGAGTGCCTCAGGTCCAATGTCTCTTCTTCATAGCCTTAGAGTGATGCCACCACAACTGTGATGATTTCTGCTCATAGCTCAGGACGCAGTTGTACTGGGAGCTGTGGAAACACTTAACAGAGACACTGTTTAATCTGGTAAGCCTCCAGGCCATGCACTGGAGAGGAACTGTCAAGTATTTATTTTTCACAGAAAACTTCCATTATTATTATTATTATTTTTTTCCCTGTGAAGTTGTTTTTTTCTCTTTTCTAGCAAGGAAAAAACCTGATTGCTGTCAGGTTTTTAAAGACTTCTTTGGTCCACTGGGCAGTGGAAGGACAAAGGAGTGGTACAGCCAAGACAATTTGTTTTTTCTTGAGTCTCTCAATGCAAAACAGATAAGGAACAAACCCAGCCCCCTTAAACTGAAAAAAAAAAAAAAAAAGAAAATTCCCAAGATGAGCATGTTATTTTTAGTTTCCAAAGTACAAAATTTCCACTGAACAAACCCCTCTGGGGATGGAGGAATGGTATTGTAGCTGTAGTACCACTTCTACTCCAAAGAGCATTTGGAAGGTCCTGCTCACAAGCCACCAGATGGGCACCTGGCTGGGCGCTCGCTCAGACAATGAGGGCACCATCAGGAGAGCCAGCAGGGGCAGCCTCAAGGCTGAACATTTCCTTGCACTGTGTCAGTGTGCTCAGTCTCGAGGAGAAGAACCCCACCCTGAGCCATGTGGATGTCACTCCTGGCTGCCAGCAGATACCACAGCCTTCTCCATCCTACGTGGGTGTGTGGATGTGAAGCCACAGTAGTGTAAGAGCAGCAGTGCAGGGACTGGGTGTACTCACCTCCCCAGCCACTGCTGGGCCTGGAGGCAGAGCATAGGAGTCATGTTATAGGTGGCTTTTCTACCTGCTTTGTGCTGCCCAAAGATATGCCAAGAAAACCACGGAAAACCACAGTGCACATCCCCATTCCTTCTCCTTCCATCTCATCCATTTATTTTACCCCTTTCTGCTCTCCTCTGCTCGCTGTCACAGGAACACTGCATGGCCATGCAGGTGGTAGCAGTAGAGAGGGATTTCTAAAATCCAGTCTGCATCGAGTTCATCTTTCCTCCTAAACAGGGATACCAGGCACTGCTGCTAGGCTGGTTTCCTAAGAAACACAGCTTATGCCATGGTGATGGGTATGTGAGAATGTACGTCCATCCATCCCAGTCTTTCAGTATTTTGGATCCACTGGGCTAATACCATATATGGCTGCAGGTGCAGGACCTTCAGGCACATTCAGCATGGCCAGTGTTTCTTTGAAAAGCAGATGCAAGTTGGTGACAACAGCCACCCCCACCAAGGGGAAAAACTGTTGTGTGAACTCAACCCTTACTAGAGATCAGGGAATCATTTGGGAAAGTGCTGCTGAAGACAGCCCTGGCTGTTCCTAGAGTAGCTCAACCCATGTGTTTATCTCTTTCTAAGAGTCAGCAGGAGCTTTTTGAGCTTCATGAAATGGGGCTCCACAACTGCACAGGATCCCCGGGTGGCCCAGTGCACTTACTGCAAGCCAGGAGTGTGAACACTCTGGAACTTGGAATCTGCAGGGCTGTGCTGAGGAAACTGCTGCCATGGGACTGGTCTACCCATCTGCAGCCTTCCCACCTGAGGAGGGCATTGCTGTTTGTGGGAATGACATGGTGAGGAGCTGCTCAGGCAAGGGAGGAAACCACTCCGTGTAGACAATTGAGGGATTTTGTTGCATCAATCACAACTCTCTGAAGTGGCTTGGTGATACCAGTCCAGGGGTCCCTGTTGGGTCCCAGCAGTCACCAGTGATCTGGAGACACCTCCATACAGCCCTCCCAATGTAGACTCTCTACTGACATCTCTCTGTCCTTGTCTCCTTGAGTAACTCCCTAAGCTGAAATATATGATGTGCTTGAACTTTAAAACCTTTCCCCCTGAGATGCTGAGCTGACAGTAAGGATACAGAAGACCACTAGACCCAGGTCTTTTAGCCTCAGATGGCAGATTTATGTTATCTGTACTCTGAATACTTCCCCCTGCTCATGAGAGAGACTGCATCCTGGTATAGTGTGTCCTGAAGCAAGAGGAAAGGGCTGTGGCAAAGCTGCCCCAGTGTCACCTCTAGACTTGGCTGCTTCACCCACTTGTTTTGTGTTTGTTTGCTTTTCCATGCTGATGCAATGAATGAAGTCATTCTGTGGGTCGTGCCAGCCACTGGCAGGCTGACATCAAACATATGATAGGCTGTCTTTGCTGGGGACATGTCATTCCCGCTTTGTCCCTTTTGATACTGCTTCTCCCAACCTGAGAAACTCTGCTTTCTCCCAGCTGTCAGGTGCATCCCATGTGCCTCATCTTGCCTTTTTCCCATACACAACCTGAGGAAATGCACATTTCTAAGAGAAGGGAACCAGAATTTGTCTCAGAGCTAGATCTCTCTTGAGCCCATGGTGACATTTCTCTCTGCCACAGATACAGAGGCTTGTGTAGGCTGGAAGGTCCACTGGAGGGGAAATGTCCCATTGATCTCTTTTAGGTGCATTGTGATGACAGCGTCTTCCGTAAATATTTCTCTCTCACATAGACAGGCTATGTAGAAGACAAAAACCTAGTTCTGCTTTTAAGAAATACAACAGCATTACTGTGCCTATTAGCTTGCATCAGTGTAGTCTGTGCATTTGAAGTTATAGGATGGCCTGATATGCTGGTGGAATAGAAGGCTCTGGCTTCAGCAGTGTAGTTTGAATACTGGTTTCCTGTGCTCTTCTGCTCACCCCTTAAAGGGTTAATGACTCACTGCTGTCTTCATCCTGGTGATGCTCTGTCAGGGTTTGGAAGCTGGCCCTGCGTAGCCACTGCTCAACCTCCAAATGATAAATCATGTCAGGATACAAAACTGATTCCGGTCCTTAAAAATGAATAGGTGATTTGAAAATGCCCTGTGCGGGGTGTAAATTCTGCATCTCCCTCATCAATCACTTGTCATAAATAACATTAACATTCAGGAGTCAGCAGAAGGTGGGCAGGTTTGGAGCTGGAAGAAATGTAAAATGATTTCCTCGTATCTTCCGTAGACCAGAGTGGCAGTCTTGTCTCCCATTTAGGTAGCTGAGCAAATTTTACATTCTCTCCCCCCTGAGAAAAGGACCCTCTGTGCTCTGCCAGCCAAAATGTGGCAGTAACCAGAAACAGAGCTGGGAGATGGTTAAATGATAAGAAGTGGGACAGGACATGGTTGAAAGAGAATGGGCTGAGCTGGAAAAGTGGGACCACAGCTGTTTACTCCTGTCGCTGCATGGACTGATATGTCCTCCCCAGCCCCATGAACCTGTCTTTGGGTAGGATTGGGACACTTAGCAGTTATCAGGGTGGTGGGAAGCTATGTTTACACCATCAGGGAGAGGATGCACTCATCTATGAGCCCTTCCAGAGCCACCGGCTGCTGCTGAGTGCCAGCCAGCAGCCCCTCGAGCCAAACGAGTTATCACCCACAGTGCTGCAGCTTTCCAAGCTGTGTCGTGGATCTGGATGCCCAATTAGATTCCCATTAACATGGACAGTGTTTAGGTGTCCTTGGCTTATCACTAAGCTGAGCCTGGTGCAAAGACCCACCTTGGTTCTCCAAGTATGTTTGCAGGAAGAAGTGCCAGGGGTGGCTGCAGCAACATGGACCAGTGGAGGAGACTTTGGGTTCAAATTTTTCGCTGACTGGTTGTTTGCTGGAGGGATTTGCTCCTGGTTTTGTTTTGTAATGGCTTTATTGCTATAGATTATAGCTTTAACTGGTGTCAAGGGCACCTAGAGCTCTGGATCACCTTCCTTTAGGGATGCTTAACTCTCAGGAAATGATGCTGTAGTAGTAAAGCAGGTGCCAACTCTTGGGGCTGAGTGTCTTTCAGTCCTGAGGATGTCTGTGAAGTGTCCATGAGAGCCAGCATGGGTGAAAAAGTGCTTTTGTTCTGAGCTTGGGGATGGAGCAAGTCCTGCCCAGAGCGTCTCAGATTCTTCCCAGAGGTCAGAGCTGAATGTCCTTTCGTTCCTTTCTTGTCCAAAACCTTGATCGTGAGGCTCGAGGAGCTGAACACAGAGAACACAACCCAAACACTGTGGTAACCTCCTGGCCAAGGTGAATGGAGAGATGCCACTCATCCAGGGACCTGCCTTGGTTACCTGCTCCAGGTGTCTGGCATCAGAGGCAGTGCAGCAAGGGCTAGTTTAGATGCCGGAGATTCCTCTCTTTGGTATGTGTGAGGAGATGCCCTTGTGTGCCAAATTCTGTAGCAAAACATGATGACAGCTCATCTGCTGGGGTTGTACACCACCTCAATCTCATTACTTAATGATAATAAAGATGGAAAGAGAAAAATTGCCCTCTATCATTTACCAGGGGCTGGATTCTGCTGCCTCTGAAGTGCCTGTGATTTCCAGGGGTAGGGCTAAGTTCCTGTCTCAGTTATTACAGTGAATTATTTTCTTCTCTCTGCCTGTGAGTGGGGGGCTGGAACCTAAAGAGGGTCGTATGTCCAAATACAAGTGTTGACTATTCTCCCCTTCCCTCTTTAGGAAGGAGATGCTGCGCACTATTAAATTCCTAATGCTGTGCCTGGCTACATTAGTTACCATGCAACACACTAATGAAATTGAGGATGAAGAACATATTTTCCCACATCTGGAGTACTGCAGAAATGATTTAATAGATTTGCATGTATGGTGCATTTGTGAAAACACTGTGAAAAAGGGGGAGGGAGGGGAGAGGGAAGTGTTTATTCTTTATCAGCTGATGAATAATTAATTTACAAACATTGTCTTGTTAAATATAAATTAAATCCTCATTTGACACACTTTATAATTTAAAAGTATAAGCCCAGCATGAATGAAGAGAACTCCCCACTGACTGCTTTCATGTAAATCCCGAGGAGGCAGGGAGGGAGGTTTGGCTGTCAAAGTTAAAGCTGACAAGGAGTGGTGGTTAGAAAGCGGGCTGATGTGGCAAAGCCAGCATGGGGACCTGGGGCACTTTGGCTTTGCTCACGGGGAGATTTAGTGGGGCTAGAGAAGCAGTGGCTGTCTGCACAGCCCTCTTCCAAGGATCGCTTCTCCCCAGTCCGAGCTGCAGGTGGCTGAGCTGCTGAATGGTGGCTCTTTGAGTGAAATCCCCGTCGATGCCACATTATCAGAGTGTGCAGCAAAGCAGCAGCTGCTTGTGAACGGCTGAGCTACCCCAGCAGCAGGGGCAGAGGTCCCCATGAGAGGAGCTGGGCAGACAGGGCTAAACCACCCTTTTAGGAGGTTGGAGGCATGGGAAGCGAAGCCACATCCCGAGGAGTGGTGGCTGTGCTTTGCTGGAAGGCAGTTAGTGTGAGAGCTGCAGTGGGAAGCCTTAGGTTACAGCCCTGGTATCCCACTGCAAGGCTTGGGTTAATATCTTAGTTTCTTCTTAATAGATGAGGAAACCAAGACCGGTAATAATTGTCTGGCTCTGAGGAACACTTAAGTCTTGATTATACTTAGCTTTGGCTGCTTTGGAATAAGTAGGAAGGAAATGAATTGAAAATGGCACACTGCTTAAAATGCTTGACTATGTTCCTCTGGAGCACAAGATAAGCCTATAGGTAAAGAAAATTTGCTACCTCCTGCCTTCTTCCCTGATAATAATAGACTCCAGCGGTTGCACAGCACTTCCCAGCTGAAAGGACTTAAAAATGCTTCACAAATCATCTGTCTAGGAGGCAATAGCCCAGATGCACCCACTTCTAGGGTAGATTGCAGTGCCTGAAGCACGCTGCAATGCTCTGCCAAGGATTGTGTGCTCTCCTTGGCCTGCCCTGTGTGCAGCAAGAGTTGGGCATTAGCATAAATCTGGTGAGGTTTCACAGGACATGCTCATGAAATGAGCTAGATCGGGTTTTGGTCCCCGATAAAGATGTATATCATAGAAATTTAAAGTGTTGGGAAATGGGTATTGCTCACTAAGAGCCCCAGTGCTTTTTCTGGCTGTTATTTTCCATGCCTGAGTGATGGCTCGGTGCCGCAGGAGCTGGTGGCGCATTTATAACGTCTTCACAAGTACTCATGTGCTTGCAGAGTGCTCATAGCTCTCGATTCCTTGATGTTCGGGAATGGTCACCTGAGCCCATTCCTGTGTGTCCAAGTGCTGGGAGAGGGACTGTTCCTTGTGTAGCCGCTCGTGTTGGCACAGCAGTGAGGTCAGGTACATGGGGAAGGGCAGTGGCTGTCCTGTAGCCAATATTTGTCATTGCCTTACCCAAAAAACCCTGTGAGGCCACTGAGGAACCACACCAATCATGTGTGGCTCGTGGGACAAATCATGGACTGCAACAAAACGTCTAATGAAATAAGTTACTCCCATCCTGAACCCAAGAACTTCTGGAAGTGTCGAAGTTTGCTTCCAAGATGGAAAAGGGCTGATTTATTCACTATGAATAATTCAACCAGCTCCTTTTACTATCCAGAACATACAGTAATCTCCTCCAGATATTTTCTGTGTGACATCCACATTGGTATTTTATTTGCAGGCTGTGCAGGAAACACGAGCGAGTCAGTTATCAGGGAAGACGATGGAAAAGCTGAGGGTTTGCCTCTAAGACTTGGAGCTAAATGAAATATGAAAGTCTGGACAGTGACCTCCTGGGGGTAGAGAATGTGCTTTCCCTCAGAGACATTTCTGAAGAGCAAAGCCCCAAAGTTAATTAACATCTGGGCTCGCAGCCTGATGCTAAAAGGGGAATGTGGCTGTACTGAAAGGTTTCTGTAAGTGCAGCTTCACTCCTGAAACTCAGGAGCTTCCCACAGCCCACAGTTTGGGCAGCCTCTGCCCCTTGGACAGCAGGGGATAAATCAACATTCATAATGAAGTAAGCAGCTCTTGTAAATTCCTTCACGGATGTGGTTTCCGGCCTTCTGCTGGCAGGAATGGCTCAATCCCTCATTCATTTTGTGCCAGCCTTTGGGAGAAAACTCACATTTCTTCAGCTGGGCTGAATGCAGAGGGTGTTTTGTTTGCCCTGAACCATTGCAGGCAGCCTGGAAAGGGTGTTTGCTGTAAGTGCTCCTCAAGGAGCAGGTGCGCTCACTGCACCCAACCTGAGAGCGTTGTACCTTGTCATTCCTCACCTTTCCCCACAGAAAACCTTTCTAACACAGTTTGGGACTGCAGCAGCTGCACCTGGTCTCCGTTTCCAGAGGTGTCTGCCAGCAACTGGGCTTCTTGTGTGTTAATAGACCATGATGACCATTTTCCAGTAACCAGGGGACTCTCCTTACTGGACCTGGACCAGGCTGGAGGGATGTCCCAGGCCACCCTGGCAGCTGCCAGCCCGCTCACGGGTTGGCAGGGCATTGAAAGAGGCTTTGCTGTGATCTTCAGGCTGCAGTTGCTGGGTGGTGGGAATGCAGCCTTGCCCATGGCACTGGTGGGGATGTGCCTGGGAGGTGTGGGATCAGAGCTGCTGCTGGAGCTCCATTTCACACAGCAAAGCGTGGCTGCAGCTGGTTCCACCACAATCACCTAATGGAGCTGCTCTGCAGATCCCCAGCAGTCCCGCTTCTCCGAGGGAGATGTGTGCTCATGGCCAGGCCAGGAACCATGTGTGTGATCCAGGTACTGGTCTGTGCTCTGAACCTCATTACACTGATTCTTCCAAGTCAAAGGGAAAGCACTGTTGTGTCAAATTTGAAAGATATAGACTCCGAGCTGTACCAATAGTTGTCACTCGGTGGGCTGAATTATTTTTAAGGCAGAGTTGATTTATCTGAACTGAAGGCTTTAGATGTCTCTGCAGGAGAGGAGAGGAGAGGACATTTCAGATGTGTAAGGACCAAGTCAAAGAGCCGGTCAGAGGCCAGGGTTTCTGGTCAAGGGTGAACAGCCAGCGTTGGGGAGAGTGTCTCATTCTCCCTCCCTCTTGGGAAAAAAAACCAAAATTCTTCAGCATTTCTGAGGAAAAACTAGTTTAGGGACAATCAAAACATTTACATTTAATATCGCCAGATTGTTTTGATTTGCTTTTCATGTGGTGATAAATTCTGTCCTATAAGTAGAGCCTGAAAATGAGTATTTGAAAGTAAACGTCAACATGAAGCACATCAAATAGACAAGGGTAAAACAAAATATATTGTTAGCTTACTGAAGAAAAACAAGTTTCTGAATGAAATTATAAGGTTGAGGTAATTCATTTTGGGTTTTGGCAATTTTAATTTATTTTCGACAAAACTTCTTTTTTTTTTCCAGTAGAAATCAGTTCTGTTTATTTCCTGCATTCCCAGATGAAGCCATCCTACCGTTTCCCTTAAAAGGCTGATGTGAAATCTGACTGCTATTAATGTGTTACAAAATGGAGACCATTTCTCAGAATTCAGTGGTTGTGGGTGACCACAGTCAATATGCTTCAAAGACCTCTTCATGCCTCAGTGATAAAGGCTGAATATTCAGACTATTGCATCCCATCTCTGTGCGCAGGAAGGATTTAATTGCCCATGATACAAATTGCAAGTGAGCAGCAGTGGAGCGGTGACACTGCCAGCCTGAGCCTTCCTGTGGCTTTGCTTCTCCTCCCTGAAGCCCCTCACATCTCCTGTGTGTCTCCGGGCACTTCCTTAGTGCCTCTGTGTCTCCAGCTTGGTGTTTTTTGTAGGAGATACGGTCTTACAGTCAGCATTGAGTGGGCAGGTGGATTCTGCAGCCGTTTCCCACCAGCACTGCTAACACTGCCCCAATTCCCAATTCCCAATGCAACAGCTCCTTAAAGCCCCAGAGGAGTTGCGTTGACTGCATGGAGTGCTGTGGGTGGGGGAAATAAGTCTGGTCAGGGGTCTTGAGCTTGCTGTGTGCATGGAGCTGATGGTGGCTGGGGACCCTGGTACAAGCCTTGCTTTTCCATCTCCATGTCCAGAGCACTTTGCAGTGAGGATTTGTGTGTTTGTTCTCTGACCTGCGGTTGTCCAGGAATGGCTCTAAACCGTCTGCTCCACAGGAGAATTGCCAGTGGTGATAATGGCTCCTTTCAGGCCAAGGCACACGGAATGTGTGAACCAAAACGCTTAGAAGCGTGAGTGGGGGCACACCTTGTCTCCATGTGGCTGGGGAACACAGGAGGTCAGAGCAAGGAGGTGAAAATACCTCGGTGTTGCTGCTGTCACAAAAAGCCAAACACAGCTTTAAGTGCTGAGACTTGGTAAGGAACAGCAGAATATGTACTGTCCAGCTCCTGGGAACTTTGAACTAAGCTTAAGAGGCAAAATTGTTTGGTTTCTTTCTGTTTGTGATTCTGGGAGATACAAGCTCTGACAGTGTGTTCCTTGTACCACTGTGTAGAAAACTGAGCCTTCACATCTTTCAGCACTTCCCAAAGATGTCCTAAAGTCATCTAGGGGAGCCGGGGACGGTAGAGTGGTTGTGTTTCAAAGGAGGTATCTTCAGTAGGCAGTCTCTACAAAACAGCTGGGAGCTGGGGAAAAAAAAAAGCCTGGGAATACTGGCCTCTCATTTCTGAGGAGTCTTTTGCACCCACCAGGTGCCATGGGAAGTAAACAGCCCACAGGAACAGAGCTTGGCAGGTCCTGCTCGCCCAGTGGCTGGTGACCTGCCTTCCAAATGACCTCCACCCTTGTCCTGGAGTGTGGGTGTCTGCCTGGAAAGGGGAATCAGCTGGCCTGGAAACCCTTCTGTAACTGCACTCCAGCTTGTTTTGCTCTTTGAATACCCAACAAAGGAGGCAGAAAGAAATTGTTCTTTCTCTGTAAACTGATTAGTTTCTCCCAGCTGCTTCCTTCAGTCCGGTGCTCCCTTGAAATCTCATTAGGGCTGGGCTTTGATTTTGTGGTGGCTCGAAATGAAGAACTGAGAAAGGAAAAACAAAACGAAGCTGGGAGAAGGAGCTACATTAAGGAAGTTGCAGGGCAGGAAGAGAGAGCTGACAGCAAGGGGGCACGAGAGGCAACATGAAACAGGGTTCCTTGAAAGAGTCCGTGGAGCAGAGTACACTGTTCCCATCTCCTTCTTCATCTGGGGCCAAGGGAGAACAGGGTGAGAAGTGAGGATCTCTGCTGAGGGCACAAACCCCTCCCCTTTTGTGAAAGAAGAACTTTCTCAGATGTATTGAATGTGCCTTTTTTGCCTTTGAGAGTGAGGATTAGAAAAGGATTGATACAGGCAAACAGTGGTTTTCCTTCTGGCCAGCACAGGCATTTCCATACAAGGGATGGCATCCCAGGGACTTGGGTGCACTGCACTTTCTCAGACATGTTTTGGTGGGAGGAGGACAGAGTAGCATGAGGGTTTGGGAGGAGAGCCTCTCTGTTAGGTACCACCTTCCTCCTAGGGAACAGGCAGTAAGGCTGCAGTGTCCAGCTCCAGAATTAAGTAGGATCCTCGGGGGAATAGAACAGCCTGGGACAGTGAGTTTGTAAGGACAGAGAGACAGGGCAAGCAGCATGTTCAAGCTGGAGGAATAGATCATATTCCCAGGCAAAAATAGACTGCAGGGGTAAACTGACCATCCCAGACACCCGAGGAGTGTTTAGGACTGGACACCATGGGGAATTCATGGGACCTGCTACCTTTCTTTGCCTGGTATAAGGGAGCTGCAGCAGCTGCTTTCCCAGTCTAATACTGCCCATCCCAGTGTTTCATTTTGATCGCAGTGGGTGGCATGGGAATGGGAAATGCAATTACAGAAATTCCGGCTTCTCATCTGGATCTTGTCAAGCTGTCCTGGAGGAGCAATCTTGGGGAGTTAATTGTATGCAGTGAGAAGGTTTGTCTGCCAGCCCTTTCAAAGGAAATTTCTTTTTGGCCTCATCAAACACTCCGTGAGCTTAAAGGGCAAACAAACAAAAGGCACCTGCTAAGTATTCTCTTCCAGTTATCCTATGTGCTTCTATCCTCATCTCTTCTCTTTCCCCACCTGCTTTCTTCTTCTGGCACAAAGTTCCTTCAATCCCAACATCATGGGGAACATTTAAGCATTTAGCAGTCAGGTGTGACATGCAAACAAGATTTTGGATAAGTGTGGCTTTGCTCTGCAAGCAGCCCGGGCATTTTATGGAGATTGTGGTAACTGGGCTGCATCTTTGTTTGCATCAGAAGATGCTTACACATGGCTTTGCACCCAGGCCATGTCCTGTCCTGAGAGTGGAGAAAAAAACCCAAGCTAAATGGAGGTGGCTCCTGGTGTGCTTTGCATAATACCTCATTCAAGTGTTCAGTATCTTCCCCCTTAATTATTTCTGCCCCCTCTGCATATAGCATCCCATGTCCACGTCTCTGCCTGTTCAGTAACAGCCTCATCAAGGACAGTGCAGACAGGCTATGCCTCTATAAACCAGTCTGGCTGATGTCATGTCTCGACTCAAGGACTTTCCTTGATCCTTTGGGTAATGACTGTTAACAGATGCTAAAACACACACGTCTGGGTCATGTGCCCCTTGGGCTCACTGTGAGAGACTCCATGTGCCAGCCTGTGTTCCCATGAAACGGGCACCATGGCAATCAACAGCCACCTTGGGGTTGCACGGGAGGAGTTAATATCACTGCAATACAGGAAGTGGAGGCACAAGGGAGCATCTCAGAATAAAGGCTTTGAGGGGAAAGGAAGTCTGGGGTGGTTGGCTGTTACAAGTGTAAAAACCTGCCTTGTAGATGTCCCCACTTGCACCTTTGTGGGAAGAGGCATGAGCAGAGGTGTGTGGGAACAGGCAGGGAGAGATCTCAGAAGCCAGAACACTTTTGAAAGCTCTGTCCAGTTCCCATCTGCCGAGTCCAAGGGCGAGCAAGCCATGACTGGGGAGTTTGCAGTCGACAGAGCAGCATGAATAGCATGTCTTGTTTGACAGCTCCTGGCATGAGCACAGGACATGGAGATGGTTTTTAATAGCAAGTTTGTATTATAAAAAGAATGCTGTTTCAACCGAGATTCCCTGGGCAGAGGCGAAAGACATCCAGACAAGGACAGTGCTGCCGGTGTTGCTGCAGAAGTGAAACAGATGGGAAGTTCAGTGTGTCACCTTGAAAGCACAGATTATCAGAGCTCTGTTCCCATTGTCCTTTTGAGCTCCCCTAGTCACTCCAGCGTCATGTCCAGAAAGCTCTGTGGGGTCTGATTTGGAGAGAGAAGGACCTTAGAAACAGAATGAAGCTTAGTCTCATTCTTTTCCTCTTTGTGATGGAGAGATAAAACTCGCCCAAGAGCAGGGACACAGAGGCAGCTACAAACGAGGTGTCTCGCACTGCTATTGGGAAAACTGGGAGAAGCCTGATGCTGCCCAGCCAGTTGCTGAAGTGGTCCGTGTCAGGCACTAGTTGGTATCTGTCCTCTCTGCTTGCTGTCTTTGGAGAGTGCTTGCACATGTCATCTGAGAAGCACGTTCCTGCCCACGAGCTGTGGGGACAAGACGTTGTGCATCCAGATGTCAGGATTATTCTAAATACGATTATTCTATTTGGTTTATTTATTTAGTCTCGGGAGTGTCTCCAGACCTTTTACTATTATTGAGCGTGTTCCCTGGGACATGGAACTGACTGCTGGGTGCAATCCAGGGTTTGTCAGAGGTCTCTGCAGGTTGGGAGGGTGAGTGGAGTCTCTTGGAGAGGAAAATGCTCATCTTTACAGGGCTGTGGGGGTGTGGACTTGCTGAAGACAGTTGTGTCTGAAGGGATGCTTGTGTTGACCCTGTTTTGCAGAACAGGGAGATGAAGGAGAGGCTTCCTGACTTGCCTTGAGCTGCACAGAGTGAGCCACCAGCCCTTGAAAGAAATACACCCAAAGGCTGGGTCTCCTCTAATAATTTCTGAGATTTTCCTGAGTTGCAGCATCCCTAAGAGTTTGCCTGTAATATTTCCTTTGCTTGGCTGTATGCCTGACAGCATGGGCCCGTGGTATTCACAGCAGACCACCTGAAACGCTGTCCATGCTTCCAGGAAAGCAGCCCTTTATTGGACTGCAGTGAGGGATTTGCTTGGAGGTGCAGAGGGAAGGGAGCTCTGTGAGTAAAAACAAATATCAGAACAATAAAAGCTAGAATGTGACTGTCTAGGATCTTAATCTCTCATCCCCACTGTTATGTAGGATTTTTCTAAACTATCTCTCCAGCAGAGGAGAGTGGGGGAATGTGTGTCCAGGTCTCTGACTCCTCTGTTAGGAAGTTTTCTCGTTGCTGTTGAATATGAGTGAAGTTGCAAACACACATTTAAATCCTTCACTTTATCCTGATTTAGGGAGCTGTCTAAGACATATTCATCTCATGGCTTTTCTCCTCTCTTTGGCATTTGGCAGAAAGCTGAGCTCCTAAAGAACACAGAGAAAGAAGCTCCTAGATGGAACAGAGGAACCACAGAGTACCAGCTCCTCTGTCTCCCACTAATTGCACCCCTGAGTGGGGTCAGCTGAACTGAACACACAAACTTGCAAGGAGCCATCTGAAAAGGATGTTTTGACAGGGCCCAGCTGTGTTTATTTGGTGTGTAAGGTAACCTGAAAACACACCCTGTTAATTTCAAGTTGTGTCAGGCTAACCCTGGAAGTTTAAGCTGTTGCTCTGAAACTGAGTAGCCCTAATTTATATTTTCTCTGAACCCAGGGTGGAATTTAGTCTAGAGCAGAGTTCCAAATCTGATTGGAAATAGGGACTGATTCCCCATGGGTGAGAGCAGAGCAGCAGAGGCTGGAATGACCCAAGGTACAGGCTTTAAAGTAGCACACAAGGAGAGCAGTGACCAGCTCCCAACTCTCTTGTGCTGGGGACAGGCTGATATCCGAGCTTGTCTATGTTCTTT
The DNA here is from genome assembly GCA_013396755.1 of Sclerurus mexicanus. Classification (NCBI taxonomy): domain Eukaryota; kingdom Metazoa; phylum Chordata; class Aves; order Passeriformes; family Furnariidae; genus Sclerurus; species Sclerurus mexicanus. Next base: position 1,351,073 of record VWZF01004740.1, read on the forward strand.
TAAATTGAAAATTTTGGGGGGTTATTTGAAATTACTTTTCACACAGAAATCCCATAGCTTTTCACTTAAATGATATTTTTTTAAAAAAATGAAAAGGTTTGAGACTGCAGTAAAATCTTTTTCTTGTTGATTTATATTTTTTCTTCCAATATGAAGAATTCCTGTCAACTCTCCATTCTCTTATTTCCCATAAATGTTCTTTCAGAGAGCACAATTTTTTCCATTAAATGTTTTTAGATTATACCATTCTCTGGAACTGTGTTTCCACCAGCATCTGTGCTGCCCACATGAGGAAAATGAGGGCTGATCAGTGATGTGCAGCAGTGCCAGGTGATGACAGTGACCAAGGGCCAGGAGGGACATGCTGAAAGGCTGGGCTGGACACGAGTACACCCAGCTAGCAGCAGCAATGCTGCAGGGCATTCCTTAGCATTGGATAAACTCATGTGATAGCATTTAGGGTAGGCAGCCTTCAGGGTTTGCCTTACGAGGAGTTTGATTTATTATTTTAAGACTGGAGTTTGATGTGATATTGTGTGCATGCCAGCATGTGTGTGCTGCCCCACGTGTGATCCAAATGGCGTGGATCTGTTAGAGCAATTCCTCTTATTTCGTTAGCTCCTTCTGTTGAAAACACTAAAAATGCCTGTGCTTTTACAGAGAAGTTAACAACCTCCATGTGCTGCACAGCAGATGGTACAGTAATGGTGGAGGCGTATTTTACAATAACCTTTTTTTCCACATGGGGAAATTGAGGCATTGAGAAGTCTCTTTCTGATGGTTGAGAATGAGTCAGGGGCAGAGAGAAACTACAATGGTGCAGGAAATCAAGAAGCAGTGCCCGAAGTTTTTGGGGCTGAGCTCATCTTCAGCTTTAGCCAAACTTCAGCTATTCAGCCTTGGTCAGCCTGGACTCTTCCAAGGTCACTAAGAGTGTGAAGTATTTCCAGAAGACAACCTGCATTGCTTCATATTGAGATCTCCCTCCAGAAGCGCCTACCCGTCTCCAGTGACTGTAGAAAATCCATAGTCAAATACCTCCTATTTTAATCACCTTGGTCGGATGCCTCCAGCTAAGTGGGGTCTCATTAGTGCCCAGGGAAGGGTCTGAGCACTGTCTCACAGCTGATCAGTGCAGAGCCACAGCCGTGCAAGGTTCCTCAGCGTGAAGGTGGGGATTCCAGGAACGGGTGCTAAAGTCTTCAGGAACTGCTGTGGTTTAACCCCAGCCTTCAACTCAGCCACACACTCTGCTCGCTCACTCACTCCCCCGCAGCAGGACGAGGGAGAGAGTTGGAAGGGTAAAAGTCCTCCCAAAGTCCACAGCATTTTTGCATAAATCTTGCCTCAGATAATTCTGAAAGAAAATACATTTGTAAATGCCAAAATTTCCCAATGGGCTCCCTAGGTAGAGCCAGCTCAGCTACTAAGTTCTTCCTCGTGAATAGCTGTGCTAATAATAGCCACTGAAATTAGATCAAACCACAGGACAGTGACAATAACAGCTCAGATTTTTCAGAAGAACTGAATGACTTGTGCACTACACCTTTTGCAAAGGCTGGCTATGAATGGCACAAGAGGAGCTCTTTAATGCTGATCCCTCCTTAAAATCTGGGCTTGACAATAAATACTAAACCCCCAGGATAGCTGACCTCCCACTCTTCTAAAGTGTTAGCATTGGTTCTACTAGACCTGAATGCTGAACTTTACAGCAGGACACCTAACTGAGCAGCCAGCCTAGAAGCAAGATCTCATCAGTGACTCCAGTTAGGAGTTAGAAACTGATAGTGGCATCTAACGTGGATTTATCCCTGCATTTTTGGTTGCTTTCTCCTACACCAGAGATATTGCTTAGGAGGAGAAATGTAAACTCATACTAACTAAAACGGGGTCTGCAGAGGTGGGGGAGATTATGCCAACTGTTGTGCTATTTTGGCCCCAAGCAGAATAAAGTTAGCTCTCCCCGTATTTGTTGTTTCCTTGGGCTGCCCATCTTGTCCATGCTGTCCCAATGCTTCTTTGCCCACCTGTGGGCTCCGTTTCACTGTTACGCAGCCTGATCTATGTCTTCATCACCACACACCCTATGTCCAAGCAGTACCCTGTGTGATCCAGAGCATTCAGATGCTGAAAAGGGCTCTCTCAACCTCCTGGGTATGGGCAGTGGCTGTGCTTGTGCACTTGGCTTGGAGGGCGGCTGCTGCCTTAGCTCTGTGCCTCCCAATGTCTGTTTTGAATGAACTGTAGGGGCAATGCCATCACTTTGAATGTGCTGCTTCTGTCCCCATTTCCCCATTTAGAGACCCATTAGGACCTCATCCCTGTCACCTTTGCTCATCCCTGTGGCTCACCAGGGTGAAGCATCAGCCCGGAGAGTGGCTCGACCGCCTGATGGCAAATGCTCTTTTCTCGTGATCTCATTCCTATGCAAGGGACGTTTTTGGGACCAATCACTCATCCCCGGCTGGCTGACAGTGGAGCGAGGGCGAGGAAGATGAAGTGGGGAGCCGTGCTCTGCCCTGCTCTGCCCGCCCCCGGCAGGACACGCTGTCCGAGGGAGCGCTGCATCTATTTTAACAGCATGGTCTAAGGAGCCAGCTCGGAACTAGCAGCGAGAGCAGTGGAGGGAGGATATGCTGCAGTCATAAAAATTCCATGGAGATAAATCAATAGAGGGAGAAGGAGAATGAGAGGGAGAGATGGCAAAGTCAGACATTGTTTGCCTCTGCCAACAAGAGAGAGGGAGGCGATGCCTCCGTGGTCATGGGGACTCAAAAGGAGTGAAAGGGAACAAAGGTCAAGTCAGGAGATATCAGGAGCAGGTGACCGACTGTAGTATGGATTGGTGGAACTGGATTTGGGGTCTGGTTCAGACAGCTACTGAGTGCCAGACATGTTCCTGCATGGCACTAATTAGCACCTTCTCAGGCAGGCTGAAAAAGAGGTTAAGGAGCAAATTGGCTTGCAGCAGTGAGCAGCAGAACCATGGGCTAATGGTGTGCACTGCTGCCAGTGCAATCCAGGCAGGAGCTACCTCCCAGAAATGCCAGCTATCAGTGAGCCAGGACACACTCTCTTTCATGAAAACCAAAGGCCCTTATTATAGTGAAAATTCTCTTTTCTGTCTGCAAAAGACTCAGAATTTTAACTCGTTGCACCAAGAACTTGGACCATAACAACCCCAACTCCAGCTTCCTTCCTTGATCTTCAGCAAGGATTATCTGTCCAGGGACCCATAGTGCCCTGAGTTTTCTTATAAACCATATACAGGGTACATCCTGCAGCAAGGAATGGTTTCTCACTAGATTTTGCACGACGCCACTATTGCTATATGTACAAATTGTGTGGAGCACAGCTGGGCTGTATCCTAATAAATAACAGAAAGAGCTGCCTGTTTGCCCTCTCTGATAAGCTGGTGAGCTGCCTGTGTTTGAAAAGTGTAGCTAAAATTAGGAGTGGATTCAGCCAACATCCACACTGCCCCTTCATGCCCATGCTTATACAGAGCATTCAGTTGTCTGTCAAGAGGAAGCCCAAGCCCTTGTTTGTATGGCCCTGGTTTTTCAGGCATGAATCAAGCCAAACATGGTACAGCTCAGTCCAGCAGTCAACACAAAGTCTTTGGCTCTTCCTAAGTGTGCCATGGATGTCCTGACCGTGTGCTAACAGTGATCCTGGAAAGGTGTCAGTGGTCACCAGCACCAGCTCCTGGACTCCCAAAATAAATGCTCTGGCTGTGACTCCAAAATGATGGCCTGCAGACCAGGGAACAAAGCAGGACCTGCTTTGCCTGAATCCCTCTCAGAAAGACATGTTCTTCCTTCTGTTTCACAGGAATACACCATTGATATCTTCTTCGCTCAGACGTGGTATGACCGGCGTCTGCGATTCAACAGCACCCTGAAGGCTCTTACGCTGAACACCAACATGGTGAGCCGCATCTGGATCCCAGATACCTTTTTCAGGAACTCCAAGCGAGCTGATTCCCACTGGATAACCACTCCTAACCAGCTCCTCCGCATCTGGAATGATGGAAAAGTGCTCTACACACTCAGGTACATCCAGCAGGCACTGAGCTGAGGGAACAAGGAGATGGTCAAAGCCCAGGAGGTTCCAGGTGACCTGGGGCAGAGTAGTGGAGATGTGTCCTAGTACTGATGCAAGTACACATGCAGTATTGGTTGCAGAATGGGCTTCCTCTTCCTAAGATGAAAGCTTCCAAAAAATCAAGCTGTTTTGCCCCATACACCTTGAAAAAAAGTCAAAACTGCAAATGGTTTCCTAAACCAAAATCCTTTAAAATGTTACATTGTTGAGTCCAGCTATTTCATTCTGTTAATAAACATTTGGCTTTTGTTCCCACAAATTCTCAGTTCCATAAATGAATCTGAAAAGTTGACTAAACAAAAAGGCTTTTTTGAATGTGAAAATTAGATGGTTTTCCTCACTTTGAAAATGTCCAAACATATATTTTGGGTTTCTGCCGGTTTGGAATGTTCCTGCAAACAGACTGATCTTCAACAAATTAGTTGTCAAGGAAGCGAGAATCCCTCTGTCACATTGTGGTGTTGGAATCAAACCACCTTCACCAACACAAAATTTCCTTCTCTCTCTCTCTTCCTGTCTCAGGCTGACAATTGAGGCTGAATGTCTGCTCCAGCTGCAGAATTTCCCAATGGACACTCACTCCTGCCCTTTGGTTTTTTCCAGTTGTGAGTAGACGTGTTTTTAAAATAATTTTAGAAGGCAACTTGAGAAACTTCAGTGGAGTAATACTCTCCTGAGGACACCATCCTCCTTTTATCTGCATTGTTTCACCTAATCTCTGTGACTCTCTTCATGAGCCCTGAAGTGCCCTCCCACTCCTGGGCTAGCAGAGGTCATTGGGGCAGATTCACAGCACCTCTGGGTTTCTCCTTAATTTGGATGGGTGGTTGGAGGAGATTATTTCACTGACCTTTTGGTCACTGTAGAAATAATCTGGATTTATTCTGGTAGACAAATGGCAGCTGTCCTGCCTTGTATATTCCCCCTTTTCCCACTCTCTGAGGGGTCAGCCCGGCTTTACAGACCTCAGCCCGGAATGATGTCTGCAAACTTCCTGCACCCAAGGGCATTATAATGGAGGGTTACTCAGACCTCCCTTCTCAGTCACCACTTGTCCAGACTCTGCAGCAGGGAGGGTTGCTGATGTTAGCATATCTCCACTGGTAATTTTGCAGGGAGGCTTTCTGCACCAAGAGATCCCTGTCCTCTGCGTGGGTGGGAAATCTGACTTAATCATCTGAGCTTGGGTTCGCCTCTCCTGCTTCCCCTGCCACTGAAAAGACGCAGCTCACAGAGCTCTGAGGTGCTTCAGAGGGAGGCAGCATGCTGAGGAGATATTATCCCCTCGTCTCCAACCATCCCTCATTCTTTGCTAATTAACAGTACATGCCGTACACACTTGATAATTAGAAACACACTGCTAGTTAGCTGCCAAGCTCTTACTCCATCCTCCTCTGAGGAACTCTCCCGTAAGTCCCTGTCTCACAGCAGGCTTTTTTCTTTGTCAAGAAAGATAGAGCTAGGAGAAGCTGTGCTGCAGCCTGCAGGACCAGGTCTTCTTCTCCATGGAGAATGCATCCCTTCTTTTCCGTATATCATCTCCCAGAGGAAGAGGTACAGGGAGCACACAGAGCAGCCAGAACCAGACTACCTCCCATGCTGGCAGCTTTGTGTTCCTGGTGTACACATGCCTGGGATGGAAGGTAGTCATGAGGCACCATGCTGCTCCAGGGAGCTAAAACCCTAAAGATTTCAGGCTGGTGGAGTCATAGGATCAAAGAGTAGTTGGGGTAGGAAGGGATCTCTGGAGATCATTTAGAGGAACACCCCTGGCAAGGCAGGGTCACCTAGAGCAGGTTACACAGGAATGCATCCAGATGGGTTTGATACCCAGAGTTTTGACTCCAGAATGATTGGGAGAGAGACTTCACAACTGCCCTGGACAGCCTATTCCAGTGCTCTGCCACCCTGAAAGTTCTTCCTCAAACCAAGAGATTCGTCTTATGCTGACTCATCTCATTCCCACCAGTGCAGTCCTTAGAAAGGCTCTGCTTCTGGCATTGCTTTTCCCATGCCCAGAATCTGAAGCAGCCCATGAAGGGAGATGCAGTCCCTACTCCCACTGCGTGTGGGAATGCCGAAGGGAATCTAAACAAAAGGCATCAGAAATACCTGCCTGAAAGCTTCATGTCTGCAAAACAACTCGGGAGAGATGCCAGTGCTCCTGCAGTTGGGGTCGTGACTCATGTGGAGGCACAGGCCATACTCTTCCACTGATGTCCATGCCCTTTTTCCCAGATGGATACCCTCGGGAGGAGATTGTTTATCGCTGGAGGCGCTACTCCATCGAGGTCTCTGACCAGCGCACCTGGAGGCTCTACCAGTTTGACTTCACGGGGCTGAGAAACACCTCAGAAGTTCTCAGGACTGGGGCAGGTGAGGCAAAGGGACACAGCCCAAGGAAACACCAGTGTTCTGGAGACCTGATGGGAGGCAAAGGAGGCGTTAGCTCCACAGTGGTGGGGGAGAAAGGCCACAACAATGGACTTTGGCTAGAGGCAGCAGAAGTGATGGAGATGAAAGGTGAGGGGAAGATGAAGTGGGGGCAGGCCAGAACCACTGACATCTGTGAACTGTGGGGTGACAGTGCTGATGTGGATGAAGCTATCCCTAAGTGAAGGGTCATGAGGGAGAGGAGATGGAGCTCAGATCCCCTCTTGGTGCGGTATGTGCATATTATGTCATCTCTGGGTGATGCTTAGGATTGGGACAGGGGTGGGGAAGTCAGAACTTGCAGGTCTCAATCTTTTCTTCTGTAAACTTGTATCAGGCGGATGAACACCTGAACTGTGCTTTAAAGAGACAGGGATAAGGCTCCATGTGTGAAGAAACTAAGTAATGGAAGCCCTTCAGCTCCTTCTCCTCCTCATAGTAGCTCACATCCCCTTTCCTTCCCCACAGACAACTGAGGAAAGCCTCTGGATTCCTGAAGGTGGGATGAGCTTACACTTTTAAGCCCTCTGGAACAGCAAAGAGCAGTGCTTCTACCACTCTGCAGGAAGCTGCTGCTGTCCGTAGTGGCAGCCAGCCTCTAACTGGGGTAGGAAGGCAGCACAAATGGGGACAAGAAGTGAAAGTGTCTTGAATGCAGAAGTGGGTCTCTGATGTTTGTAATTCTACTTTTTTGGTAATTGCCTGCAAGCTCCATCTTAACCCTAGAGCTGTCAGGTGGCTTTCTTTCAATACTGACTGTGAGCTTCTGAAAAGAGGCAGAGAACCTCCGCTGTAAGTTGCCAAATGAGCAATTAGGTTGTACAGCACCACATGCCTTTTCCAGAGGCAGAACCAAAGTCTCAATGGGAGTGATTGAAGGAAAACTCCTTTGTCAGAGCTCAGGTAGTTCGTTAGCAAGCCAGGTCATGTAGGTTGTTAGAGCCAAATAGCTTCTACAGAAAAGAAACCCTTACAGCAATCAGCTGAAGATGAATGCTCTCTATCGTTTCTTCCCTGAAACTTTTCCAAACTGTGTGCTTTTCAGTGTCCTTAGAGGAATAGCCAGGCATGGAATAGAGGAATGGCCATATAGACAGCCTGGCAAATAGCCAGTTGGGCAATGACAAAGTCAGCTCTTAAATTAGTCACATAGACATTGAGTCAGACAGCTACAGAGCCAGCCAGGTAGCCACAGAGTCCACTAGCCACAAAACCAACGAGTCACCAAGCCTACTCAGCCAGCCACATAAAGCTAACAATCTGTACAGCTACAAAACCAGCCAGCCAGGCACTTAAAACAAGAAGAAAACCTCATCAGAAACACTCTGAATTCAGAAACGTTTATGATTTTTGTGTTTTAGAAGCCTCATGTTCTGATTCCAATGTCTCTGTTGCTTTTTCCTAGGGGAGTACATGGTGATGACAGTTTCTTTTGATCTAAGTAGACGTATGGGTTATTTTGCCATTCAGACCTACATTCCCTGCATTCTGACTGTTGTTCTTTCCTGGGTTTCTTTCTGGATTAAGAGAGACTCTACACCAGCCAGGACATCTTTGGGTAAGAGACAGGATGATGCATGTCTGATGCTTGTCAAACTCTGCCAGGCTGGCAGACTGGAGTGTTGGAGAACAAAATTACCTAAAGCACTTTGCCTTTTTCTGGCATTTTTGAATTTGCTGGAGAAGAGTCCACTCCTCCAGCTTCTTGTTGGTAACACTATTCTCAAGCTCAACCAAATCTCCAGCTGTGCTGGCTTGGACTACTAGAATGTTTTAGGATAGCACATGGCTCTCATGTCTTGATCTGAGACCTGAACACAGCCATTTCCAGGTTGAAAATGGGGGTATTCTCATCAGGCACTGAAAGGGAGAAGGAGGGGGTGAGCTGTGCCACTGCAGGGCTGCCCAAAGGCCTTCTGTCACATAAGTATGTTCCACATTTCCTCGTGACTTTTCAAGGCCTCAGTGTAGGACCAGTGACAGAAAGGTTGTAGGGTTAATGGGCAAAGTTGCTCAGCTGTATCCACAAAGCCCCAAGCTCTGGCAGGAGGTGGAAGCCCTGTAGGTACAACCTTTTTCTGTCAGTCACCCCACAGGACCCAGGATGGAGGACGTGGCAACAGCTCTGCCCGTTGTTTAGATTTTCTCAGCAAACTGCAGTGGCTCTTTGAGAGAGAAAAAGGCTTCTGTTGATTCAGTGCTGCTCTGATAGGTGCAGGAGAGGTCTTTCCAAACCTTTAATACATTTTGGCTGTATCTGAATTTTGCAGCAAGCTCTGATTCCCAGTGCTGTCCTCCCCATCAGCCCTGCTGACTTTCCCTTTAATTGGAGGTAGCATTCCCAGCCCTGCCTGCAGGTTCTCTGTGGGGATGGAGAGGAGAGGAGGGGCCATCAGCTATTCAGAGCCCATCCATGCTGACCATGTCTCCCCACCTCCCTAGCAAAATTAAATTCTTTGGTGACCATGGAGAGTGGAGGAAAAGGAGGGTGTCATTTCCAATGGAGGTGAGGGTATGCCATACTCTGTGACTGGTAAAAAATGAACAGCAAGAGGCAAAATGTTCTGCACAGGTGACACAGTTATGGTGGCTGTCTCAAAAAAACAAGGCAAGGTTCCCCAAGAGAGGGACCCCACTCTGTGGGAAGGGACCTCAGCACATGAAGAAAAATGCATTGTCTCCACAGTCCCTATTAATATAAATGATCCCCAGAACATTTCAAGCCCACCAGCCTACATTAGGGAGATGTAAACCAGACCAGTTCCACTGGCATTTCAAATATATGGGAAGTCACATCACATCTGCTAATGCAAATACAGCAGGAAAATATGAAAGTGTTTTGCCATTCCTTTACCCAGAGCCACCAGGGTGACCCAAGGAAAGGGTGGCAGGTGGATTTAGGTGAGTGCTAGAGAAGAAAAAACATGTGGAGTTCTTGCTTCTTCCCCACATCCTAAAAAGCAGTGGATGAGATCACAATACCAACCCTTGCAGCCGATCCTTTTGTTTGCTTCTGACACTTTATCACAGGTCTGTGAGCATTATTGCTGCTGTAAAAACAATTCCAAACCCCATTCAAGTCCGAAGAAATTCCTTATCACCTCCTACCCACTTGCCTTCTCCATCAAGAAATGGACAGATTGTGAAGAGCTGTCTCTGAAGAATAGCCACGAGCAGATTGAAAGCTTTTGGGTAAGATCAGAGACCTAGGAAACAAAGGGAACCTCGTGATTGGTGTCTACTTCAGGCTGTCTAATCAAGGAGAGCCGATTGACAAAGTCTTTCTGCTCCAGCTACAGGAGGCATTGTGCTTGCAGGCTCTTTTTCTGCACAGGGACCTCAACCACCCCAGCATCCATTGGGAAGGTATCAAGGCAAGCTGTAGGCAATCCAGGAGACTCCTGAAGTGCACTGCGGATAACTTCTTAAGCCAGGGAATAGACAACCTGTCCAGAGGGGATGCAATAGTGGACCTGATGGTCATCAAAGCAAGTGAGCAAAAAATGGAAAGCAAATCTCCAGCTCTTCAAGGAGTTAGTCAATATGACCCCTTGTGGAACTGCCCTCAGAGACAAGAGAGCAGAACAGAACTGGTGGATCTTTAAGGACACTTTCTATGGCAAGTTCTTGATCCCCAGGTGTAAGAAATCAGGAAAGGAAAACAACAGACTGGCATGGATGAGTCAAGACCTTCTGGTCCAGCTAAAGGAGGAAATGCACAGGCAGTGGAAGTGGGACAGGTGTCCTGGGAGGACTATAGGGACACTGCTCAGTTGTATAGGGATGGGGTCAGGAAGGCCAAGGTGTGGATGGAGCTGACCTTGGCAAGGGATGCAAAGGATACTGGCAAGGGCTTCTATAGGTATGTCAGCCAGAAAAGGAAGGTCAGATAAAGTGAGCACCCCAATGAACATGACTGGCAAACTGGTAACAGCAGATGAGAAGGCAGCTGAGGTACTTTTCTGCCTCAGTCATCAGTGCCACCCTCTCCCCACATCTCTCAAGTGGATGGATTGCAAAACAGGCACTGGGGCAGCAAAGTCCCTCTCACTGCAAGAGAAGATCAGGTTTGAGACCACCTGAGGAGCCTGAACATACAGAAGTCTTTGGGACCTGACAAGGTGGATCCCAGAGTCCTGAGGCAATTGGCTGATGTAGTTGCCAAGCCACTCTCCATGATACTTGAAAAGTCATGGCGGTGACTGGAAGAAGGGAAACATTGCACCCATTTTTTCCAAGGGTAGAAAGGAGGATCCTGGGAATGACAGACCTGTCAGCCTCCCCTCCGTGCCTGGGAGGATCATGGAACAGATCCTTCTAGAAGCTGTGCTACAGCACATGGAGGACAGGAAATTATTTGAGACAGCCAGCATGGCTTCACCAAGGTAAATCTTACCTGAACAACCCAGCCTTAAGTAGAGTTTGAGTTCCTCACTCCTTTACCGGTCCACATTGGTGGCCTGTGTGACACCCAGATTTGGAACATCTCTCGCTTTTCATTTGTCAGAGGACATCTCAAGACCAGAGTCTGGCTGAGCAGAGCAAAAAGGGGACCAGACAACCAGAGAAATTTGTGTTTCAGAGTAGAGAGGAAATGGGGATGCTTCGGGGGGTGCATGCATTTGGGAGAGAGAAGTGCTGCTCGTCATTACTTAAGCCACTCTTTTCTCTCTTAGGCATCACGACTGTGCTCACGATGACCACCCTGAGCACCATCTCCCGGAAGCACCTCCCCCGTGTCTCCTATATCACAGCCATGGACCTCTTTGTCTCTGTGTGCTTCATCTTTGTGTTTGCAGCTCTCATGGAGTACGCTACACTCAACTACCTGGTGGGAAACAAGAAACCGCTGGAGCACAACAACAGGAAAGCCAGGCTGGTAGGTCAAAGAGGCCAGCAGAGGTGGATGCTGTTAGAACCCCAAGCTATTTATAAATATCCCTCCTGACCTTGCACTGGAAGCTGCTGATGTGGTTTAGTGCCTGACCCATACTGTGTTCATAGTCTTCTCACTGCTCTGTGCTGGGTCTGAGTACCTGAAAGGTGAGGCACGACCAGGAAAAGTAGCTGAAGTTCCTCTAAAACAAAGCAGCCCCTGTCAGAACCAGGCACCCTGTGCTCTCTTCAAAACTGCTGGAATGCTTATCAGTACAGTCAGGAGTTTAGTTTAGTTTACACTCCAATATAAACGTCCACTTTAAGAGAGGTTGTTCCACCTGTATCATTTTGACCTCTGTGGATCACAGAGGTATCTTAAGTCACAGAGATGCAGAAACCTACTTTCTTTTGTGGTCTGTCCATCAGAAGACCTGCTGAATGTGGGGAGAGTGAACCCAGGGTGGTCATCATTCTCATCATCCATCATGAGATCTACCCAAGCTCATGCAGGTACTTTTGACACATCAACTGAAAAAGGCCTCTGAAGTGGAAGAGAACTGAAACCAAAAAAAGACAGATTTCTTCTTGTGCCAGGCTCATTTCCCAGCATATCCCTCATATCCTGGTGTGGATAGAGCTCTTCCATGGGGCTGACAATATGCCTCCTCCTGGGCGAAGAGGTTATGAGTCACACACAGCCTTTCCTCCACTTTTCTCCAGTATCTGGCAGCAACCAGAAGACACATTTGAACTGTGTTCTGTGTCTTCAGAAATAGCTGAGCTCGGGGGAATGAGGGAAGAGGCTGCACAGCTGAAATCAAACAGGTCCTGTTTTCTGCACTGACTATTAGTGGCAGAGATTGGGAACCAGAGCAATTAGATCTTTGCTGACTTGGCTCTAGGGTGGAAGGGAGGACACTCACAGTCACGCTGGGAGCTGCCAATTCCCACACTATGCCTATGTGGTGGTTTACAACCAGTTGCAGCGATGGGGGATGATCAGTCATCCCCCTCCACTGAACTGCACCTGATCTATTGCCAATTGGGTGAGTTTTGGTGTCTAGAACACATTTTCTTGCCTTTTCCCTCCCTTTAATCAGCCTACCTCTCCCTGTTACAGCCACCTGCTGGTGCACAGGTGATGCCAACCTTTACCACCATCAACATCAACCACATCATGCACTGGCCCACAGAGATAGAGGAGGATGACGATGATGACCCTGGCTCCCCCTGCTTGGAAGGAAAGGAATGTGAGAGGTTCTTCTGCTGCATTGAGGACTGTCAGACAGGGATGTGGCGGGAGGGGAGGGTCCGCATCCACATCTCCCGCCTGGACTCCTACTCGCGCGTCTTCTTCCCCACTGCCTTCCTGCTCTTCAACATTGTCTACTGGATTGCCTATCTCTATCTCTAGCCCTTCTGTGTCCTCATCTGGGATGGACTGGAAACCAGCAAGATGGGCTTCTCAAGGAGCATAGAGAACAGCATCTCTTCTGTTGTAGTCGGCTGCCAGTCGGAACAATCCAATCTGGTGATTCCCTCTTCCTGCTCTCTCATCTCTTCTGAGAAGAACCAAACAGCTTTTTTTTAGCCTTCTAACATATCTTTTTAGAGAATCTACCCTTCCCAAACAGCCTCATCTCCAATACCACCAGCATTGTACTCCTTGTAAGATTGCCAAAAACATCCTCTTCCCATCTCAAGCATTAGGGATTTTGCCAAAAACAAAAACCGTAATGCATTTTACTTTTCCATCCAATCCTACTCAAAAATTCCATGGGAAATGATGGCAAGTGGATTTCTCAGCACAGTTATTAGGACTTCAGAGGAAATAAAGATCTTACAACTTCTGCACCACTTCTACCAGAACAGACTTTGTGGAGTGCTAGAAACTTGGAAAGGTCAGAAGGAAATAGTGTTAAAAAGGGTAGTAGTACAGTTTTCCACAGTAGCTGGGCTTGGCTAAAATGTTTTGAAACTGCCCAGACATCTGACAGTGACACTGACAAAGATGGAGTAGCTGGAAGCCTCCAGCAGCTCCCTACAGAATATCTATGAAGCATTCCTCATGGATCACTCCACTTGTACCAAGTGGCACCCAAGACATCCACCCACTGAGGCGTTGCTGATTCTCAGCAGACGGTGCCAAAAAGCACTTCACAAGTCTGAAGGGCCCATCTGCCTTACTGGAGCAGACTCTTCAGGGCCCACGGTGACATTCTTTGCTTTGTGATCGGGACTCAGAGCAGGCTGTGCAGCTCACGTTGGGCATCGCCAAAAGAAGGGAAAGTCCGTGTGCTACAAAGGCCAGAAGTCTCCTGAGCCTGATGTGAGGTTTCCTTTGGCCTGTCTCACGAGAGCTGGGCCCTGCTGTGAAATGCAGCACAAAAGGGCAGTGCTCTCCTGCACAGCAACACTTGTTGAAACCATCAGGTCTGCTGCACCTGCCAGTGGTGGGAAGAGAGCATTCCTCCAGCTAGAGATGCGTTCCTTTAATTCTTTTTTTCTTTTTTCATAATTACATAAAATGACAGTCTTCAGTAAACCTGTATGACTCCTCCCAGTTGCCATCAATACTTGGCCCTTTTCCTCCCAAAATCAGGGAAAGGAGTGAGTTGTCCTTGATAGATTTCAAGGTCAGACATATTGAGATGGGTCCTTATGGTCCATCTTAAAGGGATAGAGAACTCCATAATATAATTTCAACTGGAAAGAAACTCCATAATGTAGAAGAGGAAACTCAGGTCCAAGGTCCATAATGTGTAAACTGGCTGCCTCCCCATTTATGCCAACTGCTGATGTGGCCCACACCACGATTGTCAAAAACAATGGGCCATTAATAGTTACTCACTGTGTAAATTAGAAACAAGATCTTTTTTATAAAACAGCATGTTTTAGAAAAAAATTAGTGCTTAAGAGACTTGTCATGAGAAGAAAGCCAGCTTGGCTGCAGACAAAAAGTTAGGAAAGGCTGGCTCACAGGACAACTAAGAGAGGCAGGAGGTTTTACATATTCTTGGAGAGCAATTTGATCTGGTTTAAAGATGGATTTTGACACTGTTAAATCTGATCTGAATAATGAAGTGTCATGTTTAATTCATTCATAAATGCAGCCTTACCTTGGTTCCAGAGGAACAGCTAGAGCATCTTATTAAGTATACAATAGTACAACACTCAGCTAAGTATAACCTAATGGGGTCAGACCAGCAGAGCTCTGAAAGGGGAAATTGTGCCTGTCTAACCTGTTACAGTTCTTCTTTTAAAATACCAAGTAAGAGATAAAGGTTACCCAGAAGCATAATTTGCTTAGCTACTCCGACAGCTTTTGAAAGGATGGAAAGAAATTATGGCGGGCGGTTCTAACTGAGGAAATTGATTTAGCAAAAGAATTATTAAGGAGGTTCTAATTAGAGGAAATTAACTGAGGAGAGGGGGGGAAAAAAAGAATTGTTAAGGAGGCTCTAATTAGAGGAAATTAATGTTTTGGAGAGAAAGACACAGAGAGGGAGAAGTCTAAGAAAAGAATCAAAACAACTTGCAGACAAGGGGAGCTGCTGGGTGACAGTGCCGACTCCCAGCCAAGCAGGTTGATGTTCTGCTCCCGATAGCAAAGCATTATTAGATGTAGCAGCAGAAAGGCCTCCTATGACTCAGCCCTACACCAACAGGGAGCTGGATTAAAGAGGGTCCTGTGATCTCTGTGGGGAGCCAAAAGGAAAGAGCATCCTAGATTAAAACTGGCTCACACGACAGACTCCGAGTGAAGCGTGTCTTCACATTTCGGAAGGCGGCTGTTCGTGTGTGCGTGGGAGGGGACGCCCTGTGGCAAAACAGGGCCCAGGCCAAATATGATCATTAGCAGGAGGGTGGCTTGAAAGGTGTGCTGGCAATGTAGGCTGCAGTGAACACAGGCAGCAAAATGTGGAAGGGGAGCGTCTGAGAAAGGGAGGGTTGAAGGAAAAATTTAACAGCCAAGTGCAAAGGAGTCCAAACATCTGCAATTTGCTGTAAGCTCAAAGCTCTGGGGAGTCGTGATGGACACAGATGATTATCATGGGCACTGGAGCACAGACTTCAGCCCTGAGAGCAGCAACTTGTTGAAATGAGACCTTTTACAAAATCATCCAGGAGAGAAACAGGGTGTTCAAGAAGCCTAAGAGAATGACAGGGACTCGGACAAAGTAGACTTGAGAAATTATAAGATTTCACCAAAAAAATATAAAGCCAACACACACCTAGGTAATTTAACCAATGATGGAGGATTTGACAGGGGAAAATAGCCTAGCGTGGGCTGGAGCACAAGGGAGCTGATTACTAAGGCTGGGGAAGGAGGAGGGAGGGGGCTTTTTGGCTTAGGGAAATCTGTGCCCATCATAAATAGCGCAATAAATAAAGGCATGAACAAATTCAATCATGTTTTTAAGTTTCTATAGTATCTCAAAAAAAGGAAAGCTAAGAAAAGCCAAAAAGAAAAATCTGCCATTTTTTTGAATTACTGTGCAAAGCTCCAGTTTCCTGAAAAAAAAAAAAAAAGCTTTCCCTGCTGTAAGGAGGGAATTCAGCACACATAGACATCCAGTAGCCATGTGTTGCCCTGCTCAGCATGGCAGTGGCCCCTCCTAGACTGGCATAAACCACCTGCCTTCCCCTGCATGCTGTACTTTCTGCCATCGTGCTGAAGTGGGTTATGGTACCCACAGTGTCTTTCAGCCCAGGACAGCTCTTGACTTTTCACCAATGTTTGATTAGCTCACTCCAGGGGACACAGCCCAAAAACACAGGGCTGAGCTTTGCCACCCTGGGCAGGAGGGACAGAGGCACCAGGGGTGCTGAAAGACACCTGGGTGGCTTTGAACACCTGCATGGCTGTGCTGCCTCCGCCTTTCATGGAGGTTTCAACTTTCTTCTGCTCCTGGAAATGTGGTGAAGAAGCTGCACATTGTCACCCTCACAGGCTGAGTTGGTGCTGGGCTTCCCTCACCTCCTGCCTCCCCTTTCCAGGGACCAGCAAGTGACATTCCCACCCCTGGTGCCTACATAGCGCCTCTGTCAGACAGCTACTTCCTGACAAGTTTCCTTGTTGGTGGCCTGAAAGTGCCTGATGCTGGCTATAATGGCTGATCCCTGAAGTGTTCAAGGCCAGGCTGGTGCAGCTCTGAGCAACCTGGTCTAGTGGAAGGTGTCCCTGCCCATGGCAGGGGGTTGGAACGAGATGGTCTTTAAGGTCCCTTCCAACCCAAATCATTCTGTGATCCTATGGCAGAAGAACATGCATGCCAGGTTAGCAGGTTTTGCTGTGAATGTGGTCAGTTCCACCTCTTGTTGGACAATCATCCCTACAACTTCCAGGATGAAGTGGAGGAGAAACTCATCTGCCATACCTGCATTTAGGACACCCTGTGGACACCTGCTTTGGACATAAGTACTGTTTCAAATACCTTGAAAACTTCATGCAGGTGTATAACTTTTGTCCTATGGATTGGAAAAATCTCTTTTTCCAGCAGTGCCACAGGTCCAGCCCTCTAGTACAACACCTGTTGGATAAGCTGATTGTCTTCAATCCTTCCAAGCCACAGTGTCAGCAGATGTTGTAGTAGTGTGAACTAGAAGCTCATCTGCAGATCAAGTGTCCTAGTTTCAAGAAACACAAATCTGAACTACAGCAGAAAAAGAACACTATTTCCAAAGGGAAGAGAACTCCCCCCAGCAGTGTGGAGACAAACACACCCAAGGATACAGAGGGACCAAGTGGAGGATCATCACTTGTGGCAGAAAGCTCTGCAGCTGCTATGGTATCACCCGTGACTGCAGAGCCTGGAGTGGTTAATGCAGCTCTCGAGGAGGGTGAAGAAGACCTTCCTCAATGAGTTACTTACGGCTGAAATGAACACAACTGAAATTCACCATGAAGACCCAGAGGAAGAGTTGAGGATGAGGATAGCTGGGAGTAAAGACTCCCCACTACGAAACATTGTTCAGGAAGCCTTGTTGGGGTTCTGTCATTGCAGCAGATGGAAGAACAGCACCTGGGGACTGTGTTCTTGGTGTTAGTGGTGTTAGCAGCAGTGTGACTCGCTGCCAAATGTCTCCTTCCTGCACCACCCAGGGTGTTTAATATCAGGGGATCAAGTGCACCTCCGGTCAGTTTGCAGGTGACAGCAGTCTGGGTGGGAGTGTTGATCTGCTGGAGGGCAGGAAGGCTCTGCAGAGGATCTGGACAGGCTGGATCCCTGGGCTGAGGCCAGTTGTGTGAGGGTCAACAAGGCTGAGTGCTGGGTCCTGCCCTTGGGACACAACAATCCCCTGCAGCTCCAGACTGGGCAGAGTGACTGGAAAGTGCCCAGAGGGAAAGGACCTGGGGGTGCTGTTTGACAGCCCCTGAACATGAGCCAGAGT
This sequence comes from Sclerurus mexicanus, assembly GCA_013396755.1. Taxonomy (NCBI): domain Eukaryota; kingdom Metazoa; phylum Chordata; class Aves; order Passeriformes; family Furnariidae; genus Sclerurus; species Sclerurus mexicanus. The sequence goes on from VWZF01004740.1 coordinate 1,368,887, forward strand.
GTGCCCAGGTGGGCAAGGAGGCCAAAGGCACCTGGCTTGTGTCAGCACTAGTGTGGCAGCAGGACCAGGGCAGTGACTGTCCCCATGTACTGGGCACTGGTGGGGCCACAACTCAGATCCTGTGTTCAGTTTTGGGCCCCTCACGATAAGAAAGACATCAAGGTGCTGGAGTGTGCCCAGAGAAGGAAATGGAGCTGGGGAATGGTCTGGGGCACAGATCTGATGAGGAGTAGCTGAGGGAGCAGGGGGTGTTCAATCTGGAGAAGAGAAGGCTCAGGGGGAACCCTGTCACTCTGTACAAGTCCCTGAAAAGGAGCTGTGGTGAGGTGGGGATTGGCCTCTTCTCCTAAGGAACAAGAAACAGTACAAATGGCCTCAAGTTGCATCAGGGGAGGTTTAGGTTGGATATTAGGGAATTTTTGTTCACTGGAAGGGTTGTCAGGCATTGGAACAGGCTGTCCAGGGCAATCACCATCCCTGGAGGTATTTAAAAGACACGGAGACGTGGCACTTGGGGACTTGGTTTATTGGTGGACTTGGCAGTGTTAGGTTTACGTTTGGACTCAATGATATTAAAAGGTTTTTTCCAGTTTCTATGATTCTGATTCTATCACTGTCATTCTATCATTCTAGCATCTGGCTAATGATGGGGACTGGAAATGATGATCTCAGCATTTATGTGTTATAGCTTTTGTTTGGAAGATGAAAGGAAATCAGGAAAAAAGGTTGATATTTTATTTATCTGCCTCCAATTCCTATTCTTCCCCTCCAAATTATGTCACATAAGGGACCATTTTTAGACTGTATGCTGTTCAGGGCAGAGACTCTGTTACTGTGTGTCTGTACAGGGATTGGTACACTAGGGCTTGATCCTTAACTGAGATTTCTGGATGATACTTATTACACATAATAAATAACATTTTGGACTGCCCATCTTCAACACCACATTGTCTGTGCAGACTTTGTAAGAAGGCTAAATATGGTCCCCTGCCCCCATCCTGAGGGGGTTACTGGAGCTGGTTAATTTTTCTATATCCCCACAGAAAACTATCTTGTTGGAAAGTAGGGAAAAATGTCAGTCTGATATTTTGGGGGTGGGTGGGGGATATTTTTGCTGTTTGTTTTTTTTTTAAGAAGGCAGAAGTTGCTTCAAATCAACACTGCTCAGAAGCAGCCTCTTTAAATGATATAAAATCATTATTTGTAGTGCAAGAGAAGCCCTTGCTTGGTCTCCTCATTCTGTTGCCATTGTATAAGAAAATACTGATGTTTCCCCAAGTGTTTTGGGGCAGAGGTGGTTTGGCAAGGATACTTGGTGGGCTTTATTTCAGCCTTTCTATTCCCCATTGTAATGACTTTTGTAGGGATCATAATCAAAAGGACAACCCCCAGCTCTGAAAACAGCCTCCCTCAAGAGCTACTCAGCCTCTTGACCCAAAATCCTGCCACGGGCCCACACAGCCGCATCAGTGACACTTTAACCTTCATTCCTTTGGAAAAACATTCATTAGTCAGGACTGATGCACTAAGGAAATTAATTGGCCTCTCACTCTCCCCCCAAAACACCATCTCCCTCCCCACATCCTGCTGACACCATTCTCTCAGCCTTGAAGCTGCCCAAAAATCTCCCCTAAACATCCAATTTACCTAGGGAAGAAGGAAGAGGAGCATTGCTGCTAATGAAAAAGCTCCCTCCTACCCATTAAACACCCCCAAGACCATCCTAACACGAGGCATCGCACGAGCCTGCTTGAGGATGGCCAGCTGCCCCCAAAGGCTCCTCCACCTTTCCTCCATCATCCACATGCACTTCATCAAACTTGCAGGGGGACATGGCCCCACCATCATCCAACCTCACCCGCAACATGTAAGACAGCTGAACCATCTCCCAGAGTCCACATGCCCCTTTATGTCATCTCTTCGCCTTAATTCTTTTTTTTTAGGGGGGACTTTTTTCTGAATTTCCTGCCCAGCCTGGGACAACTTTTTCCATGCATATACAGAGCAGGACCATGCCAGCCCCCCATCACCACGGAAAGCACTTTGTCCCCCTTTCTTGCCCCACTTTTGAGTGCCCATGGAGGCATTGTTACTTGTCTCTGAAGCATGGGGAGGGTGCTGATTTCCAAGGACTGCCAGTGCTGGAGTGCCCTGGGATAGAGGCCCCTGGCTTGGGGAGAAGTGCCCAGCAGGCACAGCTCACACCAGCCCACCCCCCACCCCCCTCTGGCACATTGTGTATCCCTCCAAGCTTTGACAGCTCCCAAAATGTTAAAAACATGAGGTGGTGAAGGATGGGGGGGGAGAGGGGGGAAGAAGAGAAAGTTATATTAAGTCGTTACTTTTTATGTTCCTAAAATACATTCATTATAATTTGTCTTCCTCTTAATGCCTCAGATTTATAGGCCTTGGGGAGATTGAATTTAAGGAGAATGAGTGTGGCCAAAAATGTTTCAAGCTGTGCACCACAGGGCAAGTGAGGGGACAAAAACACTCCAGCCCAGTGTTTCCATCAGACTGGGCAAGAAAACCCAGCTACTGGGGGGAAATGCTCTATTGCCTGCAGACCTTCAATAAAGAAGTGTGTTTGGGAAAAAAAAATAGATTTTTTTTTTTAAGTATTGTGCAAAGGAACTTTGACTCAGTTTTCTGTCAGAGGTGTCTCAGGTCTTTCAGGCTGGCTTTTTATTGTTGTTGTTGCTGTCGTTGATTCTTTATATTGCTGCCTGGCATGATTTTACCCTTCTGTCCGTGTTTCTTCCCCTTCTCCCCCCATCTTCTAGAAAAGTAAATACTGGACTCCAGGCCCTACCTGTTCCAACTACACTTCTGGCACCATCTGAGTCCATATGACAAAAACAACCACTCAGGATGGAAGAGATCGACCAAAGCCTTAATAGTTGCTGTAAGCAGGTCGACATAGCAACCTCTCCAGAGAGAGGTCTTCATGGGGTCATTTCTATTCACTTTACAGCCCACTTGGGCTGCTAGAGTGGTACAAAAGGGACTCAGAAAAGCTGTTAATTAGGATTAGCAGCTTCAGGAACATCAAGCCACAGTGCCCTAAGATGAGCCATTTTTCTGAGAGAGCTCAGGCCTCTTGACTACTTTCTGAAACAAGGCACCGATACCACATGTCAAAGCAGAGAACTTTGAAATCAGATGGCAGAGCCACCTGGTCATCTGTGAGAGAAGGTTCCTGTGCCAGCTGCTGAATGGCACTGCAGCACCTCTCTGGTGGCCAGACTACCCTTTGCTGGACTCAAGAGGTTGGCAGGTCCAAGATGCACCTGCCAGCTACACAGGAGCAGGGTGGGGAAGCCACATACCCACCTTATTAGTGCAAGCTGCACGTGGTATGAAATCCACAGGGACTGTGCTGGGTGCCCCTGGCTGAGGCGTTTGGGTGACACATATGCCATCACATGTCTCTATCTCCAAGAGGAAGCAACCACTGTGGACAGGAGATGGCAGCCATGGGTGTCAGCATGCTCTTTCAATGCCAGACACAGACTCCATGGAAAAACAAGCCAGGGACTTCCACAGCTTCTAGGATATGACTTTTATTCTATTGCCGTAAGCTTCCTGCCCTTCATCAATCTCCTGCATGAGAGGCCTAAGGAAGGTGATAAGTCGATAACAATGAAACCCATCTTTGCAGCTGCTTTTTATCACACACATGGGCAAAACAGGCTGTAGGGAAAGGTTGAGTCACTGCCAGGCTGCCATTGGGCTGATTGGCATCTCTCGAGTGTTACTGACCCTGACAAACCTCCTAAGGCAACCTGACACCTCCTCTTTCCAAATATATGGTGAAACACAGATGTTTTCATTTCCTCAGGGTAAAACACTACCTGAATCAGAGCTGAGCTGAAGGCAAAGCTTCCCATCTGGCACTGGAGTACTAGTTTCATTGTGTACATCGCTCTTGCTGGAGAAATACATTAGATATGGTCAAGGAAATATCCATGACAGCAATTCAGTCCTTCATACTGCAATCTGGTTTTCAAGATCATGCAGTCCAGGGCTGCTGGCAGCCATGCTCTCAGCTGTGCCCATCACAAAGGAAAAAGTCTAGGTTCAGGCAGATCTGAATTACATTTGAAGGACCTATACTCTGCTCCCATTTTAGCCACAGAAATTCCCAGTAGTCTCAAAGAATGTATATGGCAGCAGAAACTCACCAGGCCAGAAAAAGAGAAATCCCTTCCCAAGAGCTTACAGTCAGCATCTTGAAGATGGTAAGTACCTGCTGTGGTCCTGGCCATGAGAATATTCTACTGCTCCTCTCCAGGAAACATCCTTCACCAATCAACCCAGACCTTCAGCCAACCCCCTGCGGCATCCAGCAGAGATGAATAGGTCAGGGAAATAAATCAAGACAAAGCGTGAGAGGAAGAAGCTGTAGTAGAGAATTAAGTAAGCTAGAAATATCACACCTCAAAATAACATGTACAGTGCGAGGTGACTGAATCTCTGAGTAAGAGCATATATGTTGGTGCTTTGGTGAAGCAGGTAGAATCATAGAATTGAAGGATATTTTGGGTTGGAAGGGACCTTTAAGGCCCATCTACTCCAACCCTCCTTCAATAACAGATCAGGTTACTCAGAGCCCAATCCAACCTGACCTTGAAGGTTTCCATAGATGGGGCTTCTACCTGAATCTATCTGAATCTGCCATCTTTTAGTTTAAAACCATTACCCTGTCCTATTTTGGCACGAAAAGCACAACTCCTGTGAAACCATCTCAGAGCCCCTGCATGCCCCCTCTGCCCAACACCACTGGGATATTAAAGCCGAACAGCTGAGTGGAGAAACGTGCTGAGTTCATTCAGGCATTTCTCATTAGTTTCCCGAGGTTTCTCAATATTCTGCCACTCAATATATTCATCTGGCAGCAAATGAGAGATGAGGGGAAAGCCTCTCTCCCTAAGCCACACGGAGAACACAAAGTGATAAAGCAAAGTCATAACAGAGAGGGAAACTTCTTGTGACTCATCGTATTCCCTCCTTCCCCTCTCCCTTTGCAGCATTGCTGGTAGCCCCAGGATTATTCCAGGAGGCCTGGAACCAGAAAGTACCTACTCCTGCTGCAGGCACAAAGCACTTCACTCCAGAGGAGAAACGAGGATTTTTAAACCAGGGCAGATTTTTGCCTTCATTTTGCATAAGAAGAGGAAGAAAACATCAATTGTGTCTATGTATCTCTCTGCTTTAGGTACCTTGTACATGCTCGTCTGAGCTTGATGGCCCAGATATGCCAAATGCATGAAATAAAATAACTATCCCCTTCTCAAAAACTCACCACGGTGCCCAAAAAGATCCTCCTTCCCACCCCATCAGAAAAAGAATAAAAACAACACAAGCCAACAACCAAACAAAGTAAACCAGTGGATTCATCAGTGAGAACACAAGAGCAGTTGTGACCAGTGCAAAACAATCCAGGGTGGCTACATATATAAGAAGTCAAATGAAAGGAAAATATTCTCATGTCTGTAGAATAGAGAACATGTTTTTACCAAACCTTCAGATCTGCATGTCCCAACTATGAGGCATTTTCAGTGGCACTGATTTTGCTGTATCCTACCACATATTTCAAATTATGGCTTGATCACCAACTTTCACTGCCCAAAAAAGGAAGATAAAAACTTGCTGTAGGCTGATGTATTTTAAAGAACCATTTCTGATTTCTTTGGCCAAATTTCCAGAACAAATACATTTGTCCTTGAGATAAGTTTGATTTGATCTGCATTGATATTCACAATGTAACCCACTTCTCCCTGGCTGAAAAGACTGAAATGTTTGCTACGAGACTTCGGTTAAGCCATTAATAAATGTTGCTGGGTTTAGGGGTTGTAGGGTCAGCATTCCATGTGGACTATAGGTAGCCAACATTTCTACAGTGTTTAGGACCTGAATTTAAATTCACCATCAGTATATATGTATATATTAGGGGAAAACTTGGCAAGTTGAAACATACTTCAGCGTATTTTTAATGTGGTTTTCTCACTGTGTTCTTCATCTCCCAGGAAACCTATGAATTTAGTTTAAGGGGAGATCCAAGTAAGACCAGCATACCTAATCTGAGAAAACTCTTCCACTTCCATTTGCTGCACAGAGACTTCAGGCTCATGTAAAAAGCATACTTGTTGGCCCCCCCAGTTATTACAGTCCTTGGTCCTCAGGAATCAGAACCCAGCACATTTTATATTGGATTAATTTCAGCAGTGGGTCCATATGTTGGCTTCTACTTGGTAGAATGAGTCTCTATAGCCATCAAGAATTGCCAGTTCTGAAGCTGAACTAGTGGCATGAAGTTCTGCTGCATGCTACAAAGATGCTTAACCAAGTTTTAATTGATCTTACAGAATCACAGCTCACAGCATTCTACACACTGATCCCCATCTTCCATTAGCTAAGGCATCTGAAACATCTAGTTTGGAACCACTGGGATTCAAAAGTACAGAAAACCCAGTCCACACAGGCCTTCCCACTTGTGAGAAGATGGATAAAAAGCAGTGAGGTCCAGGCATGGCACTTCAGAAAAAGAACTCCATGAACTCAGCTTGTCCCTACTGTCTGCCACCTGCTCTGTAATTCATTATATTTAGGCTACTGCCCTTGCCAACAGGAGGTTGCTCACCCTGTTTCTTCCCTAAGCCACATAGACACACAAAAACACACTTTTTGACACCAACTACCTCCTGCAGTAGCAGCTTTCACCTGCTGGTTGTCCCAGGTCCTCTCCAGGGAAGAGTTTGTTGTGGTGACTCTTAAAAACACCGAGTGAGGAGGAGAAGAGACCTGTAGTGCTGTGTGTGATATTGATTCAGCCTGGGGCACTGGTGTGTATGGAGCCTGCTGGCTTTTACCACTTCGGCCCAGCCATAGTACCAGGCTCTCCAGGAACAAGGGGTCCAAGGGAGCAGAAGTGCATTTGGCTCATACATGCATTTACAGGGAGAAAAAAGAAAAGCAGAATATGAGTCTAGAAGTTTTGCTCCAAAAGGCAGGTGAATGCAGGTAAGTGACCTGCTCTGACATGTAGTTCATGACTTTGGATGGAGCAACCACAGAAAAAAAAAAATCCAAAAATAAAATAGATTTTCAGCCACCTAGAGATATATATCAGAACAGAAACAATTTCTCACTGTGATCAGATCCTAGAGAAAAGTCAGAACTTTCCTCAGAAGGTCAGACTCTTTGTTGGCAACTTAAAACAGACTCTGTGAGGATAAAGCACAGGGATGTTGCTTTCAAGCAATTAAAAAGCCTGCTGACCCCAAACCACCCATACCAACTCGCTTTAACATTTCCCAGACCCAAGCCAGGCCAGAATAAGTCAGTGGCTCCTACCCAGTCTCACTGCATGGATGCAGCTGAAAATTGCTCCCGAGACCTCCTGTACCTGGAGCAGGTCTCCTTCCCGGCAATCCTACTGCTCGCCCACACTGGGGCCCAGGAAATGACCTTATACCTTTGCTGCGTTCAGACATCCTGTTATAGATGGCCCCTAAAGGGTCTAAATTGAAGAGGAAATAACTAGGTTGAGTCACTGAAACCTTGCATTAGATAGTCCAAGAACAGCATTAGCCCCTTCCTCCCTACAAATAGCCTCTAACTTCTCCAGGGCAGCCAGGACACAGCCAAGCTTTTCCTGGGCCCTGAGGTGGGAGAGGATCCACAGCAGGACCTGCTCTGTGCCTCATCTCCTCATCTCAGGGACTGCTCATCGTAAGGGCAGATTGTTATACTGCGAAATTTATTCTAGCTGAAACTGGGAAAAGTAATCAAAGCAAATGCAACAGCTCAAAAGGAATCAGAGTAGGATTAGACATTTATGTGAATAAGAATAGCTTCTGCACTTCGACTTGCTGTGATAAAAATAATAAGAACCTCCGTTCTCATGCTCCAGGGCAGAAACCTGATCTCTGAACGAGGTGTTAGAAATAAATCTCCTCTGCCAACAGTAGTCCCCAACTGTCCAGGCAACAGCACAGGGTTTGGTGATGTGTAGTAGCCATTGCTAGAGAAAAAGCTGGCTGGAAGCCCGTGGACTTGTTTGGGACCTGCTGCAGCGAGGTGGGACAGAGATGGGTTGCAGTGTCTCAGATGTAGATGAAAAAGACCCATCACTCCCATTTCTCTTTGCATTTCCTTGCTAAATCTTAGTCCCTGATAGATCAGTGAGTTTGTGTACTGGATTCAAGGGATCTCCTCCCTTGCTCTGGTTTGTCTCCCTGCAGAGATGGATCACTGTCACCCCTTGCATCCTCTGTCCCCCACAAGCTGAGCCTTTAAGCGATAATGGCCTTAGCCCCAGTTGATTAATAAACTGACTTGAGACTGCTGATCTCTTTGGACCATTAAACCTTTCCCCAGCAACTAGTCATTAATCCCCCCCCCAAAGTCTTCCTAGATGAGGTTGTTGTTAGCCCCATCAATCCTTTTTAAGGCCTCAATTTGCAGCAGAAGGAGCAGGGAAGGGGGGGACAGTCTGAGTTATCAGGCACTGCCATCTGTTCCCCAGGGTTACAGCCAGCTAAGCCAGCCCCTGCATGCCAGAGCTTAGTGCTTCCACCCAGGTGAGTGCTGTCCCTGTGCAGCACAGACCATCCACCACAGAGCAGGATAGCACTGCACCAGACATCTGGGGTATTAAGAAAGACCAGGAGAAAGAGCTGACATTTGTTTCCTTAATTGCGATGCCTTTGGCTGGGGACAGAAGGCACCTGCACATGCAGTTACCATTGGAATACCTGCCAATATCTGCAGAGATGCTTTCAAACAAACAGGTCTAGGACATGAATTACCCAGAGCATTGCTATCTATAGACCTGAGCAAGTGCTCGTCTTTTCAGCTTCTCTTTCCAATTCTAATGTTTTCATTATTAAAACAGTCCACATTTTCAGCCAGAAGACTGGATTTGCCTTAATGTTGACTCTGGAAAGCAGAATTGCAGCCACCCAGTCCACAGCCTCCCCCCTTTCAGCCTCTTCCCCCATTGTCAACACACTAGCCCTGATTATCTTTCCTTAGCTCTTCCAGGATATTTCATACCCTTAAATCTCATTTCCTTGAGCCATGTTTAGAGGTTTGGAAGGAGGATGGTGGCAGCAGAGGTGTCAAACTCTACCTGCCACTGATGGTGGCAGCATGGAAATCGTATCTGCAAAACCACAGTCCAGTGTTTCTGGATTTTAATCTCACAGCTCTTTTTTCCCTCCCATGTCTCTGAAAAGTTGCAGCTTTTGAGCTCAGGATTTTGTGTCCATATGAGGTTTTGAAACGAATGACTGGTGCATGTTTAAGATCAGGTTTTATAGATATGAGGTCTTATAAGCCTGTCAGCTGGAACAGACCTACATTTGTAGCTGCACACAGAGCAAACCGTGCCCCAGTCTGGACTGTGCTCCTGCATATTGCAGTGCTGTTAATGGTCTGCTGGAGCAGTCAGAAAAGGAAAGGGAATGAGGGATAATGCTGGTACACAACTTATGCTATGGACAACAGCTTTCTTCTGCTGCTGGTTGTATGAAGGATGGCTGCTGTTGAAGCTCAGTGTTCAGGCACCCGGAGAAAAAATAGATTCAATGTTTAAATCATTAGCTTGGCTTAACCATGATGCCACTGCTCCCACAGCATGTCCAGAAGTGGCAATGAGAGGGCAAACCTCTGGCACTAATACAGCTTGGAAGAGGACACGTCCATTCTTGACCACAGAACTGTTCAGTGCTATGCTTTTTACCCCCACATGTCTGTGCCAGCATTGTTCTGTGTCTCTGTGCCTCAGCTGCCAGCTATAATTTGGAAATGACCGTGTCAGTTCTGTCCTTTCAGTGTGAGACTTCTTACACCCCAACAAGGCCACTCAGGAACTGTGGAAGACACTTCGGACCAACCTGGGTTTTCTACAAAAAATGTCTGACTATTAACTAGTAAAACTTCTACACATCCTCATCAGAGGTCCTGGTTATACTTCTTCACTACCAGCACAGCCCATGACATTCCTGAGCGCATCACCAGGTGAACATGAACATGAGTTTTCAGGAATCATTTTGGCTTTGGCAAGGGCTTGGTTGGTACTGAGCACGCCAAGTATAGCCAGCAACAGCTGGACTCCACAGGGAGTGGGGAAAAAAGAAAACAACCACACACACATGCAAAAATCATCAGTCAGGCTCCTTTTAAATGATTAATGCAGTGCACACTGAAAGGCTTTCCAGCTCTCAAATCTTCACATGATTATATAAACCTTAACTCATCCCAGCTACCAACGACCTGTTTGTTTGTGGGCATTAACAGCTGCTATGGTGTTATAATTAGAGCAGAGAATGAGGAGTCCCATGGGGAAACAGAGGAAACCCCAAATTGCTCAAGTCATTTAAACATTCAGGGAGATAAAACACTGCAGAGAGGTTCTGGAGTGAGCAGTGCTTGAGGGAAGGAGGGGTTACAGCCACGACAAAAGTTGTTTCTGCTCTCTTGGGTCCATACAATTAATTATGGTTATTAATGATTCAGGATGCTACAGGAATAATTAGTGCAATAATCATCTTAGCAACTGAAATCATAGAATCACAGAATGATTTGTGTTGGAAGGGACCTTAAAGGTCATCTAGTCCAACCCACCTGCCATGGTCAAGGACACCTTCTGCTACATCAGATTGCTCCAATCCCCATCAAAACTGGCCTTGACCATTTCCAGCTTCACTGGGCAACCTGTGCCAGGGCCTCACCACCCTCACAGCAAGGAATTTCTTCCTTAGGTCTGATCTAAACCTGCCTTCTGTCAATTTGAAGCCATTAGCCCTTGTCCCATTACCAAATGACCTTGCCCAAAGTCCCTCTCCAGCTCTCTTGGAGTCCCTTTAGGCACTGGAAGGGGTTCTAAGGTCTCCCTGGAGCCTTCTCTTCTCCAGGCTGAACAATCCCAATTCTCTCAGTCTGTCTTCACCAGAGAGGTGCTTCAGCCCTCTCAACATCTTCATGGTCTTCTCTATATTTACTCCCACAGAAAATAGCCCCTTCAGGACCTCACAGATTCCCATACAGTCCCTTGACTCACTGCCTGTGCTCTTGGACTCCCTGCTGGGAAAGCAAAGGCTGGTGGTCCCAGCAGGGAGAAATGACCACCCCAGCCAGGGCCCCCCCACCCTCCAGACACATGAGCAAGGGCCCAGGGTGGAGGGCAGTGGGAGCTGCTCTCACATGGGAGAGTAGCAGGGAGCATGTGGTTTGGATGTTATTTTCCTGGGAAGACTCTCTGGGTGCCAGCATGGAGTGGGAAGGGACCTGCTAAAACTCCAGGGGCAATGGGGATCTATGATGTGGTCCTGCTATTCCTGTTCCCCAGCCCTCTCTTGGGCTTCTGTCCAGGAAGAACTTGCAGATCCATCCCTCAAGAATGGCTTTCCCGAAATCCATCGCCCTTTTTTGTGCTGGCGACTCCCATAACCTGTCCCAGGAATGCTCACATTTGCAGCATGCTGCTGGGATTTCTCTCTCTGTTCTCCCTGCCTGTGGACATCATGGGCCAAGAGACACCTAAGGACTGAGGACATTGAACTGAGGTTCTGCTTTGCCTTAGGGCCTCACAAGCAACTACATTCCTCAGTAAGGAGCCAACAGACAGAGGTCACTTCCCATCCCACACATTCCAGGTGATCCCAGAGGACAGGAATGCCCCAATTCCCCTCCAGCCCCTCTCCTATCCCTCACATCAAAGGGCAGCTTACACATAAGGATTTAACAAAAAATTAACATACTTTATAATGCCCACACCCTGAAGAAACACCAGCAGACTCACACCATCAAAGAAATAACTCTGAAACCCAAGAATCAGCTCTTCTTCTCCACATCCAGCCTCTCCTTCGTCCCCTAAGTAAATCTTGGCTGCTGCTCACAACATCCAGGTCCTCGTTGTGACCCATCAGGCCACACTGCCCAGCCTCCTGGGGGCTTGCGTAATGGGGAAGTGTCAGAGATTAGAGACGAGAGAGCAGCGACTGCAATATAAAAGCAAACTGAATAATTAAAGAGAGGAGCTGTTCCTTGCAGAGAACAAAATGAAAGAGTTGTGTGATTTGAGCAGAAGTGACCTTTACACTTCATTACAAGGAGGTGGCGTCCTTATAGGGTTATTAATATTTCCAGCTGAATTAGCTTGGGTTAAAAATGGCTCAAAGGAATGAAGAAGGAGAGGGAGAGTGCACAAAAATACATCATTCTGTCTTTTTCTCCACCTCTTTCTTTTTACCTTTTCTTTGTAATTTTTTGACTTGAAAGCAGAAGGGCTGAGGAGCCATCAGGAACAAGGTTTCATTAGAATCAGTGAGAGCTGCAGAGTGACCTGGCTGAGGGATCTTCCCTCCACCCTGGCTGTGCTTCAGCAAGAAACCTGTGTGTTGCCTCTGTGGCCATTTCCCCATGTTCTCATCTGGGGCACAGAGTGAGTTGTCATTCACCAAGCTACAAAGACATCATGGGACTGATGTTCTGAGGCAGCAGCGGAGCTCTGCATTGCTGCTGCTGGGTCCACATGGAGTCACTTGGATCTCCTAGGGCATCACAGGTCTCACACATGCTCTTGTGGTTAATGTTCACCAACTGATTCCCCTTCCCACAAAATATCTTTCCACTGGAAATTGGGAAATGGCCAACTCTGCCCAGCACTCTTTACCCCATCCCGCTGTGGCGCATTTACAAGGGACAGACAGACATCCTCCCAAAGAGAGACAAAGCCAAGGCCTTCACTAAGGTTATTTTAGCAGAGGACAGACCATACAAATGCTGCAGAGAATAAAGCTGCTTCAGTTCTGTAGCTGACAGAAGTTCATACACACACAGACACCTTTTCCCCTAATGTGCACACAAAAAAGGACCTTCACTTCAGCAGGTCCCAGCAGATGAAGGCCCACACAGCCTTACAAAAGCATGACTGTCAACGGTGTCCCAAAGCACTGGGTGAATTAAATGAGCAAAGCTGAACTTGGCAATCTAAACCTAAATCTGAGCTGCAATTTTGCTGCTCAGAGCCTCGAGGTATACACAGTTGTGCTTTTTGCTCAGATCACTCACTCTCATATTAGTCCCATCACTGACTTTGTGGATGCCAAAGTGTCTGCTACCTTGATAACGCATCCAGACATCTGGTTGCTTCTCCACAAGCCTGACCTAAACAATTTCTTTTAGTGCCTCTCTCTGCCCAGCAATAAGAGGCACCAGCAAAACCAGCCATCGCAAACAGGAGAAGAAGGAAACACAAAATCAGGTGCACATCAATAAGGAACGAGGGTGCTGTGGTGGGTCCTGGGACCAGGCTCAGGGGCTGCATCGTTACCACGGTGGTTCCTTCCACACCATCCTTCCTGGAGGCACAGCAGGTCACCTTCCCCCACTTCACTTGTGGAGGGGGCTCTTGCAGATTTAATGCAAGAACACAAATCTAGTAAAGAGTTCAGGCTTTTGAAGTGATCGTGAAATGGACACAGTGGCAGCTGCTTCTCCTCCAGTGGCTGCTGAATCACATCCCCTCACTTATTTATAGGCCTCCCCAGGGTGCTTGCAGACGAGTCGATGACAAATGCCAATGAAGATCCACTCTCACCCCCACAAGGTGTTGTTATCCTGGCTGTAAGGGAGATGCAGAGCCATGAAATAACACACCCTCAGCTGTGCCAGACGGATGAAATGGAGGCAGTCAGGGGACCCAAGACACTTCACCAACCAGCCGATGCCTCCAGGATCACCTGGGTGTTGTTCCCAGCAAATGCTCCCACCCTCCAAGACACAGCTCATGCCTGCTACTAAGCCCCACAGATTTTAATGCCATCTTCATTTTGACCAAGGCCAATGCTCTTTTTAGCACAGTAAAGAGGACACTGGTGCACAGAGTAAGCCAAGGGCTTACCTGGGTTCTGAACTGAGCAAGAGTTGGAGGTCAAAATGTTGACACTCCAGAGGGCAAAACAGAAGTAGATATTGAGACCCAAAAATCAGCCAAAATTTTCCCCTTATTTTTGGAGACTGTTGCAAATGGGCCAGACAGTGAGCAGTTCTAAGGGAGAAAATTCAGACTTCACCTGGATGTGGTGCTAGGAGAAGGCATGAACTTGAAGGAAGAGGAGGGGAAAGGCTGACCCTTCCCCAGACTGGATCAGGAAGGTAGGAATACCTTTCAGGGACAGCAAAGGTGAACTGTACCACCTTGTTCTGTCCATACAAGCATCCCTCCCAGGGGATTCCACCTGGGCTGTGCTACAGAAGGAAGAGATCCTTTCTCCTGCCATAGTGCCACTGAGCCCTCTCTGGGTGCATCCACAAACTCTGGTGCTGTACAGCTGACAAAAGTAGGAGTCAGCCTGCAGGATCTCCATTACCAGGGATGATTCACAGGCCGTAGAGATCACAGCTTGCTTTGTAGATGTCACTGGGACCTGCCAGTCAAGAAAAAGCATCTTATTTATAAACTCAGATGAATTAAGACTGCTGGAATAGTCCACAAGAGAGCTGCTGCCTGCTTTCCAGAACAGAATGACTCTTTAAATGATACATTTAAATAATACTTGAGGCTGCAGGACCCTTTCTGCAGGGCTCTCTAGCTGGGAAAGCTCCACCTGGGCAGGTGTGCAGAGCCCTGTCTCTCACTCATAGCTAGACCAAGGCTGGGTCTCTCTTTCATAAGCTTTCTGGTGTTAGTGACACTGTGCTGCTGTGGCTGGTTCTTTATTGAAGTCATAGATTAAATCTGAAGTGGCTGTTTGGAATAGACATGTTTTCTGTGAAAACTTTCACATGGGCTGAAAAAGCAATGGGATTTATGGGGAACACTCAAGGACTTATTCCAGTGCAATTTCAGACGGACCCAGGAAGTCAGTGTGCTGCTCTGGAAGGGAAGCTTGGATCTCTGTGGAGCTTCTGGGATGAAAAGCTCTGAAGTCTGGCTTAGTGTTGAGCTCACAGGGAGGCCAACAAGACTACTGATAAAGTATCATCCCCAGCTCTTCCATTCCATGATATTTTTAAAGTTCACAGTTCCTGATTTAGGTGGAATTAGTTGATGGCATAAATGTAATTGAAGCATGAACTAGAGTCAGATAGAAAGGTCTTGTTTTCTTTGTTTCAACATTTTTTTAGCCAACCCATGACTAATCTGAAAGGACTAGAGGCAGCAGCAGTCCCACACAACTGGCTGAGATCCACTGGGAAATGCAACTGTGGAACAGTGGGGAGAAAGAGAGGGAAGAGTTAGAAAGAGGAGATAAGAGGTGCAGAAGACTCCTTGCTAATCTCAACAACCAAGTCCCACTTTAACTCCGCTAACACAGAAAGCAGTAACAGCAGTAGCTCATAATTTGAAGACTGTGACATGAAATTTATCTTTTTTCATTGCTTTCACAGCAATTTTGCACTGTGTTTGATAGCTGATGTGCATATCCAAATTCATGCAGCCCTACCACCCCTCTCCCTCTGCCTACTCGAACTCACCCACGCTCTTCTGCGTGTGACTCAGGATGAAAAGGGATTTAGAAAGATGCAGGGAACGTTTACAAGCCACCCACCATTTCACCTTCAGCCTGGATGGCCACATTAGCACCTCCAGATGGCATTTCGAGGCAAATCCCTGGGACAGGCATTTCTTCTGTCCCCAGTACAGACAGGCACAGAGCAAAGCTGCACGAGGTCTGCCTCAGTGTTAACTGTTGGCTGGGTGTTGCAAGGCTGGATTTGCTTTAAGGCAAGGCAAGTTTCCTGACTTCTTGCTCAGTGCCGTGTCCAAAAGCAATATCAGTCCAAGAGCAGTCTCTGCAGCTCTCCCAGAGAGCTCCCGAATATGGTCTCACAATAAGGAGGTGCCTTGGTCATCCTGGGCAGTGTAGGATGGTGGGAGACATCTGCAAAACAGTCATAGCCTGTCCTGTTCAGGAGCATCAGTAAGACCACAATTGTGTGAAAGTACGTGGCTTTTTCTGGGCTGGTCGTGTGAGGTGCGAAGGCTTGAGTCGGTGAACTCTTCAGGAAAATTTCTGCAGCACAGGGGCACCGGTGCAGGTTTCACCAGCAAAAAAAGAGCAGCAAAAAAGCCTCAGCAGCAGCTGTCAGGACTGACAGGGGACAACCTAAACAGATTTGGGTGACAAACTAAAGCCAGTCTCTCCCCTTAACACGGCTGCTGAGAAGCCATTTAGGAGAGTGTGTCACCACTAACATCATCCTGTTTCCATGGAGACCAGATTAACAGAACAGTCCAGAGAAGCTGCTCTCCTAATCTCTCCCAGAGAAAAGAGCTTGCTGATACAAGAGACTTTTAAACATCTTTAA
Source organism: Sclerurus mexicanus (assembly GCA_013396755.1). Lineage (NCBI taxonomy): Eukaryota > Metazoa > Chordata > Aves > Passeriformes > Furnariidae > Sclerurus > Sclerurus mexicanus. The sequence continues at coordinate 1,385,210 of VWZF01004740.1, forward strand.
TCCAAACTCAGGGTTTTCCTTTCCATGTTCTCTCTAATCCTTCTAGAGGTTACCAGCCCCTTCCAACCCCGAGCTCAGCACAATAGCATCAAGTAGTGCTGTCATCCACAGCCTCTGCAGTCCCTTGCTATAATAAAATCTGCCATCTCTCTCTGCAAGAGTTTGTCTGTTGAAAAAAATAACAATTGCCCCAGCCCATCATGTGCCGGGAGCCTGCAAAATGATGTCTGCATTGGTGCACTCAGCCTGCTTTCTGGAGATGGAACTAGACCCTGAGGACACAGATGGAGGCATCTTCCTCTATCAACAAAAAGCTCCAGCTCCTGCCTTCTGTACTGCATGAAACACTTTTCATTGACCTTTCTCCCCCTGAGTTTTTGCCTTTCCTATGTAGCATTCCAGGCAAAAGCAGATCCCAGGGGAGCACTGGATAGTTTGGCCCAGTGGAAGGGTACACTACAGTTATACACCTTAACCTAAGGATTTACAGGATCACGGAATGGTTTGGGTTGGAAGGAACCTTAAAGACCATCTCATTCCACCCACTGCCATGGGCAGGGACACTTTCCACTAGACCAGGTTGCTGCCAGCCCCATCCAACATGGCCCTGAACACTTCTATGCACATCCACAACGTCTGGGCAAGCTGTGCCAGGGCCTCACCACCCTTACAGTAAAGAATGTCTTCCTAATATCTAACCTAAATCTATCCTCCTTCAGTTTAAGGTCATTCCCTGTCAAAAGTCCCTCTCCAAGTCTTTTCCAGAGGAACCTCCAGACCCCAAAATTAATTCTAGTTTGGGAGGTAGGAACACAGTTACCACATTCTCTAATTCCAGTAGCCCTGCAAGTTTAAGTACAGCAGAGTGAGGTCAGTTTGCCCTTCAGATCTTTTTGGCTTTGTCTGTCCTTTTACTGATGGACAATTCATATCTCCAAATGCTTCAAGAGTTCCCCCACCCTCCCTGCCCATCCAAGGCAGGCATCTGCATTTTCACGCTCCAGGCAAGGTCTTTGCCAAACAGCTTTTGTAGATTCTTTTTTCCAATGGGATTCATGCTCATTAAGCTTCATCTACTCCTCTAAGACTCCAGGCAGGTGGGACACTGCACACAGCCCTTTGTGCTCTCCATCAAGGGGCACACTAAACACCACAGATGTCGCTCATACAGCGCTCCAGCTGTGCTGAGTCAGAGCCATTTGGAACAGCTCTGTCCGCTGAGCTGAAAAAGACATCAAAGTCTCTGCCACCCTCCTGTTGCTTCCAGAAGTTAAAAGAAATTTGACTACTTGCTTTTTCTTGCTTTTACCCCAAAAGCTTGTCAGGAGGTTCCTGACAAAGTCTGAGTGTGCCAGAATGATGAAGAAAGAATCAGTGCAACTGGGAAAGTTCAGTTCAATCTCAATTTCATTCCTGCTATTCTTGCCAGAGGGGTTCATGATGTTCTAAACATCTGAAAGCATAGCTATGGCTTTTCACAGCCTTGTCCCAGAGGGCTGGAGCTTGCAAATCAGCTGGTAAATCACAAAGTGTACCTGAGTCAGTCCTCTGGCCCTTCCCTGGGATCCTCCATGTGCTGAGATTTCTCTTGGCAGACAACACACATGCCAGCCTGAAGCTTCCCAAAAGCTCTAACGCAGGCACATCATGTATGTGGAAAGGGCTGGGCTGAGCCACATCTGTGTCCTACAGCTCTGGGCAATGAAGGGTTAGTTTCCTCTCTGGGCTCTGGAAGCACATCTCTGAAGCACCAGACTATTTCTGTTCAGCATCTCTGATTTCAGGTGAGGGCTCTGCTCTGGGATAGAGCCGATGTGTGGCATAAGAACAAAACTAAACACAGGATATTTTAGTGCCGGGTTTCCTACACCCAGTCCCACTGTCCTTTGACTGAAAGGTCCCTGCTGTTTAGTTCCTGGCTGGGCATGGTGGCTGGAGGTCAGCAAAAGCAGAAGCGAGGGGTAAGTTAAAAGCAGAGCACTGCAAAGGCTGTATTTATTGCACCTGCAACTACAGGGGATTGATTTTTTTCTGATTTTGTTTGGTTGGTTGGCCAGATGACTGGCTCCTGTGCTCTGCCTTGTATCCACAGCCACCCTGGGTCAGACAAACAATTTCACCTCCTCAATCTCACCCCTGTAGCTGGTCTCTCTGAACACATGATGCCCAGAACAGAAGACAAAACTGCAGAATATTTTTATTGTTGGGTTTATTATTAATATTATTAATGGTTGGTGCAAACAGGTTGTACTGTCATCACCAAGGCCATGTCTAGAAGCCCAGAGACCACAGTCAAGGACTTCCAGGAAGGATGATCTGCAGCCTATGGGTGTCTCTTTGGCCAGCACCACATTGGATCTGCCCCTCATTGAGTCACCCTGGGGCTGTCAGGGGAGCATGGGTGAGAGGAGGGGTAGGGAAGGAGCTGTCCTGAGCACACCACACAGGTAGAGGAGATGGTCAATACCTTCCTCCCTGCAGCTTTCAGGCACACATTTGTCCTGGCAGAGCCGGAGCAGCACAGGCAGGACAGCAGAGGCGACTGAGGTGCTCGTGGTGATGGGGCACCTTGGATGTTCCCTCCCACACGTGGGCTGGATGCTGGGGGACAGCAAGAGGGACCAGCTTTGCTGACTCGGCCTCGGCTGTCGGCCCGACGTGTCTTCCTTCAGCAGGATCTGTCACGCTCTGCCACTGTGACTTGTTTTTGCTGGCGGGCAAGAGCTCAGCAATGGACAGGCAACCAGGGGGAGGGGAGTGGGAAGAAGAGGGGGCAGATGAGATAAATAGGTAGTGTGAGGATAATGAAGGAGGACAGCTGGCCTAGAAAACTCAAAAGATAAATCGGCAAGAAAAAAACCACCCTTAAACTAATTCCAAAGTGTGTGGTTCCTGCTGAGCACATGGGAGAGAAGCACCTCATAGCCCCCACTCCCACTGTGAATCTTCGATGCTGACCATTCCAGTGGCCAGCACCCAGCCACGGCTGGCAGCTTCCAGAGACCTTTAGATCAGGTGATTTAGAGCCAAGGAAAAGCAGATGGCTGCATGGTTTTCCCCACGAGCAGGGGACCGCTTTTGTGGGACAAGGGCGGCTGGTCAATCTGCAACGCACCATGCTTGCAGCGCAGACTCATCAGCCCGGGCCATGCCAAGCCGCTGCATCCTTGTGGGATGAAAACATGGCTAAAGCAGACCAGCAAGAATTCGGTTTTGCCTCTTTACTCCAGTGTTTTCCCTACATTGTCATTATTTGAGACTCTCAACGCCACCAAAGGATCTGGGCAAGTCTCCCTACTGCCTTAGTGCAGTACTAAACAAACCCCTCTCTGTGGAGGTCAGAGACGAGGGCTTGCCACCCTCTCAGTTGGGCCAGCATGTCTTCATAAAGCACTGAAGCAATACTCCAAGTCATCAAAGCAACTGAGGCTAAAAGATTTTTTTATCATTCAGGTCCTCTGATGCAGCACAGCACAAGATGCAGGAACGTCATAAACCTCCTCAGCAGCAAAGAAAGTGCACCCTATTGACCTGAGCAGGATCCCACAGGAGGTCCGTGGCCCAGGCAGAGTCAAACATGTGTCTCAGCTGAGCATTTTTCCTGTGCATTTGAAGCTGGCACATAAACACACAGCACTGGCGCTTTCACAGATGGCATCAGCAGGCGAAGTTTCCCAAAGTCGCAAAGCTGGAGGGAGAGTTAGAGCAGAACCAAACACGGGAGCAGCCCTTGCTTTCCACTTTGACAGAAAAAGCAGGGAGGGACTGAAAAAGAAAACAGAGCACAGTTTTTATTCCCTTCCAGCCACCCTGTCCACAAGCCTCTCTCCCAGCACAGGAAAGGCAGCTCACACTTAATCCTCCCCACAGATATTCACAGCCCTCCCTTCAGCGCCTGGAGCCTGACTTGGAGAAGGGAAAACAGCCGCTACAAAGTCAAAGCTAAGTGGCAGCTTCCCATTTACCCAGCTCTAATTGCCAGCTGAGCAGACGGCTAATCTCCCAGAACGTGCTGTGATAAGGGTGTTGCTGAGTCCCTGTAATTGCTTAAGAGCTGCCATCGAGGATGTCGGGAATTGCCCAATTATTCTCCCTAGTTTCTCCACACCCCACATTTCCCCCCCCTTCCAAGTTTCGTGAATTAGCAAAGAGCTTTTTTATTATTATTAATTTTTATTTTTTTTTCTGGAAAACAGCTGGCGCAGGATTTCTCAGCAGTTCAGAAGGGATGAAGAGATTATATCTGGGCTGGCTAATCCTGTGTGGGCAGGGAGAAGAAAATGTGGGGAGCTGCAGTGGGGATTCCACTGTCAGACGGACCTGAAGTGGGGAGGAGGGGGAGCAGGAAAAGAAAGAGGAGAAAGAGGAGGAGGAGGTCACTGTAAAACCCCTCACTCTGGAAGGGAAGGGGGGGAAGGCTGCACTCACCGGCGATGCCTTGAACAGAATTCATCCCAGCAAGCCAGCACTGGCCCTGAGTACAAATCACATCCAATTTCCAGCTCCTCAATGGCTCTATTGAGTAATAAATCAGCTCTGCATCCAAGCGGCCTGAAACACACTTGCACAGTTACCTTATTCAGTGCTGGGAAGCCAGAGCCAAGGCCAGCAGGCTGGGGAGAGTCAAGCATCCAAATCTCCTCAGAGCTCAGCAGTGAAAAACAAAACAAAAAAATTGCCAAAAACCACAAGACAGAAAACAAGTCCCTGAACTGCAGATCACCTGCACATCTCCATTTGTTCAGCTGTTTTTCTCCAGGTGATGCAGTGGGCCAAATAGTCATCCGGTATCATCAGCTAAGAGAGGCGAACAAGCCAAGCCTCTGTCTAATTCAGTGCTGATCTGCACGCAAAGGTAGCAGGGCTCAGCTCCCAGCCCTTGGTCACCTTTGCAGCTGTTTAAAGCCTGGATTCTTCTCTAGACACTTCATGACCATCTCTTAGATGCCACTTTTAAGCCCCAGAATAGCAGCTCTTCTTTGAATTGACCATGCAGGCAGAAGTCTTCAAAGACACCAGAAGGGCTGGGGGACCCAAAATCTGTTAATTTTAATGGGATCAGATTTGTTCTTCTGTAAAGAGTTCCTAGAAGTTTGGATATAGACACAGAGATGCAGCACCTCCTGCAGCACATCCAGTCTGCCTGGGCCACCTCCAGGTAGGTATAGATAAAATCCATGTGGGTTTGGGCTCTTTTTTGTTATCTGCACCACCTGCACATATCCTAACCCAGCTACAAGCTGGAGTAAGCACAGAAACCACAGCATCTCTACCTCCATCGCCTCTGTAAATGTTTCTCCATCTCACAGCCTATTCCACCCATTCCAGCCCTTGAAGACACCAGGTAGAATGAATGTAATACCAGCTGCTGCACTGGTTTCGTGTTGGAAACCTCTTATGGTCCCCTCTCAGCTGGATGGGACTGGGGAACTAACACTGACCCCAGAACACAAATCCACCCCATCCCACTCATGGCGAGCTGGAAAGCGAGAAGAACCAACAGAGGACGCAGGATCTCAGCAAAGGAAAAAGATGGAGCAGAACAGGAGAAAAGGTGACTTAAAATCCCACAGTGCACTTTCAACTCATTGAATGTCGGCCACAGTTTTGCAGAAGAGTCAGAGATCACTCAGGCAGATCTGAGCTAGAAGTTAATTTATTGAGTAGGTAATAGGCTGGTAAATAAGATAATGTCAGCTCTGCTGATTCTTTAATACCCACATGTTCACTCATAGCTATTATACATTGATATAAGCACTGTAATGTGACATATAAACAAAGGTATAACAATGAACACCATGCTACAATGATCAACAAGACTACAATTAGGTGTAACATCAAATTCAAATCTCCAGATGCTGTTGGTGTCTATCCAAGCAGATTTTCTCACCAGTGACAGTTTTCATCTTTCTTCACTGTCCAGGACACAGTGGATTGTGAAAGGAGCCGAACAGTTAAAGTTTCATCCCATAATTGTAGTGAAATTACAAATACAGCTATTTGAGGGGTTTTGTATATATACAGTGGTGGTGTCTATAAATAGAGAATCACAGAGGGCTCTCATGCAAACACATCCATTCCCAACACACACAGCTACACTCTCAGAGGTCTCATTGGGATGTATTTCAAAATGACAAACATTTTGTTCAGAGTCAAGACAAATGTCTTGGGTCTTAGGAGTATTATATTCACAAATAAATCCTTGTTGTTTCCACACAACACATGTGTCAGCAGTAACAGTTTGCCATTTGTTCCCATTCTGCTGGGCCCATACTCCACGTTCTAAAGGACAGGGTACAGTTCCATGGTGATTCAATCCCACATCAATAACTGGGTAAACCAAATCCTTTTGCTTGGGAAAGACCTCTAAGATCATCAAGTCCAACCAGTACACATTCCCTATGGCTAAAATAAAAGCTATGGCTTTAGTGCTGGTGGGATCATAAATTAAGTGTACTAGGTACCACCAAGAGTGGAAATGTTTTTTTTAATTAAGTCACATTTTCCCAAATTACTTTTTGAATCTCAGTTGATAAGGTGCTCTCACCACCTTCCCTTGTAACAATTGCTGTAGTGGATTGCACCATAACTGAGCTTGGATACAGCTAAAAGCTATGGAAACATTATTCTGGGTGATGCCAAGTGTGACCACAATTAGGTGGGGGCCCTTTTCACTAATTCTTTGCCATTTAGATAATATATCAGCTAAAAGCCATTGACGAGTTCCTAATGCCAACAAAGAAGATTGTAATGGTTGTTGTTGTTTATACAAATCACTTGTTGCCAAGCAGAATTTATTTGCCAAAACTTCAGTGTCTGTGCTGTTTAATACTCCTAATCCTGTTCCCAGGATGCCAGTCACATCTCTCCTCACTCGTTTTGGAGAGGTGAGGGTTCACCCACATAAACTTGTGAACGACACCATATAGATGTATTTAGGAAGGGTAAGTAGAGATATTATTAATCTGCAGTGATAGATCCACTTGCTTGAGGCACCATGATGGATTAAGCAGAGCTCGTTGCTGGTCTAGGTATTTAATAGCATAGGGTCCAACTTAGGAAATCTGTGGGGATAAAGTCTCAACAGTCTCATCAGGGGTCTGAGAGGTAGTAGGATGCATTGTGGGGGTTAAGGTAGTTTTTACTGTAAAATATAAGTGATCCTGGTTTCAATTCAATTATATCCCGAGGATAAATAGATAAATTATATCTCCAAGTGCATACTATTTCTCTTTCCATATGTTCTTCTAATGTAACACTCACTGAGCAGCTATCAGCCCAGTTAGATCTATATTGCTTTTCAAAGGAACTATATTGAAAACTAAGTAAGTAAATTTCCCCTTCCTTTTTGGGGGGTTGTCTCTCACATATTATGCTTGCATTTCCCTCTGCCAAATTCGTGTTAATGGGTGGATTCCTAAATTTGTACGATTATAGCTTGCTTTGTTAGTGATTGTCATTGTAATGCACTCAGGCTTAAACGTGATTACAATCATTATCATAATGATTTGTACAAATAAAAGACCTGCAGGTCTCCACCCCATGCATCAGGCTTGTTCATGTATAAACTAGATCTGGTTCATGTTGGAGATGAATATTTCTCCAAAAGGAATAAGTATTGATCCGGAGGTTGTTTGACCTCATCTCCAGGGAAGGTGTTCTGGTACCTGTTGGGTTTTTGTGTTTTGATATAACCCAGCATGGATCCTGAAAAGTGAAATAAGACAAGTCTTGCCAGGGAGACTCCAGATTGGTTACCCCTTCTAGTGAGTGACTAGAACATTAGTACAACATTAATACAATGTTTAGCTTCCTTTGGTTACCCCCTTGGGGCCCAGTGGATGCTTCAGGTTTAGTAATAGGGGCCACCTTAAACTACAATTCACTTAACTCACTCTCTTCACTACTCTCATCCCTAAATTCCTGGTCAGGGTCCCCCCATATATCTCCATCCCAGTCTTCTGGGGATGAAATTAACTAATGGATCTTTATGGGGTCTGGGGGATTGGGGACCCAAGTTATCATAAGTTCTACTTTGTCCTCTACTCTTTTTCATTTTTCATTCCATTCCCCCCCTTGTTTCTGCAATTGATCTATTCACAGAGATAACAGCATTTCTTGTTGCTTCCTTTGTTCAACCTCATCTTGCAACGTTCTCATTTCCTTTTCTTTGTATTCCTTACAATGACACGCTGCTTCCAAACACATTTACAACATCTTGCATATAATTCCCTTTTCTTTACCATATTTCAGTTTCCCTCTCACAAGGTTTAACTATTCCTTTATCTTACTCCAATTACACCAATTTTTGAACCCTCAATCCTCAGAAAACCTTGGAGAAGGTCTAATTCCATGCCTCCATAAATAGTCAGTAATTGAATCTGCCATCATACCGACTGTGCCAATTTTGTCACAGGAGAAGAGTCAGAGATCACTCAGGTGGATCTGAGCTGGTATTTAGTTTATTGAGTTCTAATCAGCAGATTTAGGTATGTAAAATATTTAATATTTAATAAGTACAGATGAATTGGCTGTCAGTTCCCTACTATTTATTCACTTAGAGTTAGTATGGGATGCAAAGATTGCTGCTAAGGTTATTAGACATATCTTGAATGTTAGAACATGCAAAAAATGTCAGTTATCAGCCATGGATGTCTGGTGTCAGGTAAGGGATCTCTCAGCCTTGAGGGGGAGCAGCTGCAATGGAGCTCCAGATATTTATAGTATAAAGTGGTTGATTTGGATTCACATTTTCTGCCGTTAATGCAGTTTCAGCCTCTTATCAGCCCAGACTCCAGCCAGACTGGGTTGGTTTTGTGGTTGCTGCTGAGTTCTCACTGGTAGCCTCACACAACAGGATTAATGTCGGTCAGGGTGACTTGCTGAGCACCTGCCTGGCCCAAAGTTCAGTGACTCAAAGAGGAGGACTGCAGCTGTCATGCCACAGTCCTGAAGCCATGATCACAACAAATCGATGAAGGCTCATTCTATAGCACTCCTGATTTCCAGTAGCACCTAAACATGCTCTATGGACACTGCCAGACCTTCCAGGCAGTGGTCAGGGCAGGTCCACCCTGCCAGGGCTGGGCTCTGCTCTTACCCTTAAGACATTCCTCACAGCTCTGGGGGTGAAGCTGTGAGTGTCCAGGGCTCTTGGGCACATCTCCATCCTGCCTCCCATCTGTATGCGGCAGAGACAGCATCAATTGATGAACCATGAACACACCACCAACTGATAGACTTTCTACAGGAGGAGTTTGTACTTGCCCAGCCAGACCTTTGCACTTGTAAATCATCAGCCTTGGGTCTCCCTCCTGGGGAGAAAGTGGGGAGAAAACAGATAGCAGGGGAAGAGGAGTGGAAAGGTGTGGAGGGCACCCATCCCAAGTAAAGAGCTGTCCTTACCCACAGCACACCTCTAATGTCCAGTCTCTGCACCTCCTCTCTGGCAGCTCTTTCCTCCCCCCACATGCCCCAAATACCCACAGCCCTCGGGGGCTGCTCACTTCCACAACACATACAGGCTGATGCAAGAGCTACAACCAGCCCTGATCCAGCACCTTCACCACCTAAAAAGCCCCAGAGACAATTTCCTTGCTACAAACAAAGTTTACTTGAGCAGGGAGAGGGCAGAACAAGAAAGTGACAACAAACAGTCCTATGCGACCCATTTGCCCCAAAATTGGATTGTTTGTTCCTGATGAGCTCTGCCTTGAAATAAAGGTTGGCCCCTGCTGTTTTCCTGCCTCCTCCTCAGGGAGGTGGCAAGATGAGGCTCAGAGAGATCAGGGCAGCCTCAGGCAGCCTCTTTCAGCACCATCAAGCCAAGGGGGTCCCAGCAGCATGCCAAGAGGGCACCCAGGGAGACATCAGTGTGCACACTGCACCAGCAGCCCGATTCCCAGGTGAGGAAGTCGGGATGAACCAGCCAGGGGGACACACTTGCCTTCTTTCCTCTCTAAAATCAAACACCCTGGGGAACAGGGTCTGCTCCTTTCTCCATCCACAACACTCATTATCACTCATCCTCATGCCAGTACATGCACCCTTGCAGGTGAAATACCAGCCCTGTGGTCAGTGCAGCAGCCCCAAGAAATCTTCCACCTGGCAGCTGCCTTCAGCTCCCAGAGAGCCAAGTCCTACACGCCGGGGTCACTCAGACAGATACAGGGGCAGCGTTCTGCCTAGGATGAAAAGTTCACAGCACTTCCATTCTGTCACAAACACGCAGCTGAGCCCAGCAGGAGCCAAGACCTCCCTAAGCCCTCCCTGAGCCCTGTCTTGCTGTCCTGCTGCTGCCCCCCACCCCAGGGGCAGCTGCATATCCGCACCATTGCTCCTGGGCCAAGAGGAGGACGGCGACAGATCCTCCGCGATGCTCCGGAGAGCCATCCCCACGCTCCCGCTGCCTCCTCTTGCCACACAGTTATCTAATGCTTTTCCTTATGGATATTACACTTGGCTGACCCTGGGGAGATCTGCTAAGGCTTTCCACAGCTGCTCCTCATGCAGAAGCCTGTGTATGGGGCAGCGTTCAGGCAGGAGACCATATGGTCCAGCACGGGGGACAATGAGCCACTCGCTGCGATGAGCACGGCTGCGACGAGCCATTGTCATGACTGATGGCACGAGGACTCTGGGGGAGTCGGGGAAGGGGAGCAGATTTTCACAGCAGATAAGCCCTAATGAACAGAGAAATAACTTCCCGTGATGCGGGAGATTTACAGAGTTCCAGCTGACACATCTGGTCCTGGAAGGAAGGAAACACTTCATTGCCAGGAAGGCCAGAGAGCGGTACCTGGGCAGCATAGCCATCTCTGCCAAGAGAATGCATATTCTTGCTGGGCTTGGGAGTGGAGGAAGGAACAAACACTCTGTGGAGGAGGATTAAGAGCACAGGGGGAAGAGGCAGAGCAGAACAGGCTCATAGGGGAGCAGGCTGGGGGCTGCAGGTCTTCCCCAGTGCTACAGCCTCTCCTGCTGCAGAGAGAGCAAGAGAACTGTGCAGATTAAATGCATCCCCCGCAGCAACCAGAAGCCCTTGCAGAGGGGAAACTGAGGCACGGTGCCAAGCGTCATTCCTACAGAGCAGGACACCCCCACATTAGGAAGAAGAAAACTTTAAAACTCAATATTGGCCTTTGCACCTCATGAGTGGGTTCCCATAAGGAAATTCTGTTGTCTGATATTGGTTTGAGCCCATGCTACAGCTTTGCCCACTGCATGGGAGAAGCTTTGCCATAGGAACTGCTGCTGAGCCACCTTATATTAGAAGTTACTACAGCTCTGCCTGGAAGCCTGCCCCGTGCTTTCTATTTTTAGCTGCAGGCAGACCTATTCATATCAGTCAGTGCTGAAACTCGGGTCCTTACACACAGATTTGGTGCAGTAATTCAGGAGCATGGAGGAAACCAGGTGCTCAGATTTGAATACAACTCACCAGGATAAATAATAGACCTATAAGCTGAGTGCTCACAAGGCTGGGGGGATACATGGGGGTGTGGGAGGGAACAGGAGTGTGCTTTGCAAAAGGCATTCCCATCACACACATTTATTCCACAGGATCACACCACTGCTTACATGCAGAGCAAGGCATGGGCTCGAATGTGATTTACCAGCTCAGGGCCATAAACGGCAAGGCCAGCAGGAGAAATGGGATGAGAGAGAGGAAGAAGGGTCCAGAAGTGTAAACAGCTTCATGAGGCTCTAAACTGGTGGTTGTTTTCCTGCTTGTTATTTTATCTTAAAATGCTTTTAGACAAGAAGCACTTCATTAGTGCTTAACACAGAACACGTAAAAAATGTCTGCTTTTACAGATAGTCACAGTGAACATAAGGAGAGTAAATCTCAGAGGTCTGCAATAACTCAGGGTTATTTGAGTAAACCAATGCAGCGGCAAGGTACATATGTTGGGTGATGGAGTTCCCAATCAGCCAGACCTTGTTCTAATGACGCTTTATCACGCTTCCTCCTTTCCCAAGAGTGATAGCACTTGCCAGATCTACTCAGGTACCTGACAGTTTGAGAAATAAAAAGCCCTCAGCAGCGAGTCTACACAACTCCCCCCCAAAAGCACTGACATTGCCCAGCATCCTGCAAGTGAGGGGCTGCAGAGCCAACAACCAGGGAGAATTGTGGCACCCACATCCCCCTGGGAAGAGGCAAAGCACTCTCTGCAAACTGACCCTCTTCCTCCACCCATAATCTGCCTCTTCTGCAGCTTGTCCTCAACCTGTGTGGGAGAGATGGCACCCTCTGAGCCCACAGCTACATCACCTTGGGGAGGAGCACCAGGTCAAACAGGATGCGACCCCAGACCTTCCAGTGCAGACACCTTACATCAAGAAGTCCTCAGACGTGAAGCTGTGGATGCTCATAACATCCTTATTCACAGTTAATGTCCTGGAGTTCTCAATGGGTCCAAAAGGCCTCTGCAGAGCCAAGAGCCCCTGGCCTGGGTGCTCAGGAGGAAAGGGGAGAAGCCCCATGAAGGTGAAGGGACTGGCACTGATGCTGGACCCTGATATTTAGCGGTGATTTCTCTATAGCTGCTTTGCAGCTGGTTGCTAACTGTTGGTTACCACTTTCTCTTCCTCATTGTCTTTCCAAGTGGCAAAGCAGAACATGTGAGTACTCCCATGAGCCTCCTAACCATCACCCAGTACTTGGGGGAATTTAATTGAGAAATCTTTTGTCTGATTTGATTCAGATTTAGGAGATAATACTATGTGGAGCTCCACTAGCTATTTTGAAGCCGATACAGGCTGTCATCATTGCTACGCTTTGTGGCAGCTAAACTCAACCTTGACATAGGAACCTCGAGTACATATTCCCCCCAGAGAAAGCTTATCCTCCTGCAGTGGGCTTGGAGGAGGAGAGCCACAGCCAAAAGCTGTCAGTCAGGCTGACAGGCATTTGTATGGTTATTATCTGTGGATTCAATCCCACCAGTTTTCACATGAAGTAAACACCGCATTGAGCAGGTAACTGGGATTCATCCTTCCTGTCTGCAACACCCATTCCCTCCTGTCTGTAGCAAGAAAGAAGCCTGAGGCTCTTCTGCTGCAGGGTGCTGCACTCAAAGAGTTGGCAGGAGGGTTTTGCACACTTGCATACATTGCTGGTCCACACAAGCACTGCCCTTGGTCACTCAGGATGGGACTTGCTGATGGCAGTCCCAGCCCTCCTGACCCAAGGTGTCAGCAGAGCAGATGCAACAAGGAGGCAAATGCTGTTTTCTCCCATCCACACATTTTCCAGGAGAAGCACTGACAAATTAACGGACAGAAAGAGCCCAAAACAAAACAACAGAGAGTGTGAGCATATTAAGTCCTTTTCTATCCCCAGTTTATGCTTCAGCTGCTACCTTGAGACTGGCATAGCAACCAATGTGCTGTTTGCTTCACACAGCTCCTGGGATCTCCGTGGCACAGTTTACGCTTGGGTAACTCAACTTCTGGAGGCCATTAGGCAGGGTAATTTCACCAGTTCCTAAGCAAATGCCTGGAGGGGTCCTTGCAAAGCCAATTCAGCACAGCTGAAATATGGAGGAAATGTTTGGTTGAATCCTAAAGAGAAATGTAATGACTGCTTCGTAGTAAAGCACATCCGGATCAGCCCCATTTTGGCTGATCAAGGCACAATCTCATCAGCACTCTCCGAGAAGAAACACTTCTGATCCAATTGGTGAGCATAACATCCTAGTGGAAGAGTTTTCATCAACTGACAACACCCATTTTGGGAAAAACTAGCTCACAGCATCACTCAGGTGCAGACTTTAAAAGCAAGTGCATTTTTTCCTATTTTTCCCCTTTTTTCCATTTTTTTTTCCCTTTTTCTGGAAAGGTACTTTCCATTTGATGGCCCCAGCTCCACTGAGATGCCAGCTGGCCAAACACATCAGCAAAGGTTTGCTCTGCGAAGGGCTGTGATCTGTTTATTCATCAATGCATTGGTGAAACCAAGGCTCTGCAGAAGTTCTCTTGTGAGCAGCTTCTACATTTGTTTGTGGATGCTGAGTCCTGACCAGGGTGGTTGGGAGTGGTCTTGGTTGCAGGGGTCAGGAAGCTTGAATAAGCCCTTGGAAAGACTATAAGTAACAAGGTTCTGGGTTCGTCCAAGCCCACCAATACAGCAAAAACATAGAGCAACCATGCTGGGAACAATCATCCAGGGTGAGCATCACAGGTGCCACCAGTTCAGCAGCACCACAAGGAGGAACCAAGTGAGAAATCCAAAGAAAACACTGTTCACTGACAGCTTGCAAAGCAGAGGAGAAATAGTCCCTGGTGAGGGACCTGCAGTGATATCCACGGAAGAATGAGAGGCTCCCCACAGACAGAGGAGGCAGGAGGGATGCTTCCCAATCCATGCTGAGTGGCAAAGCGACTTTGGAAGTTGCAGTAGCTGGTAATCTTTTGGATCTTACTGTTTCAAGGGGCATATCTGCCGGTTCTCCTCACAGTGCTTAACTCAGGGAATGGGTGTGCTACTCACCCTGCCTTGGAAATGGGAAAACAGATGCAGAGAGAGGAGCAGCAGTGGGGGAAAACAGCCAAGTTTCCCCATGGCTGACTAAGCAGAGCCCATGCCTGCAGTCTGTGTCCTTGGGCTCCAAACCTGTTCCTCTGCCCTGCCAGGATCTGCAAAGGCTGCTTTCCTCGTCCCCTCTCTCCTTTCAAACCCCGGCTTTGCCACCTGTGCCAAACAGGACAGCAAGCAGGTGGCTTGTTAGAAGCTGTCCCTCCAACATCCCAACTTGTGAATATGCAATGTGTATTGCATTTTGATAGATGTCTGGGGACTCAACAGAATTAATTAAAAGAGAGGGAGACAGGATGAGTACGTGAAAGGTGTTTGTGAAGAGCAGCGGGCCAGTGTTTTTCAGCATGTATTAGCAAAGGCTACAGAGAGCCATAGGAAGAAAACAGGGGGCTCTCAATCCTCCCGTGGCCATTTTAATGGGACACAGGCTGGTACTTGGCCTTAGCAGCTGTAAGCACTTGTTTGAGCTCATCTGTGTGTGTTCCTGTGTGCAATCATACAGATGTTCCCCTAACAAGGAACTGTATATTAGCAAACTTGTGCCCTGAACCATGCTCATGCTCATGCAGAAGCATATGCCAGTAGAGAGCAGGAAACAAACCCCAAGAAATCCAGTTTCTTCTGATTGTATGAAAATGTGCAGGATCAACTCCTGCACGTGCAGCTCGTGGGGCACAGCGGGTCTTTCCCAGCACCCTTGGCATGGCAAGAAGGAGAGGCACAAAGTGTCTCTGCAGAGGAACCTGTTCAGATGAAAATATCAAGTATTCTGACAGCTGATGTCTTTGAACAAAGGGCTCCATCAAAGAAAACCTACTCATTCAAGTTTGGTCGAAACTCAAAAACTCTGGTCCCCTCCAGAAAGATTCTTTTGCTGGCTGGCCCACACAGGACTCAAACATCTGTCCCCAGGCAGTAAGTGAGAAAGAAGGACTTGGCCCCTAACTTTGACCTCCTCTCCCAGGTACCCGTGACTGCACTGTCCTTAGGGCAGAGGGGCTGCTGTTATTGGGTAGGGAGCTCAGCTCCCAGCTCCAAGGAGAGCACAGTACATGATTTCCCTTTGGTAACTCCCACTTAGCTTCCCCCAATGTTTAGGGAAATGGGCTGCTTGATCTGCGTGGGATTTTTTCATCTTTAGCACCAACAATCCACTGATACTGCCTGTGCTTTTCTTTGGCTCTAAACAGAGCCCCAAAGTTGTTTCTCATATCGAATGCTCCCAGTCAATCTGATTTTTAGAAAACATAGTGCGTCTGGGGAGAAACCTGCAAAATATAGAACACATTTCCCATTTGCATCTGAATGTTGAAAAACCCCATCATTCCTCTATGGTACATCATATCAGCACTACACCAGCCATGAAATATTCATGGCCATTTATTATGATGTTGTTTATTATCCTCATAAAACTTTCCAGCAATCAGTGTCTCTGTTTGCTCAGCCTCCGGCCTGGATGGGTGCTTTTGTGTCTTCTTCAGTGCTGGCAGTGTTTGAATTAATCCAGGTCCCCCATCACTGTAAGAACATCACCACTGCCCTCCAGGGCTCAGTCCATGCTGGGCTGCTTCCCCAGCATCAACAGAGCACTAACTGTGAGCAGGAGAGTGACCATGACACACTCTCCCTGCATTAAGTTGCTGGAATGGAATGAAATTCAACCCATGATTGACCTCCTGAGCCCAGGAGCAGGAATTGAATGGTGTTGCCAGTCCTGCACGGGTTGGGAGGGCAACAGGACATGATGCTGGTCTCACCATTCATGCAATGTTGAAAAGGGGAAGGAAGCACTCAGTGAGGAGAGCTCCTGAATAGGTTTTATGGCAAATGCCAGATTAATTTTAATGTAAGCTGCTAAATGCTTTTCAAATGGGTAGTTCTCCATTTCCTCCTCAGCCCCTCTGAGGGTCCAGTGTAGGAAGAACAGATCTGAAATGACCCCTGAAACCACCAAACTGGTCTCTTGACAGAGAAGCAGAGGCGAGGGCTGGACCCAGAGGCAGGAGGGTGTGAGAAAGACAGAGGTAGTTTCTGGAACAGATACGGTTGCTGATTGAGAGCAGTCCTTTATAGCAGAACACTCTGTAAAGAGTGCCCATTCTGGAAACCTTTTATTCTTCCTGCAAGAGCTTGCAAGACCTGCCCTTTACGTGTGGAGGGGAGTTAAAAAAGATCTCCAAGGACAGAGAGAGCAAGAGCTCTCCTTTCACAGCGATTGCAAAGCTGAATCTCAGTGGAGTGACCTTGATACAACCTCTTGTTTCAAACACACAGCAAACATTTCTGCGTTGAACAAACTGCTGCAAGAGGATTCAGGCTCCTCACTTGCCAATGCACTGGCGCTGCTTCTCCCCAGAGCACAGTGTCTTCCAAAAGCAAACTGCATCAGCCTCAGAAAAATAAATAAATCTACTTTTCACATCATTTCATCTTCTGATAACAGTAATGAACTCAGTCTGAGGCATTACTGGGAATTAATGACTGCCTGCCTCCTGACTCACCAGCTCTTCCCAGGCTATCATAAATTCCCAGGAACACAGCAACCAGTGAGCTGAAAATAAAACCATTGTCCAAAACCCTGCGATAAATATACAAAGTGCCAGTCCCACCTGGAAGCCTGGGAATTGAGATCAGCTCCAGATAAGCACACTGCTCTGCCCTCGTGGCTCACTGGGGCAAGCAAAGGGAGCTGCTTCCTGGGGCTCCCTGCAGGATCCCAACGGTGGTTCTGCGTCACTTTTCCAAAATAAGGCTGGTTGAAAGCAGCACACATCACCCTTGGGGAACTGTTCCTCTGGATAATTAAACTCATATTGCATGCCATACCTTTAACCTTCTTCCTGGCTGACTCCTCAGTCTCACAATGCTCTTGTCTGAGAGATTAAAGAGCCTCTCAGAAGCTGCTCCTGGATGTAGGAACTTCCAGACCATTATCACATCACCTCTAACCTGCTCTTAATAAACTAAAAGAAGATGCTTCATTACTGAATTCAAGCTCTGCAGCTTGGTAGTTAGAAACCAGAGTACATCACATATGCGAGGCCCCTTAGCCATTCTGCCTTTTCAGATCACACAACTTTCAGTGGGGAGAGAGGCCAACAAAATTGGCAGATCTATATACTTATTTAAACATCTAGATTTTCTGCTCTCCCAGTTGCAAATGCAAATTGTATGTAACTAGCTCCAGTAATTAGGGTTAATAATTAAAGAGCATTTGGAGATCATGCAATTCATGAAGTTCTCCATCAGAAAGGACAGATTAGGTTTGCTGCTCTTTTTGAAAAATACAGATTTTCTGTCATCAGTTGCTCATTGAACATGTCTATCTGGGCTGCTTGTCTCAGGAAATTTAACTAAATTAACGTATTTAGTTAACATGTATTAAGTACATGCCATGCCCAGATTTTTATGAATCAGAGCATTCCACTGGTAGAACAGATAGAGGTATGGCAGATAGTGGAATATGTTTTAATTTGGAGAAAATATAGCTGCTACATCAACTCAAAAGGCTGAGCAGTTCCACTCCAGCACATGCTGCATTCATTTCCTGTTGGGTCTCACTTTTGATGGAGTCATACATCCAAACTACTTAGTCTCCAAGGACAATTGCTGTGCAATACAGGCCAGTGCAAGAGAGATTTGTCTCATGACAGATTATCCCCAGGGAGAACCAGCACAACACTCCAGGGGCTTTGAGAAGAAGAGGACTGAAAATAATCCTTCACTACAAATGTGTTCTTCTTCCCCTCTCCAAATATCAGCCCTGTCCTTGGGCCCCTCAGGGCAGAGCTGGACACACAGAGGGTCCTGGGCCAACATTCATCTTACTTTGGTAGCCAAGCCACGGGTGCTGCAGAGGTATCTCTGGTTAGCCTGGGAGCTGTAGCTGTGTCCCTCCAGGTCTTTAATTAAGGCAGCTTGGGCTTTCCAAGCAGTGGAGTGTGAAAGCAGCACCTCATAAAAACGTCCCAGTCCCAATAACACTTCTAAATCAGCTTCTTGGGATGCAGCTGGAACAAGCCCCATGGAGAAGCTGTGGCAGCAAGGGGAAGGTTTTATTGGCTCTTAATTATGGGCTTTGGCACAACGCTCTGCATCCACTTCTCTGGAAAACAGCAAGGAGGACTGCTCCAGCACTGTGTCACCTCCACCAGCAGCTCCCCACTGCTCCCACTCATGGGCGCAGACACTGCAAGAACTGCATCCCATTTCTAACTCTCCAAAGACCCACAAATTAACACTTT
Source organism: Sclerurus mexicanus (assembly GCA_013396755.1). NCBI lineage: Eukaryota > Metazoa > Chordata > Aves > Passeriformes > Furnariidae > Sclerurus > Sclerurus mexicanus. The sequence continues at coordinate 1,403,999 of VWZF01004740.1, forward strand.
TCTGCTCTTTCCCTTTGGAGGACCTCTGCTGTTTATTGGTGGTGACCCATGTATAATTGATTGAAGCTTTCTGACTTGCCAGCTGCTCCCAGGTTCCTTGGTGCAACCCTTTGAGAAAAATCTCAGGGGTCCACAGACCACAGGCTAAAAGCTGCTGGAATGAGCAAGTCCCTAGATGAGGAACCTCGTGATTAAGAGCTCTTTAACCTGACTGAATGCCTGCCTGCAGGATCAAAGGCGGCGGCTGGGAGGCTTGATATGTTCAGGAAGGCACAGTTAATTGTGAGAGCAATTAGCCTCTGCAAGAATTCACCGAGTGCATGATGGATTCTCTGTGCCTGGAAGTGTTAAATCTCAGTGGAGATCCTTTGGAAAGGTAAGATTCTGTTTGGCCAGGCTGGATGAGCTTAATACAGGAATAGCCCATTTTATGCAAGAAGAAATGAACAGAATGGTCTTTTGAGCTGGAAAATGTCTAAAATCTATGAAACTATTAATAGAGAGTGAGACATTTCTAGTAGGTTTGACAGCTAGATGACAAATCTGTGTTAAATTCCACAGGATCCAAAGAAACCACTCAGCCTCATTCTCTGATATCCTCTGAGGGGTTTCCCAGTGTGGGGATTTTAGTTTTCCATTTTTTAGCTTTGAAATAATTTTCCAAATGGGAAAACTTCTCAACATCACCTCCTCTCACCTCCCTCTCTTCCTCCATCCTTTCCTCTGTCTCGGAGGGTATGTGCCAAGCTGTGTGTGGGTGAACCCCTGGGAGAGGTGGCAGCAGAGCCATCCCACATGTGTGATGAACACAGAGCAGAAGTAGGAGAGACCAAACGTTGCACTTTCCCACCTCAGAGCAACCTCAGAGCAACCTCAGAGCCTGGGCATAAACTCCTTGCAGACTCTGGAGAAGCCCCATGGCACAAGAGGTGTAGGAGTCAGTGGGCTGCACACATTCTGCTGCTCCCAGAATAGCTTGGTTTATCAGCATTTCCCTCTTAACTCTGCCATGAAGCTTGATCCTCCCAAATTCATCAGGGCACAGCAGCTGTGGTTGGTTGTCTTCAGTGGAAAGCGCCAATTAAAGTGGAAGAAATGAATGAGAAGGTGGCCAGGCCCAATAATAATAATGAAGATGACAATAATAATAACAACAGTAATAATAATATTTAGTACACTAAAAGTAGAAGCAGTCAGTCTCTGAATTTTGGTGGGACTTCCTGACAGGCATGACAACAGTACCCTGTACTGGGAGAATCTGCTCTCTTATGAGGTTGCCAGTCCTTCAGAGAGCAAAGAGGTTAATGAAATAGAGGTAGAAAAGATTGTGATGTTTCCTGAATTTTGTTGTAATTTAGATGTGTGCTAAGTACTGCATTCTTCCAGAAATCCCACGTGGAAGAAGTAAAATAACAACCGCTTGAAGGATTTAACGCCTAAGTCTCCAATTTAATTCATATTTATAATAAAAGTTGGTATAAACCTGGGAAAAAAACATAAGCACCAGCCCCTGTTGAAACTACTGGAAGGGGAATAATTTGCAGAAGGATCCAAGACTTGTTTCTCTTGGACATACCTTTTTAGGATGACACTCTCCCCTCTCATTAAGGGGCTTGTGATCATCCTCTGTGCACAGTTCAATGTGCCACACAGCAGGGATGATGGAAAAGGGGCCTGGTGACACGGAGTTGGATTTCAAAAGCGTGCTGACAAGGAAGATTAAGCCCAGGGTTTGAGCATCGGCAAGATCTGGAATTATGTTCAAACAGAGCAGCAGGGTTCAAGTTTCTCAGACGGATCTCATCACTCCACTCCCTGGGAGAGCTCTCAGCACCTGCCACTCTTGGTTCCCATCCATCCTCATGATGCTCCCACCACTGCTCCAGTGCCTTTGGAGAAGGTGTCTTTTGCTCATCCCACTTGCGGGCTGTAGCTGAGCATTTGTAGGTGGTGTCAGATCCCCAAGACACGCATAGAAAGCCAACACCACTGAGCTGCTCTCTACCTGTCTGATGCAGAGCAGCTCCATCAGGTGGGTCCAAGCCTGTTCCCACCTCGGCTGCAGTCCTTGGAGCTGCCCATCCTGGGAATCCAACACCACTGAGGTGATTTGCAGGTGCTTTTTTTTTTTCCTCCAGAGCCATGCTTTGCATGAACACCAGGTACAGTAGCATTAAATCAGTTTGCAAAAGCAGAGCTCAGCCTGGCAGCATAAGCAGGACCTAAGAGAGATGTGACAGGAGGAGAAAAGAGACAGTTAGTGCCTCGGTCTGAGTCCAGATGCCAGAAGCCTCTGCAGCCCTGCCTGCCTGGGGCCAGCAGTCCCTCTGAGCACTAGGAGGATCAGAATAAAAAGATTACAAAAGTATGATAGAAAGGTACCCATACAGGCAGTCCCAGCTATTCAGGTGCCTATATCCATATGGAGCTGGAAGACCAGGATCCAGGTTTCATCCCTAAAAGGGTTGATCCTTTCACTCACCTTCCTGCAAAATCACTTTCTCTGATCTCTGCACTGGCAGATAACTTGCCTTCTGTGGTTACTGTTCTCTGCCAGCTGTTATACCAGATGTTTCATAATGCAAGGACCATGTCATCCAGCCAGGAAAAGTTTGTGTAATGCTATAACAGCCACACTTTTCTCCCCCTTTACTCCACCCTAATGTAGTGCAAGAGATTGAACACTGCTGGCTTTGCCTCTATTTCTATCTATGACCAAGAAAAAAGTCCTTAGTACTCTCTTGGTGCAGAACACACAGTCTCCCAGAAGTTGGATCTACTTACATCAAAACATGGCTAGGGAAGGAGAGTTCCATCCTAAGGGAGCTTCCTCAGACCCCACAGACCAAGCCCACTGTACTGGTGACCCAGCTAAGGCTGCAGCAGTGAAAGCCTGATGTCTGGCTCCAAAGATCCTGTTGTTCTGTCTGCTTTACCAGTTCAGGGTGTTTGGTTGCCTCCTCAAGACCTCTCCCCCTTGCTTTGCACCCTGAGATCTCGTCAGCACATCTGTGACCACAGAACAGATTTTCAAAGTACACAACCACAGCAGTGGCAGCTGTGGGTTTGGAGTCTGTGCCCACATCTGCACAGAAGCTGCTCTTCCACTGCAGACCAAACACTGGGGGAGGGACTCATCTCCCCTAACACCAGGTGCCCACACACAGGTGGCTCTGGACAAGCCAGTCACCAGAGCTCCCCTTGCACCTGAAGGTGATCCAGGCCATGCAGTCTGTGCAGAGGAGTCATTTTCCAGATCCTCCTGTGTAGATACTCCTGCTGTAGGAGGGGATATTTCCTGTGCTCATCTCTTGATGGTACCAATCTGATCTCTAAGAAGAAGCCACAAGACAGAAGCTGTTAGATGAATCCTTTCAGTCCAGCTGTTCCAGGTTCACAGTAGAGATTGGGGTTTTTTTTCTAGAGAGGAGACAGTGCAAACACAAATCAGCACAACAGTATCCAAAAAGCATTTTTTCATCCCATCAACAAGGGCAGTGCAGACATATATGTGTTATCCTAAAGCACTGTACTGCTTTGCTGCTCCTTGCCCATCCCTTGCCAGCCCTGCTTCTCCTAAGCGCCCCTCTGGTACAATTCCAACCCAGCCAGGACGGCAGGCAGCCTTGCAGGGAGCAGCCCCTTGGAGCATGCTGATCCCCAGTGCCAGTGGGAGTCACGCTCTGTCCCACCTCACTCTGTCCCATCACCCTGCATCAAAGGCTCTGGCTTTTAATTAGCTTCTTTGATGCACAGCCTGAGCCTGACCACGCTCAGTGGGATTGAGCAGTCAAATCAGTCATGTTCAAAGCCCACCTTGCCCCACTGAGGGGAATGACACTCCGACATTCCTCTGTTCACAGGATGAAATGCTTCGGAGACACCTATCACTAGGATGAGCCCCTTTGCTCAGGGAGGAGAGGTGTTGGGGTACCAGTGGCTGCAGCCACAGTCCCATCTGTGTGGAATCACATCAGCCCAGATCAGAATGGGAAGGTGTGTGATGGATGCTGAGCAAGGGAGGAGGATCTGCTCAAGAAGGGACTTGTAAGCCCAGCAATGAGCCTGCTGTAGCAAAGATGATGGAAAATGGCTGTGCAGCTTGCAAATGGGGTAGCTTTGGGCACCACTGTGGAAACAGGCTCATTGGGAATGTAGGAGTGAGCAGGCAATCCACAGGGGACATCAGGGCACATCAGCTGAAACACAGCTTCAGTGGCCATTAAAATCACCCCCTAACCTTTACACATGTGTCTTGAGGCAACTTGTGGAGCAGCCCAAGGTTGGGCTGAGAGAGAGGTGGGAGGGGACCTCCTGCCATAAGAAGACTCTCCATCATTGGAGATAGCCCCAAGGTTTCCTTGGCTCTCTCCTGGTGCCCTCTCTGTGCAGATACTCACCACCCAGAGGGTCGACCTGTCACTCCCCATCTCCTCTCCCTCCTCAGTCCTCTGCAAATGGCAAACGATGGAGCTGCCAGGCAGAAACTTGTCCTGCCTACTAGCAAAGCCAGTAGTGCTCTGAAAACTTTGCCTTCTTCCCTCCTCAGGAGAAATGTTTTGTCAGGGCACTGACACCAAGCAGCGCAGCCAGAGGTTCTCTTATTCCATGGAGTCTGATCCTGCCCCAAGGAACAGCAGAGAGGAGAGATGAACATCAAGACACAGCAGTAGAGGAGTGAAGAAGTCACATGTGCACACAGCTCCCAGAGAGGCTATCGTGCTCAAACTGCAGCCAAGATCCTAGTTTGTCCCTTGTCAGCACACTGTCCCCCCCTTCCACTCGCTATACTGGCCCTGTCAGCCCTGTGAGATGCCCAGGTCCCAAGCATTTCTCAGGTCCTAAGAGGTACAAACACCCTGGCTCTTCCCTGGAAATGCTGAGCTAATCAAACAAACCCTGGCTGTGCTTCTGGCTTTGCCCATACAGACAGTGGCTGATATTCACAGAGCTGCTCTCAGACAGGAAAGCTGTTTTATTTGTTGGTTTTTTGCTTCTCTTTTTCACTTGTGTCCTCTTGTCTGGTTCTTAGCTGGTACTGAGCACAATCAAGACACTGAAGGAAGGGTCAGGCTGCAGTTGGTACACATCAACACAGCCTTGCTGATTCAGAGTGACCAAGCATCTGGTAGAAATCCTCCCAAATCAGTGACTCCTGGCACTGCAGAAGTGAAAACCATGCAGAAAGACCCTACCATCACATTTGACTTCTCGTCCCTCTTCATCCAGCTCGAGCCTTGGAACCACAGTGACAGGCAGCTTTGCCCACAACTCCCAGCCACACAGAGGTGAGGTTTGAATGAGCAGAGGGGATGGCAGATGTTGTGCCATCTCCCTCTGTCCTGGCAGGAGCACAGTACCCTGTTTCAAAGATGGCAAGAGATTTGGGATCCTTCAGGTCACTCTGAAGGTGGCACTTAGCTCCAGCTCAACTGGTCAGCGATGGAGCACTCGTGGATGGAGCAAAACTGCAAGGTTTGTAAGGTACTTTCCCCTCAACAACTCAAGGCTTCACAGATCTTCCTGTTCACCTTCTTATGCCTCTTTGGAAGGTGTGTTAGCTTCACTGAAGCTGAATCATAGAAGCACCAACACCAACAGGAAAAAACCAGGTTCTTCTAGAACTCTTTAAACAGTGTTCCTGGTCTTACAGAGAAGATTTCTTTTTTCCAGAGAAGACTATAGAAAACACTGATGAAGGCTGTGTCCCTCCATCTATTGCTGTTCCTTGTCCATTGTCTGCTCTCCCTCTTGTCCATTAGCTGTGAACAGCTTGCAAGAGAAAACATGCCTGAAAGGTCAGGTATGCATATGACTCGTGGCTGGGAGAAATCTGTAAATCAGGGCTTTGCCCAGCAGATCCTCCTGGCCCTTCTTCTTCTCTTGCATGAACAGAAGAGGACTGGTGGAGCTTTAAAGCCAGTGGACAGTAAATCCACATGGCGTTCACCCCATTGTGTGAAGATTCATGGCTTTGTTCTCTGAAGGTCAGCCTCGTCTATTCTAGTCAATTAAGAATAATCTATGGCTTCTCCCTCTGCTCCCTCCCTGGCCGTATGCTCCTTGTCAGCAGGAGGCCATTGGTCAAATAAAAGTCAGAACTGGTCAGTGTCCCAGAGATATGCTGCAGGAAGAGCAGGAGGAGGCAGAGAGCTCTTCATCTCTTGATGGGCTCCCAGGGATCCTGCTCCTCTGAAAGGCTGAGCACTGGCAGAGGGGCACAGCCAGCAACAGCTCACAACTTCTGTCACAGCACCATCCCCACAGACCTCACGGGGATTCCTCTGACACCCACATCCCTTTGCTCACTCCATCACTCTCATATGACCATATCTCCTTCAGCCTTGAGTGTTGCATCACTGGATCATAGCCAGAAACATACAGTGCCTCACCTTCCCTGCCCACCCTGGTGCCTCTCTGTTACCTTTTGCTCGTGGCCCCTGGAGCCTTCCTCAGAGGAAGGACTACTTCTTGCCCTAGTCTCCCTCTGCTTCTTTGAGTATTTCTCTGTTTGCAGGCAGAGATAGAAGCAGACCACACGCAATTTCCTCCTTTGAATGCTGGAGCTGGAGAAGCTCAGTGCAGGGTTTGGAGGTGGCGGGAGGCAAAGAAGGGCTGTTATGCAGACACAGAGAGAGATTCCAGCCAGTTTGTGAGAGCTCCAGGTGCCAGCCACACTGAGTGTACTAAGACCTGGATTCAGGAACTAACTTTGAGGTTTGAACTGTAAACGCTTGACTTAAAGTCATTTTCTCATGGTTACTCACTTGGTGGCATCTCAAAGTATAGGCAAGCAACAGGTCTCTGTGGTCTGCAGAAGGAGTCAGAGGGCCTTAGGAGCCCACATTGTTTATGCCACTGACACCAGTATCAGAGACAGGACTGTAACACCGACCTGCTGACCCAGAGCTGGGACCAGAGTCTAAGAGTGCCCTTCCAGTGGCTTTGGGTTCTGGGATTGCAAAAAAATATCTCAAAACAGCATATCCTGAAAATTAATTGATTTACAAGAGTTTTCTTTAAAAAGCAGCCCCAGGTCACAATGGCAGGTTTTCACAAGGGGCTGGAAGCAGGCCAGCACAGGGGCAGTGTTGACTCCCTGCTGGAGTCACTGGAGCAGGTGGAAGGATGAAGGGATGGGAAAAACCAGGGATGGGGACCTAAGCCATGCCCCAGGAGCTTGTGCAACTGGCACAGTCTGTCCTCATGGACCCAGCAAAGACCAGGAACTGAGGCATGTTCTCTCTCTAAATTGTCTCTATGGGATGAGGAGGTGGATGAGTTTCAAGCCTCCCTGGTTCTGTCTCTCCTTGTTTGTCTGCTTTGCTTTTGAGCGGCCCTCAAGGCTGTGTTTTGGAGAGAGGTTTCGTCAGGCAAAAGGTACAAAGATGAATTAATGAGAACGATTATTCAGTGACAGCTGCTGCCACTCACCTTGTAACAAACATAAGGTACAGCCTTGCAGAAACAAGGCTTTCTCTGACGATTTGTTTGTGAGATCAACTTAGGAAACTGCTTAAGACCTGCAGTGATCTTATTTGAAATCTAGTCAATGAATAGGCAAGTGTAGGGGGAAAAACATACCTTGTTTATTTGCTGGAAGCAGAGAGATCCTGGGACTGGATTGGGGCAGACCAGGTTTGCAGTCCTTGCTCTGCTGTCCCTGGGATACTCACCATTACCCTGGGGATGTGCAGCCAAAGGTGATGGCCCACCTGGGACTCAGCAAGGCAGAGTCTGTCTGCAGAAGCATTTTCTCACCCAACTGCTGAAGTCCATAAATCAAATCCTCTGTCTCAAACCCAAGTAACGCAGGCCAAGGCTGGGGAGGAACTGGACTGTGAATTCCTGCAGGGAACACTGGTTTTCACTGCCGGTAGGCTCCTCTCTACAACTACAGTAAGCTTCGCTAATGGTTATCACTGTGTCCATGCCTGAGAGCTGCTCATCACTGGCCTCTCCACACAGGGATGAGATGTCCAAGCTTGGCACGTGATGACTGCCATTTAATGTCCCCATCAAGCCACAGAGAAACCAAATGGACTGGAAAACTGGCCCAGGATCAGTGCTTTTCTTCCAAACTGGCACCCACAGAGTGCAGGACTCCTCTCTGTTTTCAGCCTGGCATCCCAACCAACCCCCTGCTCAGCTGGCATTGGTCAGGGAGAGCAGCAGTGCCAGATGCTGTTGCCTCTACCTGTGCTGCAGGTGGTGGGAGGGGGTCTCCCTGCTGCCTCATGGTCTGGCACAGCTGACTGGGCTGGGCCACCACACCAGGGACGCAGCCCCGGCTGCTCCAGCACAGGCACAAAGCTCAGCTCCCGTTGGCGCTGGCATCGCTGCCCTGCCACTAGCTCAGACAGATGGTGAACAAGCCCAGATCCATCTCCTGTGGCTGTCTGGCTACAAATTACAGAGAGCTCTTCAGGCCAACCTGAATGTGGCTTGCAGGTCTCCATCCCCCAAGTGCAAATATTTTGGCAAGAGTGGCTGTGAGCCAAGCGGATGAGACTCTGTGTTTCCCATCGAGGCCAGGAAGATGGGTCTGCCCCACTGCAGCTCCTGGGGTTTCCTCAGCTGGATGCACCGTCTGATGCTCAGCAGCTCTCGCCTTCACTGGCTCCCATCCTCAGCTGCATTTCGGGCATCAGTGGCCCCACTTTCTGCCAGGACTGGTCTTGCTCTCAGGGCAGTATGCCAAAGTATTGGTCATAGCTCTCTGCATTTCACCCACTGGTCTCTCTTTGAAATTTGTGGCTGTTCTACCTCAGCTCCTCCCCCAGTGACCCCTGAGCTCTAGGGCCCCACTATGGTCTGCAGCTATCAGCCAGTGCCAGTCGGTCCCTGGCTGCCATCATGAAGCTGTGGGTATTTGCTGCCTTTTTCTGCTGTGCTGTCTTGCAATTTGACCCCTTCAGTGCCTCCTTCACCCCCTCCTTTAAATCTGGCAGGTCCTTGGATGGAGGAGCACCCACAGGCTCAGCTATGAGCCCATGGCCAGGCAGCCCTGCCCATCCTGTCCCATCACCAGAGCTAACCATTAAAACTGGCTGCAAACTGGTGACCCAGGTGCTCTCTTGGGGACAAGCTCTACAAGTGTATCAGAGGTAAGGGGTCCCACCACCCTGCATGCTCTGCAGTGTCCTGAGAGGGAAGGCCACCCCCTATGCACCCTCCCATCCTGCTCACAAAGCCAAGCAGTAGCTGAGATGCAGCATCCCAAAGATCAGAGCTGCTTTGCCAAAGCTGGCTGTTGGAAGGGCTGCAGGGGTTTTACTGCTACCTTTAAATCCCAAGGTCTAGAAACTGAAATCAGAGTCTTCCCCTGCACAAATCTGTAATATTCTTTGCACACAGTTAGTCCCCGTGGCAGTAAAACTCCCGTCACTAATCCATACTGCTCCCCTTCCTAGAGAAAGAATGGACTGGGGTTACCATGCTCTCAAGGGATGATGAAACCATTATGGTCTTCCCTATATACCCAAAAGAAACCTTTATCAGCCTCTATTTAGGGACAGAGGTCTACAAAAAGCAGTGCTCTTAAAAATGAAATAAGAATCCTTGAATTTTTATTTTTATTTGCTATTTCTGCTCACAGGCAATTAAAGGAGCAGGGCATAAGGTCTGGTTTGTGTGAAGGCCCTTTTCTTTTCTTTTCTTTTCTTTTCTTTTCTTTTCTTTTCTTTTCTTTTCTTTTCTTTTCTTTTCTTTTCTTTTCTTTTCTTTTCTTTTCTTTTCTTTTCTTTTCTTTTCTTTTCTTTTTTCTCTTTTTTCTTCTTTCTTTTTCTTTCTTTCTTCTCTCTCTTTCTTTCTTCTCTCTTTTTCTCTCTCTGCTTTAATTGTATAGCTCCTGTACCACAGAAAAGTGTCTTGCATGAGAACTAAAGACAGAAAGAGCACTCACACCATAAAACATCTAATCAATACCACTGGGCAGCCAGAGCCAAAAACATGTCAAAAGTTAGTTGGGAATTAAAAGAAAGTAACAGATGTCATTCAAAACCTCAAGGTGTGATGAAGGGCTGAATCACACCCTGCCTAGCAAAACAGCCCCGGAAGGGTGGGAGCTGTGAGACCAAGGAATTCTTTGGCAGTGGACCTTAGATGCAAGAGTGGAGGAACAATGGAAAACCACAGGAGCAACAACAGGAAAAATTGCCCAGGCAGCCTTAGAGAGTTTGACCCTGTTGCAGGAGAAATGGGTGGGAGGGATGAGATACTCAGTGCACAATAGTTAGTGGCACATGGAAGTGGGGGGCAGCAGGGATGTGCAAGGACCACAGAACAGGGAGAGCAGGGGGAGGTTACCCAGTGCTGAAGCCGGAGAGTGGCCACTGTGTGGGTGACGGCAGGAACCCGCCCAAAAGAGGATAACAGAAGGATTTATGAGCACAGCGATAATGGAAGCCAGTTATCCGTGACCATCTTAAATCTTGTCAGAGAGAGGATGAGAGGGACCATCTCCAGTGGACAGGTTGGAAGATTTAACGCCACCGTTCCGCAGCGTAATCACAAAATGAGCCCCCCCATGCTGGCTGCTGCTCCGTGGGAAGGGGACAGCCTCCTGCCTGAGCTTCCAGGGCTGGTTAGGGCTGAGCCATCAGAGAGGGCCAGCTCTGAGCCAGCCACAGAGGGAGGTTAAATGGCACAGGAGGCACTGCAAAGAGGCTCAGCATCTTTCCCAAAGCCCAAGGAGGGGCAGGATGCCACCACCCTGCTGCAGCCCAAATGCAGGACGCACCAAAAGGCTCAAATACCAAGGGCACCACGCTGGTCCTGTCCAGTGGCACAAACCAGCAGACCACACGTCCTTGCTCCCACAGTTTTAATTAACAGCACTGCATTCCAGCCCAGCTGCTGCAGTGCCCCTTTTCCCAGCCATGGAAAACAGGACACAGCCTCACAGCAGCTTTCCCAGGGCTGAAGAGGGCCAGATCCTGAGAAGGTCCTTTCCTCACCCAGCACAAGGTGTACAAAACCTCTGCTCACAATCTGAGGCACTTATCTCCCTCTGCATCGCATGGGTCCCGCTGAGCAGAGCCCACACTGGGGTGCACACACACACTGCTCTGCCAGCACGCCACACATGTCCTCCCCTCCATCCCAACAGCCCTCAGGTCCTTGCGCAGCTCTTGGACCAGCAGACATGCCCAATGGGGAGAACTTTTGTGGCAAGGACGTGGGGAAAGTGGACTCAGCCAGCAGGAGAGCAAACCCAGGAGCCTCTCCTCGAGCTTGGGGTGATGGGTCACTGCCCACCTCCCACAGGCCAGCACCAACAGCAAGGAGGGAGGTCCCAGGCTCCTGCCAGGGACACTGGGGCACAAAGGGACAGGGGAAGAGCAGGCACAGCCACTGCAGCCTCCGTGTCTGCAGAGGGATGTCACGGGAGCTGCCTGCCTCCCCCTCTGCAACCAAGCAGCCGCAACACGCTCTCCCCAAGAGAGAAAGAAATCAGGTAAGCAATGTCTACAAGTCCATATGGAGGGGCTGGGATGCTGCCCAAGCTTCATCTCAGGAAAAGTGCACATTTTATGGTATAAATATTTTAGTTTGCCTCCTCCTCTCCAGCCCACAAGCTCCGGCACGGGAACCACGACAGCAGCCCTTCTCACAGCCGTCTGGCAACCGGCTGGTCCCCACAGGAAACGATGTGTGTGGAAACAGAAGCCCACTCACGCTGACCTCGCTGGCTGGGGCAGAACCCCTCAGCTCCGCACTGCTCCTCCTTCTGCCTGCAAGCACCCACAGTCCTCCCAGGCACAGTGGAGTGGGACTTTCAGCCCCTGGAAGGTGCTGCTTCCCAAAGGCCCTCAGCTATTGGCACATTTAGGGCCAAGGAGATGCCAGGCTGCCTTGCAACATCACCTGGCTCTCATGGAGATGTTTGGTAGCTTTTGTTCCTGTCACCTGCCATGAAAGGAAAGAGCTGAGTCTGATTCCTCTCCTGCTAGCAGCCAAAAATCATGGAATGAATCACAGAATGGTTTGGGTTGGAAAGGACCTTAACGATCATCTCGTTCCAGCTCTGCTCCCATGGGCAGGGACACCTTCCTTTAGACCAGGTTGCTCCAAGCCCCATCCGACCTGGCCTTGAACACTTCCTCACAGTAAACTGATTTTTTCCTAATATCTAATCTCTAAAAACTAATGCTTGCTCTGAAATTTGAACGATGGCTGCAAATGCAATGGGGAATCTGTGCACTCTGTCACAGCACTCCCAATATGAGCCCTTTCAGCAGCAGTAGAGCATCTCCCTGGGACACAGCCCCACTGCTGTGGGTCCTGTCCTTACCCCACACATCTGCCAGCCCACCCCAAGCCACAAATCACCCTACTATCCAGTCTGTTCCTCTTTTTCTCCCCTCAGTGCCCTGGGAGAAGCACTCAGCCACCTGAGCTGCTCTCTGCCATGGCAGGTGCAGGATCTGCACCATGATCTGCCAGCAGTAGGGAAGAAGGGGATGTATCTCCCCTAAATAGCAGAGCACCTGTGGCCTTGTGTTACCATTGTTGAATACAAAGAGGACAGAGCTGCCACCTCCCACAGGTGCACGTGATTTAGCCCAGGTGCCAGTCCAAAACTTTCTCCAAAGACTTGGGAAAATGTGGGAGGAATTTGGTGGTGGGAAAATGTATACATTTGATTAAAATGGAGTGGAGAGGAAATCTATCAGGGCCTTTCTTCACTGAATCCTCTTGAAACAAGAATAAGAGAGAGAAAGAGAATTTGTCTAATAAAAGTGTTAAAAGGAATTTTTCACCAGTGTATACTTTATGGCTTGTAATTCTTGAAAAATGAGATTGAGTCCTGTCTCCCCAAGCCCTCCTTTGGTTGTGAAAGCAGCCCAGTCCTTCACTCTGCTACATCAGCATGGCAGGTGCCCAGGGAGAGACCGGGAACAGCTCTCAGAGCTGCTGGTTTGCCTTCAGACATCTAGAGCAGGACAATTAACCTGCAACGCTTGCTCAGACAGTGCCTCCCTGTGTGTATGCTCCAAATCTACACACCCAGTGCAAAACCTGAGCTTGGGATCTGCACTTACCTGGGCAAACATTTGTTTTGTGCTCTAACAGCAAGGTGAGCACACTATTCCCCTGTGTAAACAGCCACTCTCCAGACATAAGCACTTCTGAGCTGTGCTGCATTCCTCTCTTGAAACAGCCACTTTCTAGGTGAAATCTGCTGCATTCTCTTGTGTCAACAGAGTCAGTGCTTGAGTCTGTCCTGGACTCCTCTGAAACATCTCTTGTCTTGGGTGGGAACGGTCCAAAGATATTTGTTTATTTATCTGTTTATAGGTGTACTCTGTTCCTTGTGCCCTCTCAGCAGATGGGGCTGCAAAGCAGGAGTAGAAAGAAAGGATGATCAACAGCATGGACACAAAAGAATAAGGGCTAGAATACTTTGGGAGTTTATCCTCCCAGGTTAATGTGATGACTGTCTTGAAATAGAAAAGCAAAGGTAATAAAGTGTTCTCACCTCTCTGGTCTTAGTGCAGGGAGTAGGAGAACACAAAAACAGTCAAAAGTGAGTCCTGGAATAGGAAGAATGAGTCTGGAGGGGAAGTACGAGCAGAGCCCCCTGTAGTGCAGGTTTGTGACCCATACCAATTTTTTCATTTGTGACCTCACGCTGATGGCACTGGATGCTGGTCCAAGGCCAAGAGGCAGCAGGAGCAGACCACCCAGCAGAGGACAGCTTGGAGCCCACTGGGAGAAGGAAGGAGGAGCACAGCATGCAGGGCTCCAGCTCAGGAGCGTGGGGTTAGGAACAGCTGTTTACACTGTTCATCAAGGGCTCAACCGTTGGCAAGGGCCAAGGAAGAATATGTATGAGTCCAGGAAAGCCTTGATAAACTATGAGTGTGATGGGACCCCAGAAAGGAGAAATGTAAGTCCAAGAAAGATGTTACAATTCTGTTCCAAGCAGTCTATGGGGCACTGGATAGATCCTCAAGAAAACCCTTCAGCATCAAGTGCTGAAGCCTGTGGCGTCACACAAGTTCCCAGATGATGTTGTTTTCCCTGGAAAAATTTTTTGTCATGACTTTTCCCCTCAGTCTTAGGATCCTCTCAGGATATGTTTGGTGATGTGTGGGTGCGTTATCACTATTCAGCCTGCTCTGGATGCTCATTTGGATTACTCAGCTATTCTGAGCTGCCTGTAGTGGTCTGGGACAGGACTGATGTCCCATATCTCCTCTGTTTATGTTGAGATTTAAATTTACGGGGTATTGAAATGAGCCCCCCTAAAGGACCTAGGCTGGGAAGGAGAAAGCTCCTATATCTCCTATAGTACTTAAATCACCCCATGCCACAGGATGGGGTCACTGTCTCCTCTCTATAGGTAGGGAAGCCAAGGCAGGAAAAGTGAAATTACTTGCCCAGAGTCACTCATCAGATGGCTATCCACATTCAGGAAGGTTACAAAGAGCAGAGAAGGGCACCTGAGTGAGCTGCTGAATGAAGGACACATGGTATAAAAGCAGTGTAGAAGAACAGAGCTTGCTCAGCCTCGATAAAGCAAACTGGCAGTGATGTGATTTTTTTCTCTATAAATACATCTGGAGGCCAAACACCGGGGAGGGGAAAAAAAGCTATTTAAGCTGAAGGACAATAACAGCACAAGAAAACCGTATTTATGTTTGAGGAAGTAAAAGAGCAAGTTACGGGGAGAAGGAAGGAAGGGAAGAATGAAGGGCCTGAAGGGAAGAATGAAGGGCCTGAAGGGAAGAGAGAGGAGATCCAGGTGGGACAAAGCTCAATGCTGCCAGGCAGAAGCCGAGTGGGAACTGCCTCTCCCAGAGGAGGATTCATGTAGGATCGATGCCCTTGCAGAGCTCAGGGTCCACACGCTTCCTGCCTGACAAGGTTAAATGGAGAGGCAGAATCAGACAATCTTGGGCAGCACGGAGTGGGAGAAGAGGCTGGAGGGGAGGGCAGGAGCAGTTACAGAGGAGTGTCTCTGAGAGGCAGAGATGGTCAGTGCAGGGACTGAGCAGGGTGTGCAGGGGAGCACTGGGGAAGAAGCTGACTGCCATCCTACTCCCCAGTGTGAGCAGCAGAAAAACAAATGCCTGGGACCACAGGGGAAGCTGATATCTCCTCCCCTCATCCTCCCAGGCTTTCCATACACACCGACAGGTGCTGAGAAGAGCCATTGTGTCCCTGGGTTGTGGATGGGCCAGCAAGAGGTACAGATCCCCCCCAGATGTCACTGGCCAGCACAGCATCCTCAGCACATCCCTTGTGCTTTGCTGTCCTCTTGATTCAGAAGCAGAGCCAGACATTGTTTCCTCACCCCCCCTCTTCCAGGAGCAAGCTGGGATTTCCATAGCTGTTAAAAACAAGCCTTTGTTATTAGCCCTGTGAATTATTTATTCTATCATAATTAATGCAGGACCGTTAACGGCCATGGCAAAGCTCCCCAGCTCGCCTGTCTGCAAACACCACTCCACCTCTGCTCACCATCGCAGCATTAAATATGCATTGGGGCTGATAAATGGCTCCATCACACTGATCACTGCGAGGCTGTTGAACAAAGCGCTCTGAGCATGGACACTTCCCTCGGGAAGGGCTGTGCTGTGGAAAACTGGAGGTGGCTGGGGAGGGAGGCAGCTCCCAGGAAGCACAGACTCATCCCCCTCTCACAGCTCAGCCTGTCCCCTGCGCTTACCACTGAACAGAGGCACCTTCCTGGAGGTGGGATCTGAGCCATTCTGGGATAAATCTCGGCTGGCTGTGGCCTCATGTCTGGCCCTCTCTGTTTTCATGTCAGGGTTTGGAGCAGATGAACCCCCCTACACATTCTCCTTGCTTCTCAGCCCTGTCGGGTTTGCAGAGATGCCAGCTGGGGTGCAGGGCTCCACGGAGAGTGATCGTGTGACACTGGCTTGTTCTGACACATGCCAAGCCTCCAATCGACAACAGGAACTCGAGGCTTCCCCAAACTTTCCAAGCCTTGGTACTGAAGGACATGCAGCCGTCTTCCTTTATCTCCCCCAGGCATCTCTGCAAACATTTCTTTGGCATGACAGAGGATTTTGGTAGCCTGTTGCCCCATCCTTTGTCACAGGGGACTCGGGTGCTCTTGGAGCAGCACCAGTGATGGTCATTTGACTATTTCTCACCCTCCCGGCCAGCTGCAGGGAGATGGAGTGAATCCCACCTCTGCAGAGCACAGCACACTGTCACTTGTCCCCATCCATGGCCAGTCACTTGTCCAGCAGGGAGGCTGCAGGGCTGGAGGCTCCGAGTCTTCTGCTGTGGAGAAGATGACTGAGAAAGAAGCCTGCAGAGCCAGAGAAGATGCCTCCAACCCAGCCCCCAGAGGGGGATGCCCACTCTGCCTCCCATAAAGGCATGAAGAGAAAGGGGTGCATTTCTGGTGCTTTCAGTAGTTTTACAGGGTTTAATCAAATACCCAGAGAGAAGGAGGGAGAGGGGGAGTAGCTTGCCTAATTAATAAAACAAAAGGAAATTAACAGCTGCTATAAAGCTGCTGAACGCTTATGTTCATTTCTCAGAGCAGCCCTTAAGAAATAAAGCAATTCCAGAGTATAAGGCTGTCTCAGACTTAGAAGGTTTTTAGGCAGAGAGCTGTGCTGGGAACCTGAGAGACAGGATCCCTTAAGGACAGGTGTTACAGGATGCCTCAGGAACTCCATAACAAGCTTGCTGGTCATTAGACTAGTGAAAAACAAACCAACCCAGCCAAGTCCAGGCTCAATGCAACAAGTCAGCCTGCCAGGGATCAACACCTGGAAGTTGTTATCCTTACCCAAAATCCCCTCCCGTTAACATCCCTCTGTCAGGCTGTGTCCTCCAGGACACCCGGTACCTCAATACCCCAATGCTGCTTCTTCTCACCTTTTTCCTTTACCAAAACAGCCACTCCTTCTATTTGGCAGAGGCAAAAAAAAAGAGAGAAAATCTGGTCTCAGTTGCAGCTAAGTTTGATTTAAATGTGGAATATGGATATAGAGCACATAGATTTGATCAAGAGACCGTAAGAGCAGCAGTTACACAGTGTGGCTCCAAGCAGTCTTTCCCTGGCTAAGCTGGTGCCTGACAAAGGATTATTTCAAAACATGCAATGATCTGACTCCAGCATGGAGGTCTGAACCCAGTAGTTGTGACTGGGGCTAGTGGAGCTGCTCCCATCCCACCACACAGAGGGTTCAAAAGCGGGAGAGGAAAAAGGAAGCATTAAACATGTATTGTCTGGGCTAATCCTGGCCCAGCAGTGAAGTGCACTTAAAATGACCCTTCTCTAAGCTTCATCTCTCTCATTTGATGTTTCTCTTATTCGAGGGTCTTTCTGGCTGCAACATCTATTTCTCTGTCAACAGCCCTCAGTGCATCTCTCTTGCTATCTTTAGTTTCGGTTTATTGATCCCTCATTCCTATCTATCCATCTAATTCTTTTGTGCTTATTTCTGCCTGTCACTCGATTTACTGCAGTACACCTGTCCTGTTTTACAATGTGTAGCTCACATCATCCCCTTTTTCCACATTTCCCATTCCCTGGTGGGGAGGGGCACCAGGCAGGGAACTGCACAGCTGCTGGACAGGGGCTGGGAGATGAGCAGCCTGGCAGAGAGAGCTGCTTTCTGTCAAGAAGAAACCCCCTTTGGCAGGGCTGGAGCATCCCCTGGACTGCGCCTGGGAGGGAGTTAAATATAAATCTGGCAGCAGCCACCAGAGCTGTGATGTCGGACCTTCTGCCCTGCAACTCCTGCTGTGACACACCTTATCGGAGCAGATTAGTCAGAACCTCGATCCTAATGCTGCCTCTGAATCCAAAACACCAGCCATACCCTTGGAGATAAGGGCATCTGTGTCAGTGGCGTCAGCTCTCCACGCTGGCTGCCGGATCAGGACAGAGCAAGGAACAGGGAAAGACAGATGAATGGAGGGAAAAAAAAGACTGAGAAAAGGGGGAGGTTGAAGGTGTGCCCTCAGAGCTGCTCTTGTTTTGTTTTCGCCTTTGATGTCTCTAAAGGTGAACTGGGAAAAAGAGAGGCCAAGAACAAAGCCCTATCACTTACTCTGGCTTGTTAACTCATTATCCCTAATGTGTGCCATGCTGTGGCAGGCAGAACAAGGTGAAGAAGGATTTTCTGTCTCAGAGCAGGGAAATAAAGTCCGCCCCTACACAGCAGACAGCGACTTTTCAGAGGGTTTAAGTTGATGGATGCCCAGATTACCCAGACACTCCTCCCCAGGGCTGGGTAGGGCTGACGCTCTCACAAAGCATCTGGCCCATATTTTCATGATTTTCTGTGGGACCAAACACACTGGAGGCCCCTTCTCTGGACATCACCAAAGCCCACGTCTCGTGTGCACAGAGCATATCAAGAGTGACACACAAAGCCACTGGGACATCCATCTGTCATGAAGGTTGACAGCTGGAATCTGTCTTACCCTCTGCTGAGGACCAGGCTTGGAGCATTTAACACAGGCTCAAACTCATCAGCAGTCACCACAGCTACGTGTGGTGGGCAAGGTGGGGATGGAAACCCAGACCCCGGACAGAAGGCAGGTCTGGATCCTCAGCAAGTGTCCCTTGTGTCTATCACAGCTTTCCTAAGGATGGTTCCTAACTGTAAAGTGCCCTGCTCTTCAGGCAAAGCTAAGTAGGTACATATGTGGAGCGTGGACTCACCTGGAAAGCCAGAAGAAAGACCAGTGCCCTTTCTGACTGGAACTGAGGCCTCAGAAAATCTGGAATCCCCCAAGGGTTGTGAGCTGACTGCTCCCAGGAGCACTGATAAAGGCTGAAGGGGAAACATGGAGCACCATGAAAATATGGCCAAGGGAACTGCCAAACCTGACAACCCTCTCAGAAGTAGGGACGGATAGATGTCGTGGCAATGATTTCTAGGAAAACTTAGGGATTCACACTGAAGACTGTTCTGTAGGGCGGTATCCAGGAGGACAAAGCACCCCAGATGTGTCCTGAGTCACAAAGGCTTGTGCAGTAGAAATCTTGGGGCTAAGCCTCGTGGCCCAGAGCAATTCAGGGAAAAGCTGCAATCTCCATTTCTCTGCCTGAACTACCACACTGCCCCTGCTTGGGCAAGCAACAAGCAAGACACTGATGCAGACACCATTTTTTGCCCTTCTGCCACAGGCACAAATGAGAGAGATGAGGAAACAACTACCAGTGGCAGAGACTGAAGAAGATTCACACCCTCAGTAAAAAGTGTCTCTGCGTTGTAATCCCAGCAATTTAGCTGAAAATTGTTTTCACAGAGAAAGGACAATAACAGAGACGCTGCAAGGGCACATCCTTATTCAAGAAGTCCTGTTGTGTTCTTGGGAAGATCAGAAAAAAGGGTTGGATGCTTATGCTCTGGCTCTGGGTCCTCTAGTGTAGAATCTCAGTGCAGGGCTTCAAAATCAGTGGTTCAAATTTCTCCTGTGCTCTTTGCAAGCTGGTGGATTTTGAATGTGCATGCTTGCACTTCCTGTGCAAGAGTTTCACCACAGCTCTGCTTGGTGCTCTCTGACAAGCTCCTGGGCAGGAAAACTGAAGTCAGAATGGGTAACAGTGACTGCACTCAATCACTGTCCCAGAGAGACAGGTTTCAGCAGGCTACACAGCAATGGGCTCTTCCAGCACTTCAATCAGGAGCCAGGAACTTGCCAGATGCCTCTTCTCATATCTCCTTGCCCATCTCCATCAGCAGAGCCGGGCAAGAGGAGCCAGATCCTGTCATGCACAAGTGCAGGCTCTCCTCCTCCCTCATCAGCCATCAAGCAGCTCATTACTGCACTTTTCTCACTGTAAGCTTTTTGGCACCTCCAGGGCTGCCTTGTGCTGGAGTGGAAGAGCTCTACAGCCTCAGGATATGAGTCTCACTTTTCCAGACACATCTCACCTTCGCTCTTCACTCTCCTGCTGTCCAAGTTCAAACTGTGTTAAATGCTGACATTGTCATAAGCAACCTCCAGCTCTGCTGTACAAGCACAGCTCCCACAGGGTGGGGAAATCCTTCCAGAATTCCCCAAAAGTGCCAGCGAATGTCTGACCCAACAGCTGCAGCAGCCAGCAGATGAAACAACCTTAAATCTCACCAGAGCAGAACCAGAAGCACAGAAATTTGTGGCTTTTTAACAGGTTCCAGGAGAAAAGTGGAATGGGAATAGGAACAGAGGAGGGAGACACGGACACTTGCCCCATGCTCCCAGCCTCCAGCAAGTTGTCACTTCAGGAACTTCTCAGGCTGACTTGTTTGGTTGAAAAGCTGCTCCAACAAGGGCCATGGCTAGTTCATGAGCACCAGAAGACCAGGGGACATTTCTTTGGGGACAGGATGTTTTAGGGACTCCAAATGCTCATCCACACTGCAGAAGGAAGAGGAGAAGAAGGGAGGGGTGGGAAGGGGAGATAATCAGCCTTAATTAGCCTCATCAAATATTCATCTGGTAATTTCTCTGACTTTACAGAGAACATTAGCAACATCAATACAATTCATTGGTTCTTTGAAGATCCACAGCATAAAGCCAAGCCACTCCAAAAAGAGAGAACAGGCTGGGAAGAAGAAGTGCTGGGAAGCCTCAGACACTGAGATTTCCTCCATCAGGACCTTTGGACATGCCAAGCTTAGCTCAGGGCCCTCCAGCTGGTATGACCCCCCTCATCCCCTGCATTCCAGCTGCAACTGGCACATGGGGACATGGAGACAGGAAGACACAGGATCAAAAAGTACCTGGGGAGCACCCAGCATAACAAATGCTGCAGAGCAAAGTCATGAACTGCCACGGCAGAAATCAAAACAGAATATTCTGTGCTGGAGCAAGAGGCTGCGTTCAGTGGGTCAGTGCACAGCAGTGCCACCAGCAGTTGGGTAGGTCAGCAGAGCACTGACCAGTCCGGACCAGAGCTGGGTTTAGAGGTGGCAGCTGAGAAACTTCCTGGGCTGTTGCTTGGCTCAGGAGACAACACATTGTGTGCTGACGAGCAGCCAGGAAACACCTGAGCCTGAGGTCTGATAGCAGCAGAGCCTCACTGGTCTGAGACTGAGGCTGGAGAATGGGAAAAGCGTAACAGCCAACAGCAAACAGGTCCATCAGCCTGGGTTCTCCCAGAAAGCACAAGCTATGCCCTTCTTGTCTGACAGAAAGCAATCAAGACAGGCCAGCTTACAGGGAACCTTTGCCATTGCTTTGCAGTAGAAAGATTTCCACAAGCTGCTGGTTTGTGTGTTTTTTTCATGAGACATTTTCTCTCAAATTGTCTTTCACTAAAGGTCACTCTTAAAGACAGCAGCCCACTGGCACCCATCAGTCAGAGGTTCTGGCAAGCCAAAAGATCTGTCAGACCACAGTTTGCCTCAAGGTTTTACATTCAACACTTTTTATTTTCCTAATGGAGTTTTCCCTTCAAG
Source organism: Sclerurus mexicanus (assembly GCA_013396755.1). Classification (NCBI taxonomy): domain Eukaryota; kingdom Metazoa; phylum Chordata; class Aves; order Passeriformes; family Furnariidae; genus Sclerurus; species Sclerurus mexicanus. The sequence goes on from VWZF01004740.1 coordinate 1,425,397, forward strand.
GCCAGCACACCATCATAAACCAGGGAGCACCAGCACAAGGCAGAACTTGGCACAGGAGAAGTCTTACAATCCATTTTACTGCCAGGGAGATGCAGGTAGCCATGGCATGAAATCTCAAAGCAGGTAGCAGGATACAATCCCAAATTTAAGAGCATCGAGATAGCGCTGTTTATGAAGGGGTCACAGGGGGTTGAATAAGAGGAAGAATCCCTCTGTCCCAGGTGAACAGGCAGGGGAAAGCATCAGGAGATGGGAGGGCTCCTGAAGCCCTGTCTGAAGGAGGGCATGTCTACTGCAGGGCTGGCAGGAGAGCCTTGTCACTGGGTGTGGGGTCCTCCTCCAGCCCTGAGCATGATGAACAAACTCCTGGAGGACAACACGTGAGCAGGGACCACAGCTGGATAACCCTGATCAAAAACTGCGTGTGCCAGCATCACTGGGGTCAAGCTCCAAAAAGAGCTGGTATCAGCACACGATATTAAGAGTAATCGTTTACACTTCCCTTTCATTCAGGGGGCTGGAAGGCAGGCACAAGCCATGTCAGCCAGATTCATGAGTTCACTGAGGCTGCAAGGGGTGACCCAGGAAGACTTGCTCAGGAGAGCCACCTGGGGACCCCCCATACAAACTAAAACCAGGTAGTAGGGAGAAGGGAGCACCGGGAAGCAAAGACGGCTCACTATGGAGTATAGCACCACATAGTTGTTCATAGTTGTGACACAGACAAATGATTGAAAAGTTGAGGTAGGGTGAGCTACCTAAGGATGAAGAATAAGCTGCAGAAGCAGAATTATGAGCCGGAGCCTTGAAGATGTGGGCACAGATGATGTGGGATCCCCCACACATCTCATGGATGGCAATGCAAACCTGGGAGCTGAGCAAAATCCCCCTCAGCGGTAACAGAAGCATCAGACAGGAGCTGACCTGTGGATGTGCAAGGTAAGAGATTTAGTCAAGTCAGCTGCAATGTGACCTCGCAGACCAGTGAAGAGCAAGCTGAGCATAAGGTCTGTTGGAAAATACATAAAACCAGCCACAAGTGGACTCCAAGAGGAAGAGGAATCCCCCATGGTGAATGGCACAGTGCTCTTGGTAAAGAGCTGAGGAGGGTGATAGCTCCTTGCCCCCACTGCCTGCACCCCGAGGCACCAGGGGGAGCCCAGCACCAGAGCACAGGGGACATATGGGCTGTGACTTGCACAGCAGCTTTAACTGCTGCACTGCTGATGGCATTTGTTAGGTATTGATTGCACAATCGATAGGCTGTCAGTGTTAGCGGTGTTTTAACTGGACTAATAATAAAAACAACTGTTCACTGCATTTTTTGTTATATTGTTAATTTTTTTAATTAAGCAAACAATACATTTTGGAGGTTGGCATAAGAAGGTGTATTTGGCTTTTGGTAAGTAACACCCTCCAGTTCAGCTAACACATCTCTGTCCTGCCCCACCTCTTAGGGTGGATGGGATACAGGGAGCTGCCATGCCCTGATAGCTCAACACCACCCCTTTCACAGAGACTCTTCTCAGGGTGAAGGCACAGCAACCACCTCTCAGCTCTTTCCCCTGCCAAACATTTGTGGGTCAGGGCACAAACTCACCTCCTCCACCTTGCGCAGCTGCCCATCGTGGCTGTTTGAGTTCTGAAAGCCCCTTCAGCAGCCTGTCCCTGCCTCGCATCAAAGCCCTTGGCATGCCAAGGCAGAGTGGAAAAGCACAGAGCTTTGATCTCAGTCTGCTGCTGATACCGCTGCAAAGGCAGGCTAAGGGGACAGCAGGGACTGGCTCACATCAGTAGCTGAGCCACATCTCCAGGAGCAGCTCAGGTCAGAGGCAGCAAAGAGAGGCTTTAAACCTCTGGGAAGGACCAGTCTGCCCATAGGAAAACACATCCATACCCATGCAGACAGCAGTGTGTTACCAGTTCATTCACATAAGCACCTGAGGGTATTACACCAAGCTGAGCCCCTGTAGCACCAGGGAGCCCTTTGCTCCTGTGCATGGGGATCAATAGGATCCCTTTTTGGGACAGAGGACATGCCCCTGTGGCTGCTGGGCCTTGCCATCTACATCTGACCACAGCATAACCTGGCTCTGAGCAGGGCTGGAAGGATGCTGTGGGGCTGAGAAAGCGCTGAGTTCAGGATATCCACCCACAAGCAAGAGCTCAGCTCCACACCAACCTCAAGCAAGGTCCATCCCTGTTTGCTTCACTTTCTGCAGCCTTCCCCAGGATGTTTCTGAAGGCAGATATAACAGGTACGATTCTGAAGAATTGCATGGGCCTGACAGCCCCCCCAAATTCTCCCCCAGCATGGGGCTACTCAGCCCTGGCCAAACACTTCTGCGTGCCCATGCCAGCGGCACCTTCTCAGTCTTTCTGCACCATGAAAACCAGGTGGAGGGATACAGAGAAGTTTGGCCACCTGGCAGAGAGCTGGATAGCCCCAGACCCTTCATTTCAAGCAGGGACACTTTGCCCAGCTTCCTCCAGCACCCCAAATAAGTCAGGCATTTCTCCATCTCCTTTGTATTCTCCCCCCTGCAACTTCTCTCAGTCTCTGTTCCTGTGCCTGGCAGCATCTTAGTCCTCCCAGGGGCAAGAAACAGCCTGTCCTTACAACCCACCCAGGGTAACATTTCACCACAACAGGCTCACTTTTAATTTGCTTACCCAAGTAATAAAGCAGAAATGAGAAATGGCAGCTAATTAAAAGTATTGATTCCTGTGGCATTCAAGACTATCCAGACCAAGTCAGGGGGGAAAAGAGGGATGAGGAGCCTGGAAGAAGAACAGGGGACAGTAAGACTGCAGTGCTGCAGACATGTCTGCAGCAAATAACAGCTGCTCTAACAACCCTTATTGTACAGCACACTGTCCCTAAGACACCAGTTCTTTTCTTTACCAGAGCCATCTCCAAGATACCCATTACATCAGCTCCATGTGAAGCCTTGTTTGACATGCCCCTTTTATTTTCAAGACTGGCTGATGTTAGGCAGACAAAAATCCTGAAATGGGGGGAAAGCACAGTTGGGATGTGTTTCTACAGCAAAGGCACAGCACACTCAAAGGTTACCGCTTGCAGAGCCCTCTGACCTTCACATCTGCGAAGCCATACGCAAACACACAGAAGATGTTGTCTTTGTGACTCAGGTACACACAGGACTCAGAGGGTGCCTGGGGCCAGCAAATCCAGACAACTTCCAGCTCATCCGCTCTGCACACCACTGAGCCCTCCCTGCTGCAGGATGGCTTTTAAAACCAAAGTCAGTGTCTATCACTCGCATGGGGATGGGAGTGGGGGAGACGGAGACCATCAGCAGGGCCTCAGGTCTGTGCTGTGGCCAGGTTTCTCTCAGTAGAAACACGCAGTTCATGGGAATGTATTCAAACTGAAAGAGAGTAGGTTTAGATTGGAAATTAGGAAGAAATTTTTCCTGTGAGGGTGGTGAAGCACTGGCACCAGAGAAGCTGTGGATGTGTTCAAGACGAGGCAGGATGGAGCTCTGAGCAACCTGGTCCAGTGAAAGGCATCCCTGTACATGGCAGGGGGTTAGAACTAAATAATCTTTAAGGTCCCTTCCAACCCAGGCCATTCGATGATTCTGTACAGATGAGGAAGATGCTCATGACAACACAGGTTGCCTGTCCCTAGCCAGTCTGGAGGGGAAGGTGGCAGCTGTATCCTCGCTTCTCAACATGGGTGAAAACTTTGTGTCTCAAGAGACAAGTGAAGAGCATGTGGACAGCACTCTGACAGAGCTGTGAATAGACTCAAGAGCACCCACAGCCATCCATGAGGGGAGAAATTGCTGCTCTCTTGCTCTGCACTACCTATGCCATCACCTACCCACCCTCTGTCTTGTATTGCTCCTGGCAGCTGTCCTCATGGGATCTGAAAAGAGCCAGAAACTGTGCCTGAGAATTTGCTCCCTGTCCCTCTGAACTCACGCACCAAGTACATGACACCATGACCAAGAGTACAAAGGGAACAGGGTAGCAAACTGCAGCATCCCCCATCTGAGGACTCAGAAGCAGGAGAGGACTTTTACTCTGAATATGCTCCAGAAGCTTCACAGAGAAGTGCCAGAGTACCTTCAAATTTTCTTACATTCAAAACTGCCCTCATAGCCTCCTCAGCAAGGTTTGCACCCTCCTCATGGGGAGGTCTTCACCTACTGCCTGGTGTTATCAGGGCTTCCCCTGAGCTCCAGGGGAGACTGCAGACACACACTTAGGCTTTTTCTTCTCCACTCTTTCTAGCCTATCCTGTTTTCCCCAGAGAGCAGCCTCCTCTGCCCAAGCTATTGCAGGCCATCCCACCTATCCAAGCACCCAGGCAGACACAGAGGGGGCCAGTGGCCACTTCACCAGCACCCCCATGCCCCCATCACACACCACACACGGAGATCACAGTGCTGGAGGGCATCAAAGGTCCTGCTACAACTGCAGGTCATCCGTTCAGGCAAGAAGGCAAAGGGATTCACTCTCTGTAACAGACTTTATCTGGCTCCAAGAGCTTGACCCTTTTGCCCATTGACCACCAGCCTGAGGAGATTCTCTTGGATGACCACCTGCAGTTCTGGGTTGAGGAGGGCTCCAAGGAGAGCCCTATGATGGGACAAGGAAGCCTTCACCCTCAGAAGCCCCAAACCACTGGGTCAGGAGGAGAAAGCATGTTAGGAAGGCAACCAGAATCTTCCATTCAGCCCTCCAAGGGAGATGGTTGAGATGGCTTCACCTCCTGCTCACCATCACCCAGAGCTGCTGTCATGGCAACACACGCTTGGATTCAGGAATCCAAGTACTTCGGATTGGGAACTTCTGCTTGTTTAGCCAAAGAGGAGGCAGCATCCTGATATTCTGAAGAGGGAGGAAGGAAGGGGAGCAAGTCAGACTGTCAGCATGGGAGTTCCCAGACAGGCTGACCTGGACCTGCATGATGTGCAGGTCTGCAGCCTCCTGCTACCTACAAGAGGGGTGCATCCATCCACTTTGGTTCTGCTCCTCATGGCTGGGAAACATGCTCATGGGGATGGTAATACAGCCCCCACACTACACTGAGACCCCTCATGAAGACAGGGTGATAGAGGGTTTCAGCTGCACAGGACAAAACTGGGACTGAGCACCCACCAGCCAGTGTGGTGTGCAGGGTGCTCAGCACTGACCTTCCTCTCCAAAGGGCAGATCACACCTCAGAAAGGTCCTCAGGTGCTCATCAGGGGCTGCAAAGGAAACACACATTGCCCAGCACCACCAAACCCCCTTTGGCAGTAGCTCCTGTGTGGGCGGGTGGGGGCTGCCCTCTCCAGCCTTTTCCCAGGACATCAGCCCCAGGACACAGCACATCCAGCATCATCCATGGACCATGAGAACAACGTGAGCAGATAAACTTTTCTTTGGAATCCCACTTATACCTGCAGGAAAAGTAGGCAGTGCTTTGATTTCAGAGCTATTGAATCCAAATGAGCATGAGCAAGCCATTCCCCCTCCAGGAAACATCTGCATGGGAGGCTGGTGACCTACACCACCTCCACATCCCAGGCCCTGGAGAACAGGTGGAATCTCACTTGCACCAGCCCTCTGCGTTCAATGCCTCACTCTTGAGATGGCAGCACCAGCACCACTTGCAGTTCTCGGCTCTCCTGGGTATGGAGGAGGCAGGAGCTGGGGGAGGAAAAGCCATCTAGGGAGCTCTTAAAAGGGCCCAAGCTGTAGAGCTTGGAGTTGCCTCCAAATTTTCCTGATTTTCAAGAGACTTCAGACCAGCTAGCCCATAGGAGAGATACAGTGTGGTCAGGAAGACAAAGACTAGAGCTTGCCCACTGCTTTGCACTTCTAAGGACAGCCAGACCCCATCTGCAGAACAGCCATCACAGTCCACACCATCACCAAGTCCAGCAGCAGCACCACGAGCAGCTGTACTGCTCATCCTGCCGCATAACACACCAGAACCGCAGGGATCTAGGAGCCTGGTGAGCCATGAGCCACCCATCCCCACAGCCCCTGCATTTCACACCATTCCCCCAGAACTGCACACACCACAGCAGATCTCACCAGGCTGAGCTTGCTGTGCTGCAGGACTCAGAGGCTTCAGGCTTCATGCCAGACCCTGGGTCAAAGCCACTCTGTAATCCCAAAATCCACTGGTCCAAACTCACATAAACCTTGCTTGCAACTTGCTGACCTAACTTACCTCTGGAGAATGAGCAAAGCCAGGTGGTCTTCCATGCTGCAGTGTCCAGGCCTGCTGTGCACAGCCTAAGAAGAGGTTATTTTGGGACTTGCTCACTAGCACCAAAATGGCCTGTTCATGAACATCTTAAGAAAAAAAACAAAAAGCAGGCAGCTGGGAGGCAGGAGTTATCACTGTTGTGTCCTGGCAAGTCCTCTCCATTTTCACCAGCTGTGAAATGGGTACTTGCTCTTCCCAGAGGTCAATGAGAGAGCTTTTTCTGGGTATCATCCAGGATGATTGTTTCATTCCTAGAACTGATGATGCTCAGAGGGGAGGGAAATCCAGTATCACGCCACACATTTATGATTGATTCACCGGAGCATCTCAGCCCTTTTTCTGCAGCTCTGGTAGAGGCAGGCGAGGTCTGAAGATGCATCCCTTGGTAGCAGAAAACTTCTGCTGCAGAAGACAGAGTCCATCCCTTATTTGATGGCACTGGATGGGTGGCTGCCTGGTGAGGCACACGTTTCCCCCTGGTATGACCTCTCTGAAAGTCAGTATATTTGCTCAGTATTTGACATTGCCCATCCACAACCCACAGCTGAGAAAACTTTTGTTTTACAGGGGTTTATTTTTGGCAATGGGAGACATAAAAGAAGGAAACAATAATATATGGACAAAGCAGATGTATGTTGTGGCACAGGGACAAGTCACTGCAGGGTGTTGAGCAGACCTTTACAGTGGGCATCCTTGAGTTCTCCTGCTCCCTGAGGAGCAGCTTTTGGCAGCCCTCTGCTCCCCATCTCCAGGAGAGCCTTAGCAGGGAAAGGTACGTATGAAACCACCTGTAAAATGGGTGGCAGTCAAAGCTGTATCTGTTGAGCCCTGTGTCTGCTCTGCCGGGAATTTAGGCAGCCTGCAAGTGCAGCTGTGCTATTGTGTGCTTTCCTTCAGCATCTGCCTGTCCCGCTCACTGAAAAAATCATGGAGCTGCTGCTAATTTCATTAGCAGGCCTGTCAAGCGGTTCATCAATCCATGATTTCCTGGCTTGCCGCCTTGAGGAAACAAGCGGGATCTGCTCTGAATTCACAAAGCCATCCCCTGGGGTCATTTGTCTGAAGGCTTAAAATTTCCCGAGTGCATTATTATCTCGGATTAAAACTGTGGGAGGGAGAGAGTTTGATTCCTTTTCCACCCCATCCCCAAGAATAAGCCAGACGTCCCTAAGCTGCCAGCAGCTCCCGACACGGGTCAGGAGCTGCCCTGTCCGAGGCCGGGCAGGAGCGCAGCATCCCCTGTCCCCGCGGCCAGCCCCGCTCCGCCCCGCAAAGGAAGCAAAGCCCACGGAGCGGGGCGCAGCTGCGGAGCGGCGAGTGGTGGAAGAGGCATCAGGAAACACTCGGGGTCGCGCTCCCAAAGGCTCGGCTCCTGCACCCACAGGTTGCGAGACCGCCGCCCGCATAGAGGGTCCCACAAGAAGGGTCCCGCATGTCCGTAGTGTCCCCCAGCTCACATGGAGGGTCCCGCACGCCCAGTCCTGCACAGACAGTCCGGTCCCACCGCCCCCTCCTGGAGGGTCCCCCCCGCCCGTCCGGAGGATCCCGCACAGGGGCTCCGGCATGAAAGGTCCCGCACAGCCGAAGGGTCCTGAATAGAGGGAAGGTCCCACACAGCCCGAGAATCCCACCCGAAGGCTTCCGCAGGCCGGGTCTCGCACAGAGAGTCCTGTACAGAGGGTCCCGCCGCCCACCCGGAGGGTCCCGCACAACCAGAGGGTTCTGCACACCCAGAGGGTCTCGCACAGCCCATAAAGTCCCGCACACCCAGAAGGTCCCGAACACCCAGAAGGTTCTGCACACCCGCAGGGTTCCGCACAACCCGCGGGGTCCCGCACACCCAGAGGGTCCCGCACACCCGCAGGATCCCGCACAGCCCGCGGGGTCCCGCACACCCTCAGGGTCCCGCACACCCGCAGGATCCCGCACAGCCCGCGGGGTCCCGCACACCCTCAGGGTCCCGCACACCCGCAGGGTCCCGCACACCCGCGGGGTCCCGCACACCCTCAGGGTCCCGCACACCCGCAGGATCCCGCACAGCCGCGGCCGTTCCGCGGGCCACAGCGCGCTCTGCCGGCTGCTGCCGCCTCCGCGCCCCGCAGCGCCGGGCCCGCGGTGCGGGGGGAAACGCGGTGTCCTGGGGGGCTCTGCAAACAGCCAGAGGCAAATTCAGGGGCGATAACTCCCAGGAAAGGGGGGAGCTGTGAACCAGGGCTCGTGCCGTTATATGGGAAAGCAGAACTGAAACCACCTCGACTTCAATGAAAAGCATCTTGGTAATGAAAGGAAAAAAAAAAAAAAAAACCACAGAAAATCTACAATTTAATTTAAAGATGACAAAGAAACTTTTTTATCTTACCCCAAATTCTAATTTTGGTAATGTAATGGTTTTTACCCCACCACTCCCAAAAAGCAAAGCCATTATTTTAAATGGAAGGTGTTCATATGAAATTAAGAGAGGCAGTCTTACACTGAAGGCAAAAGAAAGGACAAAGGAAATAACATCAGATTTTCACTATGAATCTTTCTAGGTTGACGCTTCCCCATGTGGCATTGCAGAACTTTAGCCAAAATCTTTGTTTGATTTGACCCAGAATTTGACCCAAACATCCTCCTGCTTGGAAACCAGCCCTAGCCCACCCCACAGGTGCAATGGGCCCACACGCCAACACATGGGACAGAAGCAAGAAAAGAGGTTGCATCCTCCAGTCCCAGAACCTGCTCTGTACCCTGAGGCATGAGTGGCACTGCTGCTTGTGCTGAGGTTGCTGCTGCTTGCAGATTTTTGGGGGCTGTTCCTGCACTGTGGCCCTCACCATCAAGCTGCTCACACCGTGGAGCCCACAGGGCTGCAGCACAGCCTGGCAAAGCTTTGATGGCATAAGCAGTGGTGCCACGTTTCCACCCTCACACATGTCCCCATGGCTCTGCCACTCATTTCTCCTCCAGGAGGCAACTGCCGTGCAAAGCCCCAAAACTCCCACTGAGTACAAGAAAACCTCCTGCCTAAGAAAATAAATGTGTTCTGCGCTCTCTCTGAGCTACCCACAGCAAAGCCAATATGGTCACAGTTGGCTCCCACCATGGCTTTATTCCTTAAAAACATGGCATTTCAGTCAAACCCTTCCTGGCACATCTGGCTGTCATCAGATGGAGGAGAGAGACCCTCTGCGTTCCCCCTGCACAGAGCACAACTGGCACTGTACCTGTGTATTGCAGTTATCATCCAAGGCATCCACAGTCCAAATGGGACCCACACTGCCTCCGCAGTGGGAGGGCTTGAGAACAGCAACCCCAAGGAGGTGCAGTGCTCAGGGTACCAAACCACCTGCACCAGGTGCCACCTGAAAGCACCAAATACAGCAGAAGGGAAAAGAAAGGCATAAGGAGACAGCAGCTGTAGGCCCTGACAGCTCAAAGTCCAGCCTCAGCAAGGGTGCTGGAGATGGCCTGGGTAGTGACAGTGACCCAGACAAGCCTCTTCATTTACAGACATGAGGCACAGTTTGGCCTGTCTTAGCTGAGTTTTGGTATCCTGAAGGTAAGGTGTCTCTTGGTGCAGACTGGGCAGTTGCCGACACTCAGTGGGGACTAATTACCTAAAGTGAGTTATAAAGGCTGAACACAAAATGCATTTGTAAATGCTTGTGTTTTGGTCACTCTCATCCAGGTACCTCTCCACGCCAGGTTCATGTCCCACCTTCTATCAAGGCAAACATGAGGAAGGAGGTGTGATGGGCACAGACCTTTTTGCAGGAGGTCTAGAAGGAACATTTCTGGAAGGGAATGTTAACCATGGCATTAGTCATTCTCCTCTTTTTAGTGACCCAAGTCCAAGGCATCAGATCAAGGCAATGAGAAAAGGTGCAGGCCAGAGGAGGAGCCAGGACAATCCCCTGATTTGGAGGCATCTCAGGAGTTGCCATCAAGGCAGTGGCAGCAGAAATACTAGGGACCTGAGAGAAGTCCTTGTCAAGGCAGCCAGAAGGATCTGCCTCATGAAATAGCAAACACAGTCGTAGTGCAAGGCCAGACACGATCGAGCTGAACCCTGCTCCCCCTCAGTGTATCCCACCAGGTGAAGCTTTCTCTTCATCCTCAAGCAGACTGTCTGAGCTATCAGAGAAGAAGTCCTCCAGTTCTTGCTGCCTCATCTTGGACTCCAGAGCACTGATGCGCTGCTTGAGCTTCATCTGGGCATCACTGTACTCTGCCAGGAGCCGGCCAAAGCGGGTGTGCAGTGTGTCCAGGTTCAGGGCCACCCTGTCCAGCCTCTCCTCCATGCTCTTCCCCTCTGTGCTTTCCTCTGCAGCTGACTCATCCAGCAGCCCTTCCTTGATCAGTATCTCCCGGCCACGCTCCTCCAAGACCTTTCTGGCATCAGGATACTCTGTGACTGCTTCCATAAGATCTTCCTTTGACAGGCAGAAGAGATCAGAGTAGCCCAAGCTACGGATGTTGGCTGTGCGCCTGTTGCCCATTTTGCTCCCTTTGATGTTGAGGATGCTGATCTCACCAAAGCAGCCTCCTGCAGTGAGCAGAGCATACTGTGTGATTCCATCATCTGCCACCACAGCTAGCTTCCCCTCCTTGATGATGTACATCTCTTTCCCAATGTCCCCTTTCCGGCAAACATAATCCCCTGGGCTGAACACCTGAGGGTGAAGCTTCAGCACCAGCTCCACCAGTAGTCCTGCCTCGCAGTCCTGGAAAATCCTCACCTTCTTCAGTGTCTCCAGGTGAACATTGATGGCAATCTCTGCTCTTAGCTTATCAGGGAGATTCTTGAGGACTTCCCGTTCATCTACTGCCTTCTGGTTGGTCCACAGGTAGTCAAACCACTTGATGACTTTGGTTTCCAAGTCTTTGCTCACCTTGCGGAACTGCATGTAGTGTTTGATGGCATCAATTTTGGCCTGGAACTCTGCCCTGGTGGCATTCATGTTGGATATCATGGAGCCCACGTTTCCCACAATGGTGGCAAAGATGAGGACACCAATGAGGAAGTCAAAGATCACAAAGAGATACTCTTCATCCCGCACAGGGGGAGGGGTCTCTCCGATAGTAGTCAAAGTCAGCGTAGACCAGTAAAGACAGTAGACATACTCCCGGGTCAAATGCCCATATTCAGGGTCTGTGACATTGGGATAGACCCAGGTGTCCTCTCCAAAGCCTATGGCCTTGGAGATGGCATAATAAATGCATGCATTCCAGTGGATGATGATCAGGATGTAAAGAACCAGGTTGCTGATGCGGAAGATGTTGGGGTGGCTGGTTCTGGTCTCAGTCCTATCAACGAACTCAAACATACGTGAGAAGTGCAGCAGCCTGTTGAAGCGTAATTCAGGGCAGTGCAATCCCAGTGCAAAGTATGCCAGGTCTGTGGGCAGGATGGAGACAACATCCAGCTTGAACTGTAGGGTGTAGACGTAGTTGTCCCGTAACTTCTTCAGGTCCTTAACCAGAAGGCCCTGTTCCAAGAACCCTAAAGAAAAGCAAATTATGTAATTATTGTGGCTTATGTTTGACTCTTCTGCAGGCTTTGTAAGCACCTGAGCAACATTTCCTGGTATGGCATGCACTTGTGTGCATAAATACACAGGATCATCCAAATATTACCAGCTTCACCTTCTCTACTCAATTTACAAACTTTTGTTATCACTAAAGCCCTTCATCTGGAAAGCCACCTAAAGATATCACACAGGTATTTAGTCTGTTGCCATGAAGAAATGAGGACACAAAGGTTTCCATCTTCAAGATCATGAATTATTGCAGTTCCAACAAAAAAATGTACAGCCAACAGCCACATCCCGAGAACATTAAATTCTACCATTTTTCCACGTAGATAATTCATTAGCTGAACTGATGCAAAATCAGAGATACAGACCTTCCAACTATGCTTGAATACTAATAGTAATGCAGGTAATTTTGTACAATTACTCAAAGGTGAAGTTGAAAGCTGGGATGATTAATCTTTCATTCTGAAACTTACTCCATTTCTCAGATCTTTTAATTAGATTCTTTCTCTGGAGACTGCTTCGTACCAGTGAGAGCCAAGGTAGACAAAATCCTTCCTCTAATGGAACTGTATATTAGGCCTCTCCCTTGCAGCCCATCTCCACTTCTAAGGGATTAAAGTGAAGCACTCACAAGCCAGGATGCTGTGAGTTACCTGTACTTACCTGTGCGCAGGCGGATCACTATGTCCCCGATGTAGAGAGCATCTGAGATGTAATCTAACCCCAGCCACAGGACAATGTAGGTCTTTTGCAGGTCAGTGAAACAAGCCCTGGAGTAAGGTCATAAAAGAGGCTTCAAGACAAAAATTCTCCATAGTATCTCTGAATATTACAGCTGAATATAGGCTGGTTCTGAGGCGCTTAACTCTGCAACAGAGCTTGGCCACTAGCCACCCTTCTTCTAGAAATTAGAACTCCCTTCTCTGAAAAACCTGCCCTCTCTTGATGTAGGTAAAGCAACATCTTAAAACCACCTCCCAAATGTCCCTTGTAACTTTACCCTGAAATCGTGATCCTTTTTCAAACAGGGCCAGAGGATGGGAGCTCTGTCTTTGCACCGCAGAACTCACAATGATAGTGGAGGGTCCCTTTCCTTTTGGTTCCCACCAGCCCCACCACCACCAAGGTCAGTTGTCTGACCCTGCCATTACAACCAGGTGAACAGGAAGGTTAGGCAAGACAGGGACCCCCATCTCACCTGGCTACAAGCAAGCACCAGTTATAGAGCACGGGAACTGCAATCACGGCCAGCCAACGGTAGTACCAGTCCCCAGCAGGATCCACTACAAAGAATTGCCACTTCCTCCTGGAAGAAGAGAGAAGCCAGAGCCGGCAATGTATGAATAAAGGGCTAAACACAGAAAACAGGGTTGGAAGGAACCATCTGAGCCATGTCCTTCATCCTTTGCACTACACTGGCTCAAACATTGCTGCAACTTGAATGCCAGTCTGTAAGCTAAAACCAAACCCAGCAGTGCTGAACAAAAATGTCCAGCACTGTTTAAGCTCCTTTATCCCTAAATCTGGACTCAGTAATGTACCAGAAGAGGAAACTGTAAGGCAAAGCAGGCGGCCTACATGACATAGCACCTCAGTGGCAGAGCCAGGAACAGATGTACAAGAGATGGTGATCAGAAAACTTCTCTGACACGACATTGCCTCTCCCAGTTGAGGTATGGACTGGTGCCAGACAGATCTTAGGGGAAGATTAATTAAAGCAGGAAGGAAAGTGTGCTGCACATCAGTGGCAGCACCAGGAGGGGATGCCCAAGCCCCAGAGCACCAGCCCCAGGGGCAGCTGGCATGGTGAGACTGCCATCCCCAAGCCTGCAGTCTGCACAGCCCTGGGTCCAGCCTTTGAACTGCTCCCAAGTGTTTGATCCTGCTCGTCTTGGGACTTGGAGATAAGATGTTTGTGCTCCAGTTGCCAGATCTCATGGAGAAGCCGGGGAAGAGAAACTCTGATAGGCTTAGCTGCTGCAGCCTGGGAGGGCAAAACACCCTGTCCTGCTCCCTCCTTCCCACTTTTGAACACACAAAACTCCCTCTAGTGATAGGAAAAAACAAACCACTTGCCAACAGATCCTCGTGCCCACCCCATGGCTTCTGACAGCTTCAAAGGCAAAACCTCTGCCTTGAAGTCTCCTTGCCCAGCAGCACAGGCAGCAACACCCACGGTGCCTGGAGCATGGGGACAGCAGTGATCCTTCACACTCACCTTGCATACAGCCACAGATCAGCAGGTGGTCCAGCCTTCCCATTAGAAGTGCTTATTTTTTGGCAAGAAAGTGGGGCTTAAATATTTGAGGAAGTGACTCTGCTCCCTAGGGCATACAGCACTGCCCCAGAGGAAGCACCAACTCACCTGCAGCCAGCCTGGACAGTTGTAGCACCCACAAGCATTAATAACCTCAATAACCATGTTAATTATGCAATTTCAGCTCTAAATCACCAATGCTGCCCACCATAACAGGTGACCAGAGTCACTGACATGCTGGCAGTGGGGCCAGGGCTGGAAATCCAGGGCTCTGGGTTGACCCAGGAAGAGGGAATAATCATCTGCTTCTTCCCAAGGGCTTTGCGCTGAGGTCTCCAGCCGTGGAGCCCACTACATCCATGAACAGCAGCTCACATTTGGGGTTACCAGATTTGGGGCTCTTCTTAATTGTGGAGCTGAAGACCTGGAAAACTGCTGAAGTTCCCATCCTGTCCCCAGGACTCACTGGCACTGAGCAGCCCTTTCATGCTTCAGCTCCTTCTGGTTATTAACAACCTCCCCTTAACCTTGCAGGGCAGAACATTTTTTTCTTCCATTACTAGTAAAGACCCAGATACAAGGCTGAGATATTTTTCTCTTACAGAAAACAATTATTTCTTGGTGTTTTAATTACCATGTATCATGGTAGGGTCCCAAGTAGTCTGTGAGCTTTGCCCTCTAATTAGTCAGCAGAAGAAAAGCCAGGTTATTGCTTTTCACCAGGAGTGTGAGCTGAGGAGATGAAAGGGCTGGATTTGAAAGAGCCTTCTCACAAAGCTGCTCTTGGAGAGGGCACGGGCAGCAAACACATTCCCTTCATCTCCTTTCGTCCTGCAGATGATGAATGAGACTGGCAAATCCCACTTGTTTGTGGCTCCTGGGTGGGATTGCTGTGGTTGCTGGGTAGAGACCCTGCACCCCTTGGATTGTGTCCAGCTCCTCATATGCACAAATGTCTCCTTACAGACCCAGGGCTGGCTCCAAACACAACCCTAGTGTTGAAGTGCTCTGAAACGGGGGAGGTCTGCTACCTGTCACAAGCCATGCAAGGTGTGTTTCCTACCAGGGTGTGGACCAGGGGACAGAAGACCCCACAGGTGAGGGATAGGCCAGGTCTTTTCCACAGGGACAGACCACCAGGTCCTGTGTGCCAGCAAAACAGCCCAGCAAAGTCAGGCTTGCTGCCAAGACGAGCTGGAAAGAGCAGGAAGGAATCTTCCCACCACTGCCACCCACATCCCCCTTTCCCATCCCCATCCACCTCCATCAGCCTTCACCACTGCCATTCACAGCTGATCTCCAGCCAAGCAGGGCTGGGGCCACAGGAAAGGGACCCCTACTTTTTGTTTAACTCCTCAGTCTCCTCATCCTCTTGTTCACCACCAGCACGTGCAGCCACTGTCAGGAGCTCAGGGCCTTGGAAGCGCTCAAGGAAGGGGTCTGGCCTTTGCTGCTCCTCATGCAAGCTCTTGTTGGCCCAGTCCCTCAGCACCAGCACCAGCCGGACTATCCTGGATAGGGGAGAGAGGCAGTCAGGAGTTGTCTATGGAATGAGGAGGAAACAAAACCTTGAGAGACATCAGGGGGGCATACAGCTCCCTCTCAAGCCCCAAATTTATTTTTTCCCCCCTTGTAGTGATGATGTGGGACCAAGAATGTACGAGTAAGAGGGACCACCCTGGTAAAGTTCCATGATTTCTCCCCCAATCCTGATGCCATTCCACATGAATATGAGGTGTCTGTGGGAGACTGGGGCAGAGGGAGGCTGCCCAGTAGGGAAAGGAGCCCTTGAGCTCTCCTGGAGCCCCAGTGGGGCTGAAGATGTCCCCCACCACAACATTCTGCATGGGTACCAGAGCACAGAGCAGCATTCACAGACACTGCTCCCTGCATCCCATGAATGCCATACAGCAGGAGAGGATCCCAACCCCATGCAAGGACCAGGAATGAAAGCCAGGCACAAAAGGCTCAGGTTCACCCCAGGCCAGTGGCACACACAGGTACCTGGCCAAGGCTCCCCGGCCTTGGAAAGCGGAGGCAGCTGTCTGCTCCTTCCCATCCAGGGGAGCTCCTCTCCACAGCTCTGAGGAGCTGTCATCCTGGGTTGAGCAGGTCCTGCAGTGGGGAAAAGGCAAGAGGGGGTCCTCACATCCATATTGTGCCATCAGGACACCTGTCACAGCCAGGCGAACTGGAGGGAGCTGGCAGCTCAGGTTGGGCATCACAGCCCTGCCCAAGCCAGGTCTCAGGAGACACCTGAGCTGACCTTCCCCTCCCCTGCCCCACCACCCACCACTGCTTCCCTCAAGCAAATCAGGGACCAGCCTGACCTCCTGGTGCTGAGCACTGTCGCCTCCATGTCACCCTTTGCCTGGGCTTGGGCTGGTGGGCAGGGGTGGTGGTTGGCTGGTGAGCTCTGCAGGCCATTACTCTTCTCCATCATCATCAGTGTGAAGATACCACAGAGACCTGCAAAAAGCAGAAAACAGATATAAGACATATAGGATACATCACATGGTTTGAACAGAGAGATACAGAATGGAGCGGGAAGAGAGTCAAATGCCATGGAATGTGCCCACACCATGTTTTCTACCACTGGCCATGGTTGATGCTGCAGTAGGAGTCCTGCAGAGCATTTTGCTCTTCCCAAGAGATCCCACATCTCCCCATGGCCCATGAAAGTTTATGTCCTCATTACTGAGGCTCCTGATCCATTGCCAGAGGAACATCTCTTGTTCCTTTGCCTTGCCTTCTCTTTAATTCCATTCTTGCCTTGCCTACTTCCCTTGCCTTGCCCACACCTCCTTTTCCCTGCCTTGCCGTGCCTACACCTCCAGTACCTCCCATTCCATACTCTGTCCTTTCCTTGCATTCCATCTCCTCCCTTGCCTTGCCTACCCCTCCCCTTTCCATTTCTTGCCTTACCACCCGTGTGTACTCCTCCCTTTCCTTCCCTTGTCCTGCCTATCCCTCCCTTGCCTTGCTTTCCCTACCGTGCCTTCCCCTCCCTTCCCTACCCCTCCCCATGCCTTGCCTTTACTTGCCTTGCCCTGCCTGCCCCTTCTTTGCCTTGCCTTTATTACCCCTTTTCTTGCCTACCCATCCCTTTCCTTGCCTTGTCTTCCCTGCTTCCTCCTCCCTTTCCTTACCTCCTGCCCCTCCCATGCCTTGCCTTCCCCTCCCTTTCCTTGCCTACTCCATCCCTCCCTTGCCTCTCCTTCCCTTCCTTGACTACTCCTCCCTTTCTTTGTATCCCCAACCCTTGCCTTCCCTACCCTTCCTCACCTCCCCGTGGCAGCAGTGCCGCTGCCAAGAGGCCACCACTCTCCACTTACGATCCTGGCGTCCCCCGAAGCCTTCAACACTGTGCTGCTGCCTCCGGCGGGCTAGCGGGGATGCCTGCGGAGCATCCCTCGCCCGGGAGCATCCCTGGCTGCCTCCGGAGCACTCAGGCTTTCCAAACACGCGTTGGGCTGCAAAGCCAAGCCAAGCAGAAGCGGAGCTGCCCGTACTCCTGCCCAGGCAGAAAGGCAGGCGAGGTGGCTGGGCAGCACCCCGGCTGTGCACGGGGAGGGTGCACACACACACATGCACGCCTCCCGTCGCTCCAGCACACCCATCCCCTGAGCATCCTCGACGCCCTGAGCAGTTCGGAGGAGTTAACAGCAGCCGTGTGCCTGGAGATGAAAGGGGAGGAGGGAAGTGTGCTGCTCGGAGATGCTCCATTCCCCTACCCACGCGTTCCCTTCTGCCCGCACCCGTCACCTCCTCGGTGGCTGGAGGGACCCCAGACAACTCCCAGGGCAGAGCTCGCAGCCATCCCGAGCAGCTCTGTGTCCAGTGACTCCCGAGGCCCCAGAAAACCATGGTGAAGGGTCACTACCTGGCCTGGGACAGGCACAGCTGGCAGACCCCCAGATGAGCTCAGGTCCTGCCACACAAGGGGATGCACCTGGAATGCTGTCCAGGCAGCCTGTGTCTGCTCCCGTCCCCCTCCCAGCCCTCTGCCCTAGGGAAAAACAAAGATGGTGACTGTTTTCCTGCTTCAGAGGCTGTGCCACAGCTACTGCTATGATGGAAAATTGGCAGAAGTAGCCACATTTTTACACCCTTGCATCCACTTAGTTCTCATGCTCAGGGACCAGGAGACCAAAAGTGCTGCTCTGGAGTCCCATCAAACGGAGCTGCAGAGTTTGACGGTGATAGTGAAATTCATCTTTCAGCAATTTCTGACGTCTTATTTTCTCAAAAAGCCATCCTAATAACCAGCTAGCAAAAACCTTGCATCCCCAAGGCAATAAGGAAGAGGTCCATTTTTACCCCCTTCCTCCAGGATCTAACCACTTGCAGTGGCCAGGGCTGGATCCATCCCTGACGTGCACATGGAGTCCCGCACCTTGTGCAGGGCTGATCTGAAAGCACCAGCACTGGGAGTCTCTTTTCTCTTTGCTGTCAAAGCTTTACCTTTTCTTTTCCCTTCAAAGCCTCAAATCCCAGTGGTTCTGATCTCACTGAACACCCAGACAGCAGCGAGTCCAAAGGAAGAAACGATTTCTCAGCCTTGGGTGATTCCTCGGTGAGCACCCAGCAGCAAGGGCCATGTCACCCTGCTCTTGAACCCACTTCACAGACCCCAGCACTGCAGACAGCTCACCAGGAGCACCAGCAGCAGCACATGTCCCCCTTCCAACTCTCCTTTTGCTCCCTGCCCACAGTTGCCTTCAAAAGGGACATGGGAACTCCAGGAGCTGCTCACTCACAGCTCCCTCAAGCTCCATCTTGTTCAAGAGAGTTTGTTTGCTGTGCACGTCGTTGTGGCAGTGATCCCTGAAGACACCCAGCCCTGCCACGTGTGCTGCGCTGGGACAAAGCCAGGAGGAGGAGGCAAAGAAGGGAGAAAGAAAATAAAATCATCACACCCCAACACGGACATTAACCAGAAGTTCCTCTCCTCCAGATCCTCCCCCAGCCAGGGCAGCTGGGGCTGAGATACCCAGCACCAGATCACAGTTTTGCTGCCAAGGGAATAGACATTCACTGTTCCCATCCCCTGGGATACTGGGATCAGACTCCATGGCTGGTAAAAGAAACATGTCCAGAACACGCAGAGTTTATTAAAACATGCATTTTGTGGTCAGTGTTTCCAGATTTACAGCAGAATTTATGCCTTACATAAAAGTCACATTGCATCTCTCCACCACTTGCCAATAATTAGCCTGTGAGAACACGTACAGTTTGACCACCTCTCCTCCAAACATCTTCAAGCCATACTTTGAAGGTGGTGTGCCCTCCTTCTCACCCGAAAATACAGCTTAAAAAAAAAACCCCAAAGTCAAACTTCCTCCAAAGCATGTTTGCACCTCTCAGAGAAGAGAAACCAAACAATTTACCTAATTACCTGGCACGATTCACACAGAAGTAGCCCCCTTATATAATATACCTGTTGTGTAAGGTCCTCTGGTGACCATGACCACATCCCTGAGCCACCAGTGGTCCTGTCCCTTACATACCCCCTGCCACAGCACAGCACATGCCAAGCCCACCACACCACCCTGGCTCTCATGTGCAATAAATCCCAGCACTCTCTTCAGCTCAGCAATCAGCCACAGGTCTAGACCTGCAATTACCTGTGGGACAGTTATTTACTAGTCAGTGTCCTGCTGCCAGATTTACAGTCACAGATGCTTGATGCAGTTTCAAGCAGAAAACAGCCAACCATCCATGTCTGTAAATAAGCTATTGGGACATCTGGATGACCTGTAGATCCAGCTATAATTACTTATTGGTGGCACAGACAGGTCCTGTTAAGCCTTGCTAAAACCTGCCCCCAGAGCCTGCGGGCACAACTCCACCAGATGTGCTGGATGAGCAACTAAAAGCGTCTCAAAGTCACCTCAGATTCAAGTGTTACTAAACTCCACAGAAGGAAAGAAATGGCAAAGATGTTGAACTGAGCTTGTTTATATATAAAAAGCATCTGGGTCAGGAATTTCCCTCACCTGTATACTTGCACTATCACTGAAGTTACAGCGTGGGAGCAGATCTGGGAGAGATCCTTCCCTCTGGCACTGGAAACCTAAAATATATCTTCTGCTGCCCACATGGGTGATTTTCCATGACCTGTCTGGTGCTATCACTGTTGGTATGAGGTCTTATAATCCACAGAGTCACTATGGGGATTTTCCCATGTAAATCTCTCTGGGAAAGAGCCAAGCTCCTGGATAAGCCCAGACGTCAGCAACACTCTCACAGTCACTCTGGATCTGAACATCTGCAAACCCACTGCTGAACTGCCTCCAGCAACATGGGAGCTGACAAGGGTGGTGGCACAGCAGCAGCTGCAGGGATGGGAGCTCCTGGCTCCTCCAGCTCCATTCCTCCCAGAGGAGGGGCTGTGGCACAGGAGACCTGGCAGTACTACCTCCACCAAGCAGCAGTTTTGCAAGGAAGAAAAGAAAACCCAAAAGCAGTCTAGAAACACTCAATCAGGCTACAGAAGGTGAGGAGCAGACCACAGCAGTTGCCTGAGAGCTTTTATGGGGTCAGAGCTGAGTTATCCAAGGTGGGATGTGGTCAGGGGACTGGGCACCACATGCTACAGCTATAACAGAACCCCATGTCCACAATCACCACCACCACCTTGGGTTTGTGACTCCTCTGGCAGACAGCCCAAGGGCCAGAGGGTCTCTCTTTGCTTTGCACAGAACAGACACCTGCTCTATCAGCCACCAGGTTCTCAGGAGGCCTCAGCTCTTCACAGCAGCTTCCTACACAAGCACTGACCCTACTGAATATACAGGCTGGCTGCTGATGTACACAGAGCCTGGGACTGCACCTACTGGGTCATAAACCCTGTACCCCACACCTCCCAGCTGCTGGGGCACGAGGTCCAGCTTCAGCATCTCCCTCACCCACCTCTGACACTAGAGAGGGATGGCACCTTCGTTGTCATCAAGGCCTAAAGGATACAGATCCTCAAGGGCCCACAGTGCAAAAAGCAGGTCAAGTTAAGAACAAACACGTAGTTTTACTGCTGGCAAATACACGAGAAAGGATCCTCTCCCCGCCCTCACCCACCCTGCCAGGGCGAGCAGAGGAGGCTGGGCACGGGCAGTCATCTTCTCAGCCAGAGCCACGTGTTGATGAGGCAGGCAGAGATCATCACGGAGTAGACCAGGGCCTCCTTCTGTTGCCAGGCATGGCACTGCTCCTCGAGCACACGAAGCCTCCCCGAGATCCTCGCCAACTGCAAGGGAAGCAGTGGGGTCACTGTCAGCAAAGCACAGGACACTGGCTGCACCCCAAAAGCATGGAACAGAATGGGATGGAGGGATGTGAGCTGCTGTCTCCTTCAGATCCTCCCTTCCTAGAGCAGAAGCTATCTTTGTATGGGAGAACTGGCAGCAGTGCCTCAGGTCTGCAGCAGATGCTTCAGGAAAAGGTCCTTCCTATCAGAAGAGCATCTGAGCCCCTCTCACTGCCCACAGACAGAGGGGTCTGGCTGTCTCCTGCAGCCCCCTGAGGGAGGAGCAAAATGGGTCAACACACAGGTCCTCTCCTGCTTCTCCATTTGGTAGGACCAGCTTGGCAGCAGCAGCCCATCAGGACTAAGCAACAGATCCCTGGAGCCTCCTCATCCACCTTCCTATGGCTTTCCCAGGAAACATCTGCAGCCCTTGACCCCCATCTCACCTGCTTTCTCATCGCTGCCACCTCAGTCACCCCGACCTCATCCAAGGTGCTCTCTGTGGCCGAACCAGCCTCTTGGGAGCTGGGAAAGGAAAATAGAGATGCAGGTGGGCAAGCACTGCTCGAGGGGGGCAACTGTCCCCCCACAGGCACTGCCATGGGGAGCCAAGTCATGCAGGCAGAGTGTGCATGCTCAGGCTGTGCTGTCTGGACACAGGACCAGAAGAAAGCAAACAGCACCTGCACAGCATCTACTCATCTCTTCTTAACCCCCCATCATGCGTATTCACACCCCTCCACTATGCACCCAAAGCGATCCCAACAAACAGACAGCACATGCCATGACAGGTAACATGGAATACACATGCTTGTATTTCTTAAGGAGTCCAACAGAGAGAAAACTTATCTACCAAGTATCCATTCTCTATAGTCCCAGGAATTCACTGAGGGTTGGATCTTAGAGCCATCTGTGGAGCCAGGTAAATATGTATGACAGGGATGATCTCATTTACAGCAGCAGGTGAGGATCCCATTGGTGGGAAGCTGTCATCAGCTGGAGGGAACTAACACTTTCTGCTCTTATAGCAAACTTTACCTGCAACTTGAAACATAAACAAGCAACCCAAACATTCATCACTTTCTTCTATCCCTGGAAACATAGGAGCCACCACTGGGATTAGCTGCTGCACTGGCATTCCCTGAAGACACATCTCACTGCAGGGTCCACAGCACTGAGCCACAAAATAAAGTAGATCCACAGTGAGAAAAATAAAAATTCATGTTCAGTCTGTTGTTCCTGTCGTCATAGGCTAGCCCAAAATCAGCTGTTCTGTAACCAAAACTCCCCTGTGCACCAGGAACACACAGACACTCACTGATCCCATAAGGATTACCAAGCATTTAACTCTGCTCCTTGGGGACCCTGGGGAGGAGAGGGTGTTTATTCCTGTTTGCAACATGATGTTTATCTCACTGAAGACAAGCCAGAAGAGCATGTGGAGATACAGTGAATCTCCAACTGAAAACACATTTGTGAGAGAATACCTCCATATAATGCAGCTGCTGTGTAAAATGAAAGTCACAACAGAAAGAAAATACAATTTCTCTCATCCCAGAACCATGGAAAAAGGACACATCCTGCAGCTTTTGGCTCAAAATCCCAGATGATACAGGTGAACACCTTTTAGAAAAGAAACTAGAAATTACCTTCTGATGACTCATACCCTTCAAGAGGTCACTGACGGGCAAATATTCCAGTCTCTGTTTGAGACAGGACTTTCCTTTACTAAAATTTGAGGAAAGAGAGTCTGCACCAACAGTCTTTATTTTTTTATTGTTACACAGAAGCACAAAATTGACATATTGAAGAGATATTGTCTGCATCTGAAGGGATGCACAGTATCAAGAAGACGTGTTTGAAGGTGGCTGGTTTCAAAGGGAGACCGAAACCTGGGGAGAGGCCTGGGAGTCACCCCACTGCATTACAGCAGTTCCTCAGGCTACCATGGCCTGAATGTCCTCCACTGCTCATGGAAGGAGAGAGAAGGTCTTACGTAGCCACTAACCAGATCTGTTCATGTGCCCAAACTTCATTAAGAAATTAAAGAGATGTTTGAAGACAGCCTCAGCCTACTGTGCTTAAAAGCAGGAACGCCACTTTGCATCATTGGCAAGCAGAAGCCAGCTGGGGAGGGAAGGCAGGATGTGCCACTGATGATGGATGTGATGATGGATGCTCACTCTCCTCCCTTTCTGTCTGGAGGCTTTACTCAAGGAGAATTAGAAGTACTTAGATGTTTCTCCAGGTGCTGAGCTGACTTAGAGCAGTGGGGACACCTTAAGGCTGCAAGGATGTCTTTGAATGTGTTAGATTTACTGCACTGGCACAGATAAGTTGGTGGAGATTGTTACTGCAGGACATCTGGAGGGATAGAGGTCACTGCACACCTGCTCCAGTGAGCACAAAGGCACAGCACACCCTGGCCAGGGGCCCTGGCTGTGCGATGAGTAACTCAGTGAAGCCAGTTCATGGAAGGGCTAATTAAGAGTGACCAAGATGCAGACAAGGGTGTTGTGAGCCTGCAGGAGAGGCTGTCTCAGGGACGGTGCCTGGGTCAGGCCGTTCTGGATTTTGATTCCCCTCACACATTTCTCTCCATCAAGCTATCAAGGCATACAGAAAAAATAGTACTTTCTCAGCAGTGAAGAGAACTCCCAGCAGTGTCACAGGTAGTGTTAGATCACTCAGGGTACCCAGGGGACTGATGTTAAGCTCAGCAGGAGACACAAGCCTCGCTGGGTTAGTGGGGTGCACCCAAGCCTGGCACCCAGAGCTGGCAGACAGGACAGGCAAGAAGGAGAGTCTGAATCAGCCATGCAGGAACAGCCTGCCCCGTGCAGCCTGCAGCTCCCAGAGCTCATGCCTGGCTCACATCTCAGCCAGGCAAAGGCCAGTCCTTGCAGAAGGACAGACAGCTGGCTCAGGACAAGCCAAAGTCACCTGGGTGGCACTGGGCCTTGCAGAGAGTCCTGGACACGGTGGAAGAGCAACTGGCCCAGGAGGTACACGGTCTGGAAGATGTTCTGCATGGAGTAGATCCTGCCCGCCTCTGTGAAGAGGGGGAGCGGGGCACTGCGAGCGGGCAGGGGGCCCGTGTCCGGCCTGGGGTGCACACAGAATCAGTCCTGTTACTCCCTGGCATTCTGCAACAGGGCACAGCCTGGCATTAGGCACTGCCCTTCACCCCTTCAGCAGCTCCAGGCATCTCTGGGCGATGCCATCGGCACCCAGACCCCAAAGTCAGCAGGTGAGAGAACCCTCTCCAGCAGCGCCCAGATGCAGTGGCAGCTGCCTGATTCCTCCAAAGCCAGCCATGGCTGTGTGCCATGCTGCTCTCACACAGGTTGCAGAAGGCAGCTCTCTTGCCACCCATGACAAACCTGTACTTCTAGTGGGAAAGCTGGCTCTGCTCTGGAATTAGCTTAGAGTCCCTTTCTCCACTAGAGAGACTGCGGAGCCCAAGGCCATGAGCAGAGGATCACAGTCACTGTGCTCCTACTCACAAGCAAGTTTGCTCTTAGCCCACCCTGTCTGTAGAGCAAGTTTCATCAACCCCTGCAGAAACCTGGGTAAGCCCTGATGCCCCATTTCCAGTGATCACCTGCCCATAGTCCCCAGCACTCTGCTATGCTGGTGCTGGAGCAAGAGAGCACATTGCAAGGCACAAGAGAAAAATGGGCAGAGCCAGAGAGACCAGGACAAGGCAGAGTGGGCAGTGAGGTCCTCTTTGCCCCATGGCCAAGGACCAACAGCCTGCTGTGAAAAGGGACGTGCTGTCCCACGTGCATCTCAGCAGCGAGCTCATCACCCTGGGGACCAACACAGCTGCCTTCAATGCTGCCTGGCACAAACCTCTTTGACATCACAGGCCATGTTCCTCCCATGCAAGAGCAGGACTTGCCAGGTATTGCCTTGCTCTGATCTGTATCCTCCCTCTCCCTTTAGGACACCAATATCAGAGACCTCCAAAACAGCACAGTGGCAGGAGATGCTGATCCCCACCCACCCCAGATGACTCTGGGCTCATGCTCACCATTCATGGTGCTGTCCTGGGCTGTGCAAGGCCAGCTGGGCACAGTCACTTGAGGTCCTGTCCCGCCGTGACCTGCTGCCATGATGACCCTGTTGGAATCCAACACAGCCACGTTAGCACAGAGACCTGCGCAGGTGAGTCCCCAGTGCCCTCCCTGGCTGCAGGGCCAGGGGCCCACCAGCATGGGGAGAGGACTCAGTGGTGGGGGTACTACATAAGCCCCAACTGATGCTGGTGCAGATGAGGAGACATGGTCAGAGCAGAGAGGGTCACCAGCAAGGAGCCTGCTGGTCTGAACTCTATCAAGATCAAAAATCCTGCACCTAACACATCCAGGAGTAGCTCTTGAATTTCAAGGAGGTGAAAGCCCTTAAGAAGGCAAAGCGGCAGCTCCAGAAGACAAACCAAGCCTTTGCCTGCCCATGCCAGTCACCTCTCTTCAAATTAGTTTCCCACAAGGTTAAAATCTGCTTTCAGCTCTGACTCCAGAACCTTTTACACTGCAACGATGAACCAGCTCCACCTAGTACTTCACTGTGGAGAAAAAGAGGTTGAAAGGGAACTTAAGAGTAGCAGAAGGTTGTGGAGGGACTGCAGCTACCCCAGCCTACCTTCTGCTCACAAAATGCAGCAGGAGGTCTGGCTAAATCAACACCCCAGCACACCGGTTTGTACTGGCAATGGGACAGAGAGAGAACCCACCATCCCTACACCCTCACTCTTAGGACCTCCTGGGAGAAGGTAGCACTCTGGAAGACGAATTCTGGCTTGGGGTGATAACAAGACACCTGGAGAAACCCAAAGGTGGGGTTTCTCCCATTTCCCACCAGAGGCAGCCCCGCTCTCTGTCAGTACAGTACCGATCGTTTGCGTCTCTGGGCGCTCGACCTGCTGGCTGTGTGCAGGAAGGGGAGCTCCCCGAGGGGGCTGGGCTGCCCACAGGGGTCGGGGGACACGTGCACCACAACAGAGGGAACCTTCCTTTGCTGGTTCAACAGGACTGGCCTCAAACTGGCATCTGATATTTCTACAGAAAGGAGAGAGAGAGAGAGAGAAGAATTAAGCCAAGCTGAACAGCCTCAGGAGAGGAGAGAAGAGAGATCCACCCACCGTAGGTGAGCCAAGCCTGTGTCTAGTATCAGACATACAAAAATCATGTCCTGCAGCTGTGAGCAGCAGGACAGCCCAGAGAGGCAGACCCATTGCTTCAGGACAGCAAGGTTTCAGTGCTGGTTTTCAAAGACAGGGTCAAATGTCCTGCATCCCAAAGCAGGGAGCCTCCCAGAGGCCAAGAGGGAACTGTAAGGCGTGGAGGGAGATGCCTCCACATTTTGCTCCTCACCTTTTGGAACTAAGACCCTTCCTGCTTTCCATTGGTCACCTTTGCCCACCTCTTCCCGACCACCCTTCCACCATCCTGTCCTGCCTTTCTGAAGAAAACTAACTATATTATATGCCCCGTCCTCTCCTCTTGCAAAGCAAATGACAGAGGCTTTATAAAGGGATCCTACTCCCGAGGATGTTGTAGTGCCCCACCAACCTCCAGCCACCCCAAAAACAGACAACCCAGGACTTTACCTGCAAGAGAAATCCTATCAGGGATGTGCATCCGATAGGAAGGAGGGACATCTTCTGTCACTGGCTCCTTGTCCACAGGGCTGCAGCTCTCTGCTACCTTCAGCCTGTTGGGAACCTGCATCCTTTGATTGATGGCTTCTGTGAAGAGCAGGTCACAGCGGACTCGGTTCAGGTCCAGTCCCCACAATGGCCACATCTTTGCTGATTTCCTCAGATGCCTTGAGCACCCTGGGGTATCACACAGAGGGAGAGAAATCTGAGCAAAAGTGGAAACAGTGGCAGCTCTTCCAAACTGGCACCTCCACAGGGATAACACATGCTTTTAAGACAGTTAAAATATAGGCAGAAACAACCCAAAAGATAGGCACTGTAGGGAGAACAGGGTGTCCCATGAAGCCCAGCTAGTGGGGACAAGGCTGCAGGGCCACTGTGGGTGTCCTGGGAGCCAAGTATGAACTTAGCACCTACTGCCTCAACTGATAGCAAGGGAAGGGGTCAGCACACCTGTGGGAGAAGAGCAGTTCAGTATACCCTAAAAACTAGTGAAAAAGAAATATTTTCCATCCAGAAGTAAATATTTTTGGAGGGCTGGGATCACATTTTCATTTTCACATACCTTTGAGGAAACATTAAGCTTTCTAAAAGCAAAACACACATTTTGGTGATGAGCTTCCAGGTTACCACAGGAAAAACTGAGCACTTTGCCAAGTCCCAGAGCTTTGGGGCCAAGGGGCCACAAAATTCCAACACTTTCACGGAGCAATGCAAGCAGAGGGCAATCAATGTACAATTCTGGGAGAGGAGCCCCAAAAAACACCTTCCTGGCTCCTAGCATATACAGTCTTTATTCTTTCCCAAAAACCTGCAGCCAAGGAGAAAACCCCAAGCAAGGGCTGGTGAGGCTGGCAGCCCCCAGCTTGACCTCAGTGCTGCCCTGGTGTTCCAGACACGCCACATGCATACACAGCACCCCTTCACCCTCCTTGCTATCACTCTTTGAGCTCACCATGCCCCACAATGTCCCCCTTTGCTTCTAGGTCAAAATCTCGGCCATGTGCCTGCTCCAGCAGAGCCCAAACAGCTGGAGGAAGGAGAGGTTTCACTCTCCAGAGCCAAATGGGGTGAAGCTGGATGAGAGTGAGGTACAGGAGGGTGGCAGAACCAGCTCCACACCTGCAATAACCAGCACTTCCAGTGATCACTTGCCTTGTGCTTCTCTCTCCTCCTCTGTCATTAAAAACCTTTTCATTACAGACGGACATTTGCCCAGCATCAGTGGCAGTGATTTCCTGCTTCCAGCCATGCAAACACTACATCCCTGTCCCTGCATCGGATCTGCTCCAGAGGCACTGCTGGAGACACAGTTGTGTGGTGGCCCAGCAGCCCAAGGCTGCCCCACACCTTCCCCAACACTGCCATGGGTTAGACCAACCCATGGGTATCATAACACACACACCCTGCTTCTCCCCAAAACCTCAAAGAAAGCAGATTTTTGCAGGAACTCCCCACTCGGGAACAGGACAGTAACTCCTGGGCTGGTCCTAAATTGGTGTCAGTCCCATATGGGACACCTCCACCAGACACCCAACCCGTGGTCCACAGCCATGGGGGCTTCTCCTTCACATTTTTAGTGTTTCAGAGCAGCAAACACCCTGTGTTGCTCTCTCAACCTGCTCTCCGGGAAACCAGCATATATTAAGAACAATAAATCTGGAAAGGGCAGATCGGTTCATTCAATCACCTGTGAGAGTGCTGCAGCTCCCAAGGAGCAGAGGAATGGGAGGGGGTGAGAAGCGGGCTCTGAGAGACTAAGCTATTAAGAAAAGGAAAAAAAAATTAGCTGTCAAAACCCATAAGAACAAAATGCTTAAGTGGCTGGATTTCCTCCTTTAACTTTCTTTAGGGCTTTTTCTAGCTCTTGCCAAGCACCCTCCCGGCTCACCGGCAGAGGCTCAGTTTGTGCCTTGGCACTTCTCCTTGGATTTGCAGTGACAGGGATTTCCGGCTCACTAAGCCTGAGTAGGTTTAAGTCCTGAAAGCCACGAAAACCTGCCCTGGGGAAGGAACCTCCACAACCTCCCTCCCTCCGTCCCTCCCCAGCCCAGGACATCCCAAAAAGAAGGCAGGCGGGGTACCAGCCTGGTGCAGCCCCCCGTTCACCTCTCGGGAGGGGTGCAGGGGGGAGCAATGGGCTTGCTCTCAGCTCAGCCCTTCGGGGATGCACCTTGTCCCGGCACAGCGGGGCTCACCGGGAGAGGAGGGGTTCCTCAGCCGGCTCGGGGTGAGCCCGCTGTCCCCGGGATGGGCTCTGATCCCCGCGGGGGCTGCGGAGCTCGGGACACGGGACGTGCGGGGCAGTCCCGCACCCTCCCGACGGGACATCCCGGCCCGGCTGCGGCCCCCGGCCGGCTTTGGGGAGTACAAAGGGGACAGTGCGGTACGGGGAGGAGTGGGGGGGACTTACTTTTTTTCGCAGACCAACGCAACTTTGTCGGACCTGTAAATAAACAGCCGCGCCCGCTGACGGGGCGGTGCCGGCGGGGGCAGCCCGGCCCCCCGAGTAACCAACCCGCCCCACCATAACCAACACGCCTCTCGGGAACCAATCCGCCTCCCTATAACCAACCCCCCCCCCTATAACCAGCCCGCCTCCCTATAACCAACCCGCCCCTCGATAACCAACCCAGCCCCCTCCGTAACCAACCTGCCCCTCGATAACCAGCCCGCCCCTCCGCGCTTAAAGCCGCAGCCGGTAATTAACGAGCTGCGGCTCATCCTGGTGTCGCCTCCCCCGGGGACAGCGAGTCCCCCTCCGCGGACCCTCTCTGTCCGCCGCTATCCCCCGCGCTGCTCAGCCGTGTGCTGGAGGGGTGGGATTGCCCTTGCCAGGGGCAGAAGCAAAACCAGGACCTTCACCACGTCTCCATCCCCACGCACACGCGGCCCTGCGGTGTTTGGGGGCAAACCCTCGCCCCGTGCCCAGCCCGCAGCCCCCGGGGCAGCCCCGGAGCCCGGGCTGTGCCAGAGCTAATCTCTGCCTCTCCGCAGCGATAAAATGATCCGTTTGGGATTAACGACAGTTTTAAACACTTCTGAATGGGCACAGGGTCCAAGACCTGACCGTAAAATCTGGGTTTGAAAGGACTTAAAATAAATCCCCCGCTGCCCTAGTCTTGCTATTTAAAGGGGATTATCTAAGGGGTTTAGGAGCACACAGAGGAACAGCAGGACAACCTGTGCACCTCAATCCCCTCCAAAGACCACAGGAAAACCCTCTGCACCTCACCGGCAGGGGCTCATAGGACACACTCCAGCTCTCACTCAGAGGAGCACCAGGTGCCGAGGGAAGTCCTAAGGCTCCGGCTGGACATGTGGGGCTCATTCTCAGCCCCACAACAGCACACGCTCCTTCTCCAGAGACGTTCCCATCCTCACTGGGGACTGTCCTGTGGCCGCGGTGGAGGGTATTGGTGGGATCATCCCACAGCTGCCACCATCGCCTTACAGAGCTGAGCCACAGAACCCCCATGAGACGGAAATCCAGCTGTGCTCAGTGAGACATTCCCCCTGTACTGGGGAGGGAAGGGGGGATGTTTGGAGTGATGACATTTGTCCTTCCAAGCTGCAGTTATGTGTGATGGAGTTCTGATGTCCTGGGAGTGGCTGAGCACCTGCCTGCCCATGGGAGGTCGTGAATGAATTCCTTTTTCTGCTTTCCTTGCATGCAGAGCTTTACTCACTAAACTGTCTTTATCCCAACCCACGAGTTTTCTCACTTTTACTGTTCTGATCCTCTCCCCTATCCCACTGAAGGGGGGACTGTGTGAATGTGTGGAGCTGAGTTGCCATCTGGGGTTAAAGCACGACACCCTTTGTGGGAAGAAGCCAACCTGTGTCGTTAAGACAGTGAGGGTTTTTTAATAAATACCTTTTTTTTTTTTTTGCACAGAAATATACCAAGTTTTACAGAATACAAACTGCAGGAATAATGACTGAGCATCAAAGATAGAGGATGCAGAGCACCCTGCTGTCTCCCTTCGGTCTTTTCCAGGCTCTGGTCTCCCCATAACCTTGATTTGCTAAGGCCAGGGAGGGCACAGACAAGGTGCCAGCATGTCCTGCCCCAGGAACAACCACGCTGGGCAAGCCTCAGCTCTGGGCTGAGGGCACCTGCTGCAAGAGCATCGCTGGGACCAAGCAGGATGCAGGCCACCTATGGATGGACAATAGCCTTTTGGTGCTGGTGGAGAGACTGGTGCTGGGGTGAACACCAAGTGGTGGCAGTGCTGGGAATCTCTGGGGGGTTGGTGAGTGCAACCCCTATTTTAAACTATCAGACATGACTGGGAAAGGACAGCTCTGTTGCTTTGATCCCAAAGGCAGCTGCGCAGGAAAAAGGGATACTCTGGTCCCACAGCAAAGCACTTGGCTCTGCCTTACCCTGGTTCCACAATCACCCAGTCAGGGCTTGGTCCTGCTCCCAACTGCCATGGCCAGGTTGAGGCATGGTCACATGACCCCCACCCCTTTCAGCAAGCCCCCCATGCCATAGTCCTGGCCACCAAGCACTCTGCCCACCAGAGGGGCCAGGAGAGTGGAGTCTCATATTCCCCTTTACCTCCTTTGGAGAAGACCCCAAAGAGAGGGGTCAGGCAGGGCGAAGTGGTTTGGGGTAGAGAGAGGAGGTTTGGCCTGTCTGCAGGCACCCTGTGCCAGAATCCCACCTCTGGGGCAGACACTAGGCAGGCCACATTCCAGAGGAGACAACATCCTCACCACTTAAAGCCATGGGTCCATGCTTGGCTTGGGGTCAGAGATGACCCTCTTAGCCAGTTCTGTTGCAGCCAGGCCTCCAGCTGCCCAGCACCCCAGAGGGGAAAGCAGAGAGCATCAGAAGACTCTGCTACTCCAAAGTCACTTACCTCAGGTACAAGACCACCATTAGCCTTTCTCCCTTTCCAAAGGGATCTAGGAGAGCACCTTCCTGACTGCTCCTCCTTGATCTCCAGACAGCAAACATTGCTACAGCCACCACAGTATGGGCAAGCCTCCCCACTCCCACTTGGCAACAAGTCCACACAGGGGAACCACCATTTCCCCAAACACAGTGTGGACACCAACTGTCGTTTGCCACACTAATCCTGCATCCCCAACTCCTAATCAGAGCTGTGAGCAGGAGAACAGGACCCAGTGGGGATATGGGGGGAGGCTGAGCAGTGGCCCAGGGAGGCAGCAAGGCTGTTCTAATCTTGGGAAATGTTATGTCTGCTTGAGGGGGAAGTGAGGGAATCAAATGCACCATGAGGAGACCCTCGTGTTGAGCCAGGAAGAAGCTGCTGCTCTGCTCTGGCTGCTACAGCACTTACGTGAGTGGGGAGTGAGGGGCAGGAGATGGCTGGCTGGCTCCAGAGCCACCCCCACAGCCCTGTCCCACCTCACCTGGGGACAGATATTTTTGGTTAGGAGGGTAAGGCTATTGTGTGATGGCACCAGCTTGTACAGGTGAGATGGAGGCCCGACGGACACCAGAAGGGGGTCCTAGGCACAGTGAAGGAAGGGTGGGTGGGTGAGTGTGAGTGTGTGAAGAGGCAGGAGGGAGGCAGACCCACTATTTGCCCACAGCAGGGGCAGTGGCCACGATCTCTTCATACTTGGGTGGTGGGTCATTGTAGGAGACACTGGTCTCTTCACCACTGCTGCTCTCTGGGTGGCCTGTCACCTCCTCGTAGGAAGGCGGAGGGGTGGCACTGGACAGTCTGGAGAGGACGGAGACTGAGTGCTCTGGCGGGTAGAGGGTGTTGTCTTGCTGGGGGGTACTGCCAGCTCTGCCGTCTCCAGCTCCCCGGTTGCTCGCTTCCCGCTGGTACTGGGTTTCCCCTTGGCTCTGGGACCGCTCCCGGTACACCATGACCCTGGGCAGGCTTCGTCCCGTCCGGCTGGCCAGGTAACGGTTCTGGGCATAGGAGGGGCGGTGGCGGGTGGCCTTTTGAAGCTGGCACCTCCAGATGATGAAGAGGGCGATGACTATCAGAAGAGCCACTCCCAAGAGGGGCACCACCACATACATGGCGTCAGAGCGCTCTGTGCTGTGCCCAGGGTCCTTGACAGAGTAGACAGAATTGGTGTAGCCCTTCCAAAACTCCATCTGTGGTGGGAGCAGAGAAACAACCATCATGTGCTGCAAGTGAGAGAAGCACACCCTGACCACCATCAGCAATCACTGCCTTCCCTAGGCCCACACAAAGGGCAGCTTTTCAGATTTGCCCCACCACTTTCACCTGAAGCCCTGTGGGAACCAACACAAAAGATCATGGGAACATCCCTCAACAGTGGCCAACAGCCCCCACACAAAGCAGGGAGAAATTTAGCTCACACCAACCACAGCCTGGAGAGTCAGGGACAACACCACGGATTTCCCAGCTGCCATGGGAGTGCCAGCTCAACCTGCAGCTGTATGCAGGGTGTCTTGGCACAACCAAGGCAATGGCCTGGGAAGGGAAAGCCATGCTGGAAAGTGAGGCCACAGCATGCTGCATGCAGACAGAAGAGGACAAAGGGAACAGGAGAGGCTGTTCCCCCTGTGCTTTCCTTTTGTCTACCGCTTGCTGAGGCATGAGCCCTCACACACCCACTGGGGAGCAGGGTAGGACAAACTCACCGTCTTCTCCTTGTTCTCAAACACCTCCTTGACCTCCTCATAGCTGCAGACCTCCTCGATGCACTCCCGCTCGATGGTGCCCTGACGGATCTCCTCCAGGAAGCCGTTGGCTCTGGGAAAGCGTTTCAGGACCGAGTGGGCATTCCTGGCCCCCAAGAACACTGCAACACACAATGCAGAGACATGCTGAGCAGCGACAACCCCACACCTGGCTTCAGCCCGCCAGGCTTTCCCACCTGGCTTCCTGGTGCTACAGGCATTCCCAACACCAAAAGTCCGGGCTACAAATCAGGTGGCAGAGCAGAGTGCCCACTGTGGGAGAGCACACCCAGAGGGGTACAGGGTTTTTGGGGTCTGCCCAGAGATGTATGGCACCAGGAGCCCTTCCATCAGGGCTGAGACATTAGAGACTTTGGAAGCGGCAGCTGCAGCCACATGGGGTAGCTGGAGACAGAAGTCTCCAAAAATAATTGTTTTCAGCCTCCTGCCCTTGATGAATTTCACTTTTCTGCCTCTTTGCTGCAGGGCAAGGGAGATCCCATCAGGTGAGTGAGACCCTGCAGGGCTGGGATGGAGAGCCAGAGCTCTGCCAAGGCACAAGAGGGACTCACAGCACACAGTTCACTGCACGACAGCCTGCTGGGAGCTGCTCTCCCTCCTGCCAGCTGCTGAGGGGTCATGCAAGCTCAGGGGGCTTCAAGGGCTCTGTTCAGGTCCTAGAGAAACCAGTGTCTTCTCTCAGGCCAACAACGGCAAACATCCCTAACACATGGGGACAGAACAGGGGGTCATGACTTGGGTAATTTAAGGGGTCTGTGAAACCTCTCCTCACATGACATCGCATCCTCTTCCCTACTGTGTTTTGTGCAGAGGCCTCACAAACCTTCCTCTGCTCCCAAAGCCTGGGGGACTCCTCAGATGTTCCCACAGAGCATGCAGTCAGGAAGCCAGAGTGAGCAGGAACAGAACCTTCCTGCCTGCAAGAGACATAAGAGCCTCTCCCCCCATATTCTGCAGGAATTCTGCACCTCCACAGGGTACAGGAGGAAAGCACCTACCAGGACCTGCAGCAGCACAGGAGGCAAACAAGCTGTTGCCCAGAAAGCAGAAAATTCACACAAAACATGATCTTTCCAGGATCCAAACATCCCATGCACATGTTTCATGAGTGTTTCCACAATGCAGCTCAACACACTCAGCTGTAGGCTGACTCCATCTCTTCCCACCAAGCCACAAAATCATGCTGCTTCCCTTGAGGAAGATGAATCGGTTCAGCTGGCTGATCCACAGGAACCTATTTACCTTCTTCACCCTCAGGCTCAGTCTTCCATTGGATCAACAAGGTGAACCAATTCACAGAGCAGCAGAATCAAAGATGCAGGACAAAGAGGCAGGGAGACACACAGTCTTCCATGTGACCAGCTCGATGCTAACACAGAAATACTCCTTCAACAAGGAGCTTGGTGAAGATCAACGTAAGAGTGACTGAAAAGCTACTAACTTCTTCCTTTAGGAGACTTTAGCCAGGGAAAAAAGGCAGGTTTCCTTCTGCTTTACCTTCCGTGTATCCTGCTCCTAAAACAATACAGCAAGGTATTTGTGAGAGTATTTGTAAATATCGACAGGGACAAGACCATGGTGTGAAAAGCAACTATTACTGCACTACACCATCCTGGGCTTGGAGGCACTGTGCTCCTTTTGTGCTGTGTAGGTGCATTTTCCCCTTGTGATTTATTAATGCCTTGCTTCAGTGAAAGAGTTTGCAGAAGGCTGAACCACTGAGGTGTGAATGAAGAGCAGCATGAATGATGTGAGTCACAGATCATCCCTCAGAATTGACTTTATTATGCAAACCTTTTTTTTTTTTTTTTTTTTTTACAAGGATAACCAAAAAAGCATTTTCAAGAGGCATAGAAGGTATCTTGCAGAAGGGCAGGGATCAGCTTGCCTTGGCTTTCACAGTTGAGAAGGGTTATCCTGGCTGGAGAGGGAGCAGGCTGGCAGGCCTACCTTCTCTTGAGACTTTTCTGAAGATGAAATTTTACAAATAACCATCCATTCTGCAAATGTCCCATCCTTTGCTGAAGAAGTCTGGCTTCATCTCCTTTGCCTCCCACCTTGATCAGACTGCAGTAGCAACTCTCCCCTCCTCAGCACTTGAGCCTGAGACTCTTTCCAACTTCCTCAGCACACCTTGGAGCAACAAGCTTGGCCGCAGGTCTCACTGTCAGGGTTTTCCATCCCTGCGGACACCGGTCACTTGACCCCTTCCCTGCTTTGCTGTGCTGAACTGGCCACTATGGTGGGAAATAAAAACAGACACACAGGCAGGCAGGTATCACAAGCAGAGTCCCAGCTGCAAGAGGTGTGTGTCTCTCCCCACATGCAATTTCCTAGAAATGGCAGGAGAGCAGAAACTAAGTCACTCCTCCCTCTCCTCTCTTACATGGAAAGCACAAAGAGCTCCCATGTGCCTGGGGACCAGAGCAGGAAAACCACTTGCCTTCAAGAAACTAAAGCCTCTCATCTCCAACTGACATGAAGAAGAAACAGCCAAGCAAGTCCTCTCCCCAAACCCCAGGGATGAGGGAACTTCCCAAGGCCCCGCAGCCTCAGTACTGACCCCCTGTGCCTCTCCAAGTCTTCCCACACCAGCTGGAGAACTGGTGCTCAGGAAGGATCAGAGTTTTAGGCAGGGGAAGCAGGAGCGAGGGCTGGGTTCACCTCATCCTTGCTGGTTTTCCTGGAGTGCTGATGGCCCCTGGTGGACACCACTCCCTGTCTTGGCTGCCCAGCTTGGGGGACCCCCCAGGGCTAGAGGGACAGATGGGGCTGCTCTCTGCTGGAGATCGTGTGATGGCAAACAGCTCATCACCATATCTCCCTCCTGCACAGCCAGTCACCATCAAGGGGACTGCTTAGCAGGGGACACTGCCACCACAGGGGACACCTTCCACAACTAGGAAATGCTGGTGAGCCAGCACCTGAGCTCTGAGAGGGAGAAAAGGCAGCAGAGGAGGAAGGCAGGGACCCAGCTGGGGACCTTCCTCATTAACTGGAGATTAAAGCAGCCTTTTGAAAACACTGCCTGAAGGTCTCTGCTCCCTCCCCCACCCAGCACAGCACAGATAATGAAAGAAGGCATACCTGTTATCCCTGGGGTCCTCCTCCTCCACAGCGTGGACACTGTCTCCACCTTCACAGCTGGCTCTGGCGACACTCCAAGCAAATCCCGAGATCCCAGACAGATCTCTGTGTCTCTCCATTCACTACTGCTGTGCTCCTTAAGCTCCCAGCACACCGCTGCACGCAGCCTCCGCACAGGCTGCCCAGAAGAGCGAGGAGGGAGGGTTGAGCCCAGCTCTGAACAGACCACACACCATCCTCCACCCTGCACCCTCACCAGCCTCAGCCCCGTTGGCCGGGTGTTCCTTTGAGTGTGCCACGGTGAGCTCCTGGTGGGGACGAGCTTGGCAGCTGCCCGTCCACAGGAACACAGAGCCCCAGTGCCACCAACCACACAGGCCCCAGGGCAGTGTGGCCCCTGGGATGGGCACTGGTGGGGTGCCAGTCATGGGCCACGAGGAGCACTGTTGATGGGAGATGTCAGCGCAGACCGGCAGCCCCTGTGGAGGGGCCAGTCAGCCCAAAGAGCCTCAGGGAGGACTGTCCTGCATGGCAAGCACCACGCAAAGAAAGAAATGCTGTGGCCTTTGGGTAGTCCCAGAGAGGTCAGACCTTCAGCACCTCCTCTCGACTCCCACCTTGCAGAGGGGAGAGAGAAGCACAAGTCAGGCCAGACCTCAGACCTCACCCAGGGGTAACAGCTGATGGCATGAGCTCCCCATAGAGGATAACAGCCCCCAAAAAGCACAGACAGCACTCCCTTGAGAGATGGCTGCCAAACATGCCCCTTCTCTCCTTCAGCACTACCACCACCTCTCCGTCTTGCCTGGGGAGCACTTACTTGCCATGCTGCCTCACTCGGCCACGGCGGGGCTCCTGCCTACCTGCAGGGAAGAAAACAGGAGAGTCACTGACAGCTTAAATCACCCCCTGAAGCCCAAGACCTCCATCACCCAGAGTCAGGTTCATGCAGAAGGCAGGGTGCTAACTGGTGGACCCATGACAGATCCCAGCCAAGCAGTGCCTCTGCAGAGAGCCAAGGACTCCAGCTGCCTCACTGCATGGCTGGAGGGGCTCAGGGACCCTCAGGTACTAGAGTGCTGGGGCAGGTCCCAGCCCAGGGAGGACGAGGGCCCTGCCCAAGCAGCCCAGTGCAGACAAGCAAAGTAGGAAGGGAAGAACTGGACAAAGGAGACACCACACTTCTCATCACCAGACAAGACGACCTGTGTGTCAGAAGCTGTGGGAAGCAGCCTGATGCTCTTCCCTCCCACAAGAGATTGATGGGAACAGGTAAAGCAGTCATCCTGTTTTAGAGCAACTTCACAGCCGTGCCAGTTCTCACTTCTGCAACTCCTACCCACAATCTGCAATAAACAGAGCCATACAGTTTGCTCCACTGCCACACAGCAGGAAAGAAAAGGACATGCATCTCCGAAAGGTTGTTGGGCCAAGTTAAGGGCAGCAGCAAGAGTGACAGAGCTCCCTGCACGCCCAGGACGCAGCTCTCCAGCTGGAAAAGCACCTTTTGTGCTTAAAGAACAAAACTACAGTAAACGAAACCCCGCAAGAGTGAAGCAAAGCCCTGCAGAAGCAGAGGATATCCTTCTCTGCTTGCAGGAGGGGTTTCATGCACTTTTTTTCATGTTTTGCCTTCTCCCCGTGCTCAATTCCCCACGGATCAGACTACCCTGGGCTAACTCTCACTTCGTGTGACATCTTGATGTGACAAAATCACAACAGTAAATCGAGCACCTCTCCCTGCTAACATCAGGTTTCCTGTGGTTTCCAAGGTTTCTACACCATAAGAGGCAGGAAGGCAAGCAAGCCTGGACCTGTCTCCAGAGGGAGAAAGCAGCTTCCTCCCAACAGTTTGCAAAGCTCAGATTGCAAACCTCAGCCTGGAGTTGAATCAAGAATGAGGGAGGGAAAGCAGCAGAGCACCAGAACTACTCAGGAGGGATCTGCTGCTTCCTGTGCCCCACAGCCCAACCCTGCTTCTCTGAGCCCTTCTGGGGCATGTGAGAGGCCTCCAGATCCATGCATTCTCCCACTGCCCTCTGGATCCATGCATTCCCTGACAGGCTGTGTCAGCTCTCAGCAGGGACCTGCAGGCATGCTTTTGTTGTCATCAGTTTTTATAAAGAGATCCAAAATCCCAGGATAAAAGAAAGCACAGCACGGAGAACTTGCCACAGTTCCCACACAAACCCTCTGTATCACTCGTTGTTACAGGCACTCCCCCACTTTGATGGACAGAAGAGAGACACAGAAATAAGGATATTCAAGACTGGATTAGTCAGGTAATACATAACCCACATCATTCATCAGGCAACAAATTTAATGTTGTTTAATTTCATTTATAGTCATTCAGTTTTTCCCAAGTATCTGTGTCAATGCTTCCAGTGCCAGAGCTCAGAGGTGGTTTATTCCAGCGCAAACAATAAGGCAGATCCACACAAGCCTAGAAGCACGAGCGATGCCATTGAGAAGGGCAGACACCCCAGACACTTTATTTCCACGTGCAAATTCTTTAGCCATCTCCCCTGGCTCCTGTGAGCAGGAAAAGCTGGAGCACCACAGGCGCTGACGCCAAGGGGAGCAGCATCCCTTCCACCCCCACACAGCCACGCAAGCTGAGAGAAGCCTGAAGCTGGAGGCTGACCCAGCATACGCCCACCCATTCCCGGTCCCCCCCTCCGGCTTCCCATCCTCTATAAATACCCCATCGATAGGAGGTTGCCAAGGCAACCGTGAAGAGGCGCGAGGGATGCAGCCACGGGAGTGAGGATGCAGCAGTCGCACATTTGTGTCTCCCCCAGGCTCCCCCATCTCCGCCCCCGCCCCGTTCACCGACGCCAAAGGAGGAAACCGCGCTGGGAAAGCACGGTGCACGCGTGGCGCCGATTCCTCGGCGGGCCTGGGGGTCCACAGTGGGAAAAGGCAGCTCCTTGCCAGGCTGGGGGGGCACAGGTACAGGGCAGGGGGCCCCACAGCCCCCCGCGCCGCGCCGCGGCAGGGAGGGAGGATGCTGACTCTGCCGGCATCACGTAGCCGCGGTGCCAGCGGCTCGGCTGTATCCAGCACCGGGGCTTCTCCGTGCCCAGACGCACCGAGAGAAGACG
>VWZF01004740.1:1465195-1483703 GCA_013396755.1 Sclerurus mexicanus
CCCCGCCACTCGCGGCATGGACCGCGGGATCCCCACGGGAAGCCTCGCCCTCCCAAAGCAGAACCCGGGTCCCCTCGCAGACCCCGCGCCGCTCCCCACGCCGCCCCGACCCCTCCGTGCCCAAACTCAACTCCGAATTACTCCCGTCTCCCTCAGCTTCCAGAGACACCCCACGGCAGGGACCGCCAGCTCCGCTGNCCTCCGCACCGCGCGCGCTCCGCCCTCCTCCAGCAATAGGAAGGCGGGGAGGGCAGTGGGCGGGGCCACGCGCTCCTACCCCGGCCCCCTCCGTACTGGCAGCCAATCAGGGCGGGCCGCGGGGGCTGTTGGGAGTTGTAGTCCCGCTTGGTGCCCGCGCGGCCCCGGGCGGGGCGGAGACCCCCGGGCGGGGTCTGTGCCCGCTCCGCTCGCAGCAGCGCCTGCCTGCCCGCCCCTGCCCGCCGCCTCACGCCGGCCTGCCGGAGCCGGGGCTGCCAGCCTGCGGCGGGCGAACCGCTGTCACGTCCCCTGCCTCCTCTTCTTCCTCTTCTTCTTCCTCCTCCTCATCCTCGCTGCTCGAGTCCTCGTAAAAGCAGAGCGTGGCCTGCACCGGGAAGTTCTCCAGCAGCTTCTCCCCCACGCTGTACAGGTGGTCAAAGGCCTTGGACTTGGGCCAGAGAAGCCTGCGCGGCAGAGCGGGGGTGAGCCACCCCCGGGCACACCGCAATCCCCGGGGACACCGAGACCCCCGGGGACGCCGCCAGCCCCGCTGTGAACCCCGCCACCCCCCGGGGACACCGCCACCCCCCGGGGCACGTACCTGACCGGGTGCCGGAATAAAGACAGCGCTTTGTCGGGGCCACCATCGCTCGCTGCGTCCCGAGCCTGAGGAGACAGAGCCGGGTGGTCCCTGTCCGGGGGTCCTGCTGCCCCCCAACCCCGCTGGCACTAGGGGCAGGGCTGGTGCCCCACAGACCCGGCAGGTCCCCCTCCTCTGCCCCGGAGCCGCGGCGCTCGCACCCCCGCAGAGGAAGCTGGCACCGAGCTCGCCCACCCCCGACGGGCGCCGTGCCAGGGTAATCTCCCCCCCGTGCTCACAAGTCCGTGCCCAGGCATCCCGCTAACCCCCTGAGGAATGCCCGCCCGGCCGGGGAACAGGCGGCCCTTTCAGGCTGCTGGGGGGGCTGTGCTGGCCGTGGTGCCCCCGGGGGATCAGCCTGGCCCTGCCCCGGCGGGGCTGACGGGGGGCACAGGGGTGATGCACCGGGGCAGGCGGGCACGGTGCCACCGGGGATGAGGGGCTCTGAGGGGAAGGATTCTGGGGCGAGAGGCTGGTTTTGTGCCAAACAGGGACCCCAACCTGCGGGACATGGGGACAGACACAGTAAGGCGTGTCAAAACTCACAGGGTCCGTCTGCTCCGGTTGCGTCCCGCGTCCCTCCTGGGCTCGGGGCAGCCACGGTCTCCAGAGTGGAAGGAGCCTAGGAGAGACAGCAGGTTCAGCATGACAGCCACCCACCCTGGCCCGTTCCCCTTTGCCTTCTGCCCCCACCTCAACCCGATCTCACCCACCCGATCAGCCCATGCCCGAGTGCCACCACCCTTTGTCCCACCTGTGCCCGCTGGGATCAGAGGGGGCGCCCCACCAGAGCAGCCTTCACCTGAACCCAGCGGGAACCTTTCCCATCCCACCTTCCACATGCCCCCTGCCCTCCCCACCCCTCCGAACGGCGCAGCACCCAGTACCTTCCTCCTTGCTCCAGCCCCAGGGCTGGGCAAGAACTGACCACAGACACCCGGAGCCCGTGGGGAGGCAGGCAACAGGCAGCAGCTTGCATGGTGGCAGGCGACACTGTCCCTTCTGATGCTGCAGACCCTTGGTGAGGACTCATTTATAGCCCTGCCTCAGCCGTGACTCACAAATTCTTTGGGGCAGGGGAGCCAAGGACTGGGGATGTGGGGACAGCGGTCCCTGCGGTGTGAAATTTGTCCCAGTTGTGTAAACAGAGGGCATGGGGGGCTGGGGGCGGAGGGGCTGCGATCTCTGGTGGAAAAGCAAAACACAGAAGGGAAAAGTTAGACACCATTTGTGAGAAAATCCCCAGGGGGGGAGCAAGGGAGGGCAGAGACAATTAACAAGGATGATTAACTGTTCTTTGTAGCCATTTACGTAAGGGAGGGGCTATGTGGGGAAGGGATGGGGAGTGTTGGGGCAGTATAATGGGCATGACATGGGCATGGTGCAGTGGGCATGGGATGGGATGGCATGTTGGGTAAGCCATGGGGACAACGTGGTGGACTTGTCATAGGGACAGCACAATGGACGTGATGAGGACAGTGTGATGGGCTACACTGGTGGCAAGCAAAGAGCAACGAGGAGGCAGGTGA
The DNA here is from genome assembly GCA_013396755.1 of Sclerurus mexicanus. Lineage (NCBI taxonomy): Eukaryota > Metazoa > Chordata > Aves > Passeriformes > Furnariidae > Sclerurus > Sclerurus mexicanus. The sequence goes on from VWZF01004740.1 coordinate 1,467,563, forward strand.
TGGCATAATCAAGAGAGGACAGGGAGGGAAGACAGGTGGCAGGCCTGGACCCCAGGCACAGGCAGGGTAATGGTCCTGTTCAGGCATCCATGGACCATTGTCCCATGGAGCTGCCAGGTCCCATTCCCACATTGTTGGCAGTGGGGAAAGCACACACTTGCCCATTCTTTCTGCCCTCTCCTTTGGCTTTTTGAGACCACACCAGGAGATACAAAAAAGCTGCTCAATGTGAGGGTGCAAGGATGATGCCCCCCAACTCCCCTGCCCCCAGCACTGCCACACATCCCCTCCCTGCCCACTGCTCCTGCCCAAGTGCTCAAGGCAAAGTGCCACTGGCAGATGGGTCACCTCCTGCTCTCGGGAGTGTTTCAGTTTGGGACAAGGAAAGAAAATAGCAAATGGTCCCTGCTGTAGCTCTGCTATCAGCATCCAAACACTGCTGTCCAAACGCTTGCCGGACCCTGCTCAGCTCTGAGCACAATTTGTCACCAGGGGCCCTCCCTGCCCCTCTCCATCTGTGGCAGCCGGTGAGCAGGAGGGGGCACGGCGCCAGCACAGCCCTCATTACCTTCTCCATTTGCTCCTCATTTGGGCCAGTAGTCTTACAACAACAAACCCTGTGGAGGACAAGCAGGGCCAGGAAGAGTGAACCAACAGCCCAGGCTTGCTTTGCAGGCATGGGGAGTTCAACCTGTTGATGTTTCACTGCCTCCCTGATCCCAACACAGGCAGTGCAGCCCAGAGTGGACACACAGATGGTGCCACACAGTCACCTGCCAGGCACTGAGGCTGGCCAAAGGGTGACAGCAAGCCTCAGTCCCGAGCCAATTAGTCAAACCTACCTTGGTAATTCATAGACAACAAGCAAAACAAGGCATCCCAGCTCCCCAGTCCTTCCCGACACCCAAAGGGTTTAATTCTGATCTGCAATAAGCCTCTGATCCAGGCAGAGATTTGCAGGTGGATTTTGCAAAGCTGTAGCTAAACAACTTGCAGCCCCTGATCCCCCAGGCCGGGGCCCCGGCTGCTCACCCTGCCCAGACCAGCCGCCTCCAGTCCTGGGTGACCCCCAGCTGCAGCCACCCTCATCCTGCACTGCTCCTCCAGCACCTCTGTAAGTACCACCGAGCTCTGGCACCACCCTCCCGGGCCCTTTTTGCCCCCACCCTGAGCACCCCAGGTGTTTCTTTTCCAGCGACACCCCTGAGACGGCATGGGAGGTCTTGGTTAATGCAGAGGAGAGGAGGCAGAAAGTTGGGAAACTTTGGTGCCAAGCGTTTGAGGTGACAGCAGGGGGACAGGGAGCAGAGCTGAGGCCCTTCAGGGTGGCAGCACTCTCAGTCAGGAGCATTCCCGGGGTAACAGGGAGGCCACTGGCTGCGGTGCAGGGGTGGCGTAGGCTCAGTCTGGTTTTGCAAGGCAGCATAGGAAGGGGAATTTTGAAACAAAGCAGAGGGAAAACAAACCAACCCGCTCCACTGCCTCTGCCAACCCCCCACGCCCGCGTGCAGGGCTGTGGGTAGGAGATGGCATAGGCAGAAAAAACCCAGTGTGCTCACCCCTTCGTGGGACAGTCACCCCCTCAGCTGGGGTGCTTCTTGGCAGCATCCCCAAGGTGATGCCAGCCTGCTTTGCCTGATGTGATTCTGCCCTCGGTGGACCTCCAGGTTGTCCTGGAGATGCAGGTGTCACTGTCATGTGCATGCCTCTCCATCGTTGTCCCCAGCAGCACAGAAAGGCTGATATCCATGATTCGACCTCAGGTGGGCACATCCCATTTTCCAAGTAGAGCCTCAGCAGCTTGGGATGGGTTGTGGGTGACTGCAGATGCCTTGGGTGAGCCCTGTGCAGGATGGATGAGGTGCCATCTCCCTTCCTTGGCTGAGGAAGCCTCAGGGTCACCACCTGAAAGCACCTCCAGCAGGTCCCAAATAACATGGTGCAGCCATAGCTTTTTGGCTTCTCGGCTCGGGACATCACAGGAGACAAAGGACCTCCAGGAAGGCGGTGGGCACTTTCCCCCCACCAACAGCTGGCTCTCCATCCCTGCCCGCAGCGTCAGCACAGGGGAGGGCTTTGGCGTCCTTCCTGGGCAGCGCTGCTCTGCCTCTGAAGCCTGGCTGGGGAGATAGCGGAGGTGAAAGGGCGCTTGGCGCTCCTCCACGGGCTTGGGTCAATCGTTAATCGGGGAGGGATTGCTTTCCACTCTCGCAGGTAACCTCCCGCGGCTCCCACTCTGCACAAAACCCGCAACCCGGGAGCGGGGCGGAGCTGCAGCTCTGCGAGTGGAGCTCCTCACAGAGCCATGGGAACGTGAGCACAGCGGAGGGAGCTGGGTGAGAAGCTGCGAGCCCTGGGCAGGTGACACCCTGGGTGAGAAGCCGCGAGTTCTGGGCAGGTGACACCCGACCCTCACCATGGTGTCCATGGGGCTGCAGCTGCTGGGCTACGCCGTGGCCTTCCTGGGCTACATTGGCACGCTGACGGCCACGCTGCTGCCCAGCTGGAGGATCAGCTCCTACATCGGCTCCAGCATCGTGACAGCCGTGAGCTTCACCAAGGGGCTGTGGATGGAGTGTGCCACGTACAGCACGGGCATCACCCAGTGCGACATCTACAGCTCCCTGCTCAATCTGCCCGCCGATGTCCAGGCAGCCCAAGCCCTGATGGTGAGCTCCTGCGCCGTCTCCTCCCTCGCCTGCCTCATCACCGTCGTGGGCATGAGGTGCACTGTCTTCAACCAGGGCTCGCCGGGCAAGGACCGGGTGGCGGTGGCAGGTGGCGCAGTCTTCATCCTCGGGGGGCTGCTCTGCTTCATCCCGCTGGTGTGGAACATCCATGTGGTGCTTCGGGATTTCCGCAACCCTGTGCTCCCTGACAGCATGAAGTTCGAGCTCGGGGAGGCTCTTTACCTGGGCATCATCTCCTCCCTCCTCTCCCTCATTGGCGGCTTCATCCTCTGCACATCCTGTCCTGCTCGGGACCCTGCAGCCAGCTACACCTACCAGCCTCAGCTGCTGGCGAGCAAGAGCCCCCAGCCCTCTGTCAGCCAGATGCAGAAGACCAAGAGTGAGGTCAACTCCTACAACCTGACAGGATATGTGTAGCAGCTGCAGGTGGGAACCAGGCTGGCACCTCTCCCGGCTCCCCAGAGCACCTAGGCTGGCACCAAGGGAACGTGGTAAGAGGAGAGGACACGGTGGCATCACCTGTGCTCAGCCCTCTCACATGCTTGGGGGGTTGACCCTGCTCTCTCCTTGGGGATCCTGTGAGCCTTGTGACTGCTTGAAGATCCCAGCTGGTGGCTTACATTTTTGAAGGACCCTGAATCCGGCTTCTGTTTCCTACTCCATGCTGCCAGCCCGCAGGCAGCCCCTGGCATACAGGAGCCCAGCCTGCAGCCCCAATGAGCCGATCTGGATTGAGGGGTGGGCTTGTGGCCCCAGGGACCAGCCTGCTGGCCATGGAGGCATCACAGCAGGGTCAAGGACATCATGGAGTCACTGCTGGGAGGGTTGAGTGCTGGTTGCAAACCGATGTCGCAATAAATTTGTCTTTCTAGCCAGACTGTATCTGAGCTTTCCTCTGGCATGCAGGGGTCCTGGCAGCTCCGCCAGCAGGATGGACTGCAGTGGGGGCCATGCTCGCCTGCCTGGTGGTCCTGACCCTTGCTCTGGCCTGCCTGCCCCCACCCCACACCTCAAGAATTTGCCACACAGTGCCACACAGGCACCCAGGCAGGTGGGAGCACTGTTAGGGGGGAGAAGGGTCACTCCCCTGCACAGTTTGTCCCTGGGCACCACACTGGGACTTTGCCGCATGCCACTACTGCAAGGGTGCCAGCAGGGGGAAGCAGGGCTCCCCAGGGGCTAATGGTAGGCAACACATTCCCCCTGCCCCCCTGCTCTTCTTGCATCTGAGGGTGCAGGTGTGACTGGGACTGAGGTGTCCACAGGGGTATTCACTGCCTCTGGAAACCTGTGGTGCTTCAGGAGGTGGGCAGAACCCTGGCATCCCCAGGACACAAGCACAGTCCCAAGCACCAGAGGCAGCTGCTGGCCATGGTGGAGGCTGAGCACTCCAATACAGCTGCAGAAGGGTCTCTCAGACAGGTCCTGAGCCCTGAGATCCTTCCAGGGGCTGTTTTGGGAGGAAAAATGCCACCTGTGAGACATCAGAAAGCCACAAAGGGATGGGCAGGCAGAAGCCAAGGCTGCTCCACACAACCCTTTGGCAGCGGTGGGGCATGGTGTGTGGCTGCAGCCAGGCACAGGGGCAGCAGCATGACAGTTCGCACAGGCTGCCAGTGGGGGATGCTGGGCATGTGCCAGGGCATGGCAGGAGGAGAGGAGGTACAGGAAGCCCAGTTCCACAGCCCACCAAGGGGCAGGTACATTTTAACACATCTGTTGTACCCCTGCCAAATGCAAGAGAACCCCCTGCTCTGTTCTGCCACAGCAGGGACCCCCTTGCCCTGACTCCCTGTCCCCTACAGAGCAGGAGGCTTTGGTATACCTGATGACCCCTCATAAAGCAATTTAGATTAGGTCCCAGAGAGGAAGAGACCATGTTCCCCACTCAAACGTCACCACTGTTACCCTTGCACTAGGGAAATCACGTTTGCTGTGGGGTTAACATCCTCCTGATAATGATGGGTCATGCTTTCTCCCTTCTCCAGCAAGCAAGGAGCCACATGGGGACCTGTCCCTCATGGTGATGCTTGCTGGAGGGGACCAGGCTGGATCTCAAGGCAAAGGCCAGTCGCCCCATTTCCATTGCCAAGAGACAAAGGAGAGTCTCGGTCCTGGGCCAGCTGAGTTGTTTATTGCTGCCCTGGGGAAAAGAGAGCCCTGGGGCATGCAAGGGGCTTAACCTGCTGGCTGCAGCCCCCCATGAGATGCTGCAAGTTCTAAGGATCCTTCATCCATAAATGTTTTGTTTCTGGGCAGCTGATGCAGGGAGGAGGCAAGAAAATATTTGGTACAAGGGATCACACTTTGAAGAGGAGGAATTCTTGGGCACCTTCCCCCTCGCCTCCCACCACAGTCTGGCTGTGTCTGCAGGCAGAGGCTGCGCTAATTAAACAAAGGGGCATTTGAAATGGTCAGTTCAGATTTTGATTGGTGCTGGGTTTATTAACACTTTAATTCAAGCACCAGAAGGGAAGATTTCTGATTTTAAAGCAGTCACACAGCTTCCCCTGAAGAAGAAAGGCAGCTGGCACAGGCAATCAGGCAGAGCTCAGAGCTTGGGTACAGAAACACCCATGGTTTGGACAGATGAGTGCAGGGCAATGTCCCCAGTAGCCCCTCAGGTTTCTTTCTCAACTGTGCAATGCCTGACCCTTATTCCGTGGGTGCAGCATGCTGTGGCACAGCAGGAGAGGAGCTGAGGAGCACCCCACTGAATCTGGGATGTGCCTTTCCCCAGGTCTCTGTGCTGCCAGCCCTGCCAAGAGGGAGCCCCTGCATTAAGCATGGGTGGGCTCAGGGAGAGGAACGTCTTTGCCCTCCAGCTTTCCTGGCCTTCAATGTGAATGCACTCAAAGATGTGAACCTTGGCTACAGGGCAAGGCAGGCTGACAAGGATTTTCCACTTCTTTAAGCAGCACGAGCAGAGGATGGGGAAGGGAAGGACACAGGGTGCACAGATGCAGTGGCAGTGGTTATCTCTGCCTCACGCAATAGCCACGTTCCCTGTTATCAATAAACCAGGTCCTTGAGGGCAAATTGGATGTGGCCCAGCCCAGGGCCAGAGAGGACAGGAGTCCAGACTGCCCCTGGAGCCAGCTGTGACCCCGGCAGCGTGGCACAGAGCCAGCCCCTCAGATTGCCTCTCGCCCCTCACCAGCTCAGCAGGAAAAGCTGAGGTTGCTCCAGGATCTCCTGCAGGAAAGCTACAGAGGAGCACAGCTCACCTCAGGACATGAGCAGGATGCAAGGAGAAGGGGCAGCCAGGGGGAAAGCAGGGTGGGAAGAGGGCTGGATGGGGAAGAGCTCTGTCAAGACCCAGGGCTAGAGCCCCTGCCTTGTAGGATGGCATGGTGGAGCAAGGAGCCTTGCAGCCCCTCACCAGAGGCCAGGCTGCAGTGACTGTCATAAGGAAATGAGTCCTTCCCCTCTCTTCTTCTCACTCTGGATGATGCCTAGATGAAGAAAGGGGGCAATAAAATACTAATGTGCCCTTATCTTCAAAAGCAATAGAGGCACTATAAATGCCCAGCACACCCCAGCTGTAGGTCAGGGCCTACAACCTCATCAGCTGATCATGAGGAACATGTGAAAAATCACGACTCCTTTTTCCGAAGAGACAACAAACACAGCCCATCACCAGTGCCCTGCCCACCAGGAGCTCCCCCACAGCACCCCTGGCCCAGCAGAGACTGGTCACTGCTCCGTGCAAGCAGAGCCTCTTCTTCTGCAGAGCACTGGAAAGGGATGCCCAGGGGTGAAAGCGCACACGTTTGTCCCAGCCCCACCAGGATCACACACCTCCTGCCTCCCTGGAGCTCGGCAGCCAGGCAGGGTGCAGCTGCTTCTGGCATCCCCAACCTGTTTTTGTTTCTGCATAGCACAGCTGACCCAAAGCAGGAACAAAGAATCCGTGCAAGCTCTCTGAAGAGTATCAGTCCAGGTGCTGGGGAGAGCCTGTCTCTGCCCACAGCCCACAGGAATTGCTCAGATAGGAGAGACAGGAGGGGGAAGAAAATTCAGGCCAAGTTCCTGATGGGCCAAGGCACTTGGAAAGGGCCTGCACATTCCTCCACTCTGTCCCCAGCTGCAGCACACTCCCAGCTACCTCTCACACCCAGTTAGAGCCTCCTGGCCCCTCAGCAAGCCAGGGCTGCTGTGGAAAACTGCCCATGACCTTACAGCAGCTTTTTCAGGAGCAGCAGAGGATGCACTATGGAGAGGGGCTGCTCTCAGACACTTCAAATCCTGAATCCCAGGCTGAGCTCCAGTCACACACTGGTGGGAATGGGAGATGCACTCCCTGCCCCGGCCATGCTCCAGCCATGCCCCAGACCCCACCTGATATCCCTGCTGGTGGCCACGCTCTAGCCCAGGAAACATCCTCATGGTTTCACTTCAGGGCATCTGTGGTGGCTGGGCTGGCAATTGCACTCACATTTTACCTCCAAAGGCTTCCTGCCCTCCTGAATCCATGGGACGGCACTGCCTGGAGTCAGGGCAGGCAGCACGCTGCCATGAGACTGTCAGTACCTGGCTCTTCTGGTCCTAATAGGAGATGTTGCAATGGAGCTGAGGGGTGGTGAGAAACAAGCTCCTCTTCAGAAAACACCTGCAATCAGAGGAAAAGCTGCTGCACAAACTCATGGCTTTCCACAGCCTCCTGGAAGAGACCTGTTTAAAGGCATGTTAAAGGATCTTTTGGTCTTTAAAGAAAGATATGAGGGAAAGAGGGTGGAATGAACTCCATGGCACTGCAGGGGACAGAGGCCTTTGGGTGCACCAAAGGAGATTGCTGGAAAGCACCTTCCTCTTTGCACAACAGCTCAGAAATCTATCAGAAGGGTTATAAAAGGTGTTTATCTCAGAAAACCTGATACCCGTGAAGAGGACATGGATGTTTGATCTTCCAGGCACTACATTAACATCACAATCAGATTGTTCCGTAATTTGAATCTAATCTCTACCAGAGGAGCTTCCAGTTAGTGATCTTAGCAAATCTCAAGTACATGCAATCTGTAGAAGTGAGAGCAGGCTTTGTAGTAGAACCCACACCAAATCAGTGAGCAAAATAAGCTTTATGAGCAAGGCACACTTTTATAACAATATAACATAAGCCCTTCCAGGGATTTTACAGAAGTATTGGTAAAAACAGACTTGGTCTCTAGCTAAAATCTGCCTTGGAGAACTGGCCTAGAGAACTGCAGAGAAATTGTCCCATACCCTCAACAGCTCCACTGCCAACTGATGGTTACACAGCACTATGCTGGACTGAAGGGAGAAAGACTAGAGGAACCCAAGCACCTTTACATGAACAAACTGAGCAGAAACCACAACAGTCAGTCTACAGAGTCATCCCAAGAAATCCAATCTGCCAGCCTATCATCTCCATACTTCAGGTACACTTGGAGGCACCAAGATTTTGGCAGCTGCTAACCTAGGGTTGTACCTAGAAGACGCTCAGACCCCAGACACAGCCAAGCCCCTCCAAGCTCTCTGCAGTCTGGAAGAAACAAGTCACCCCCTAAGCGGAGAAACCAGGGGTGCTTCACCAGTTCTGGGGTTGCCTCTTATCTCTGCTCGGGATTTCAGGGTGTGCTTCGATTGAATCTTTTCCCACACAGGCAAGCTAATCTTTCCTCAAGGCAGGTGCCTTTTTTCACAGAACTTGCAACACCCTTTATTTCTGAGATGTCCAGCCTGCTAGAAAAGACTGAAAGCAGGACAAGACCCACGTCAGAAATAGAATGATTGCCTCGAACTCGCTTTCCCAGAAAAGCTGTCTCTCTAGGTTTCTTAGGTCACCAGAGCAAAGTCCCACTACCAGCTCTACCCAGCAGGTGCTCTCAAGATTGCTCCAACAGATGTATTCTCATTACCCAAAGTTTTAGCCCTTTCCTTTTGAGGGTATGGGCATAATTCCAGTCTTCAGGATTTTTCAAGGTGTAGAAAAGCCCAGGGAGTCTGCAGGCATTACAGAGCTAAGGGCAGACTGCAGCCATCACTGGCTCCAGGGCAGTGATGCTCCTGTGCCATTTGAGCTATTCCAGTACACTTTTACAGGAATGAGGGCTGGGCTCCTTGCCTTTGGTTTTCCCCCAGCTGCTGCAGAAGCCAGGCACACATCTGACAGAGCACAGGGAACCTCTGATCCCGCCCAAGACTGAATGCCTTCTCATCGGCCTTCTGCTCCTCCCGAATGCTCTTTTTTTTAATGGTGTTTCCAGATTGTGAACTGGCAGGATATTTCCCCCCAGCCCTGGCCACTGGCCAGAGCAAGGCTGCTCACTCCACATCCATGCAGGCACAGACTGCCCGGGGGAGGCATCAGGGAAGAGACATCTGGGCAAAAACAATCAGCTCCTTGTTTTCAAGGCAAGGAGAGCAGGCACTTCAGGACCAGGGACATCCTCGGCAAGGGAAGGGCCGCTCTGCTGCAAAGCAAAGTCCCTGGAAGGGGAAAGCAGCTCTCAGCACAAAGCCCCCATAGCCCAGCCTAGGGAGCTCCCAGGAGCCTGCTAACACACCTTAAATTTCCACTTCCCTGGGCAGACCTGTCCCTGGAGCTGTAACCCCAGGGTCTGCTCACTTACAAGAGTCTTGCTGTGAGTTATGGCCTCCTTCCCAAACCTGAAACATCCCATCTCCCAGATGTGCTAGGGTGACTAGAATCCCACATAAGTCCCACAGGCTGATTTGTGCCTTGTCATTCTGCAATTGAAAATAGGTAAGTTTTACCACACAGGTCACAGGCAGATGCAGCTAATCCACCCAACTTCAGTACTGAGTAAAAGCCTCATGCGGAAGGAGAAGAAATAACCAGAGCAAAACACAGTGTAAAGGCAGCCCAGTCTTATGTGAAGAGACAAGTTTATCCTCAGCTGTCCCTGAGTGCAGCTGCCCTTTCCCATGGGAGATCTTTGCAAAGCAGAGAGACGCTGCCCACAAAATGCAGGACTAAAGCTTCCAGCTCACTGGTGGGATCAAGAGAACTATGCTGCCTTTGGCAGTGTGAGCTGAGCAGGAACACAATTTGGCCCTTCCCTGGCTCCTGACCCTGCTGCCTGCTCCTGCACACCCCTCACAAAGTGCTGGGACCAAGGGCAGGACAGGCTACATTCCCCACCAAGCCTTGCCAGGGCTGCTGGCTACAGCCTCAGGACTTCATGGGGCACAGCATGGTACTGGCAGGGTGGACAAGGAGAGCTCTGGGAGAAGAAAGCTTTGCCAAACAGCCTTATCTCTGAAGATGCTTTTCTGACATCCTCACCTGCCATAAGTGTTTATCTCCACTACACAGCTTAATGCCCCCCCCCAACTAGTCTGGCAGCAACCTTCTGGCATGGGCACTGTTGAGAGCTTGGAAAGACGCAGGAGAGAAGTGCCAGGTTTCGAAACCAGGTACTCTGATATCAGCTTATCTAAGGAAAATTAATAGCTGCAATTTGCCAAACTATATCCATTTAGGAAATGCTCCACCACAGAACTGCTTTGTGTGTTATTTCCTCACACTGAGGAAAACAAATCAGCACAAGAAACGCCAGAAGACCCATGTATTGCTGTAAGGAGCATATATTTTTGTCTTGCTGGTGATGTCAGACACAGAGGTGAGAATATGAAGCCTGCTAACTGTTCACAGGCTGTTGAATGCTTCCATAGGTTCTCGGATCTGTGCTGATGGATGCTTGCATCAAAGCTGCCCTTTGCTCACCACCTCCTCATTCAGCAAAGCCCATTCCTGTCACTAACATCTGAGTGTCTGTTTTCTGTACATCACGGTGCTGGGGGAGAGTTAATTTTCTTCACAGCAGCTGATATGGGGCTGTGTTTTGGCTTTGTGTTGGAAACAGGGTAGATAACACAGTAGATAACATTGAGCAGGGCTTACACAAAGCCCAGTCCTTTTCTGCTCCTCACCCCACCAGTGAGGGGGCACAAGGAGTTGGGCAGGACACAGCCAGGACAGCTGACCCCAACTGACCCAAGGGATATCCCAGAACACACAGGATCATGTTCAGCATACAAAGATGGGGGAGAGGGAAGAGGGGACATTTGGAGTGGTGGTGTTTGTCTTCCCAAGTCACTGCTACACCATGGAGGCCTTCTTTCCTGGGAACGGCTGGGCACCTGCCTGTCTGTGGGAAGCAGTGGATGAATTCCTGGGTTTGCTTTGCTTGCATGCATGGCTTTTGCTTTATTTATTAAACTGGCTTTATCTCTACCCATGAGTTTTCTCACTTTTACTTTTCCAATTCTCTCCTCCATGCCACTGGTGGGGAGAGAGTGAGGGGCTGTGTGGGGCTGAGTTGCTGGCTGGGGTTAAACCATGACAATCGCACAAACGTAATCTCCTTTCCCTGAGTGGCACAACTAAACCAGAAGGAGCTCTGAGTTGTACAGGATATGCCATAGCTCCCTCAGAGAGGCAGGTTCTAGCCCAAGGGCTCCACACATGCCATGGAAAACATTAGGGATGTCTGTGAATAACCTTAAAAAGAAAGGTAAAGTATATTAGGGATAAAGTTCAGATCCCAGAGCTACTTAGAATATCTAACTAGCTATTATAGCTAGAATAGCTATATTACAGCTATAACTAGCTAGAATAGCTAACTAGAATAGCTAATAGGGAATAAACAAGGTGCAAAGAGGAGGAGAAGCAGCAGCTAAGATTACTGGCTCAACACATATGTGCCGTGAAGAACACTGAGACCAAATCTGAAGGAGGTGTGGACATTTCCTGCTTTAGAAGCAGCTTTGAGGGAGAAAATAAAGGTCTGTCTCTTCACCCACCCAGGGTAGATGCTTCAAAGGATGACTGGCTTTTGGGATAAAACTTCCTAGAATGATCAGAAGCGTGGCTGCTCCTCAAGGTTGCTGGCTATTTTGTACTTCAGAAACCATATTTCATGCAATTATAAAAACTAATGCAAGCATATAGAAATAAAGGAAAAATTGGCTCGTTGTGGTATTCTGGTACAGATTCAATCTCCTCAACAGCTCTATTGAAAATTAAATATGATGGGGGGTAGGCCTGTGGTTTGAGGACAAGCTGGAGAGATGTCAAAAGCAAGAAAATAAACATAAATGAAGACAAGTAATGCTACTTTCAAATAATGAATGGGGGGAGATAAAGGAGCTAGCTTCTAGCTCAAGTCTTACCACCTGCAGCACTGACCTGAAAACACACTAAACAGCACAATCTCAAAATGTCAACAGAGGTCACAGAAACAGCTCTAGATCTAGAAACATGAGCTGAAAATGAAACAGGATTCAATCAGACAGGACATCAGGAATAGTAGGCACAGATACAGCACCTACAGACTGCAGAAAAGAAAAAAAAAACAGTTGCAGAGACACGTCCTTTCTACCTCTACAGCAACAGTGAAAGTCACTTCTGTGGCAACATGTGTAGGTGCTGCCCTGGGGGAAATGACGTGGCCAAGTCTCCACCACGCAGGATGAGGCACTCTCTGTCCACATCACTGTGTTGCTGAACTCTGACTCTCAGGCAACACGTTTGGTGATACCACCTAAGCACTAGTTTCTGTCACGTGCTTTTCCAGGTAAAATGAAGTGTTTGAGTCAAAGGAACACTGTGCTGGCTACCTACGCACCTTCTCCTCCACACCCACAACCAGGACAAGGGAATGTGCTTCAGAAAGGACAGGGAATGTGTGACTGTAAAGGCAGTTTCTCCTTGGCTTCTTTGAGCCAGAAAGTCATTTTATACCTGTAGGAATTCAGGTTTGATTCAAGATGTCTCTTCACTAGAAATAAGTCCAGGCTTGAACAATATTGAACTACTTGCACTTGCCCTTAGTTTCTTCCCAGGAACCATATACTGCAGGCAGCACAGGGAGATGCAGCATCCTTTGAGTGTAACTGCTCCCCTGCATCACGTCTGGCTGCTCTTGAACCCCTCATCTTCCTCCAAACCCCCATAAACCTCAATATTTCCCTGGTTAAAAGGATAGTCACGCTGCTGACTAAAGAAAATTCTAAGAAAACAAGCCTAAAGACAGTGCTTCCAGGCAGGGCAGCATCTGATGGAAGGAGCTGGGCTCAGCCAGGCTAACCCAGAGCCTTGCAGCAGATCTGACTGCAAGCCCCAGCGTCACCACACCACTGGCTGTTCCCATAGCTACACGGGAAGATAAATTGAGTTCAAGGAACCTCGTGTCGCTACATTATTTAACAAACAGACAGACATGCTCAAGAGGAAAACACAGACAGGGACCCAGTTTAGCTGCTGCGTGGGCTGATCAGACCAATGGATGCCAGGCTGCCTCACAGAGTGAAAGCGCCCGAGTCCTCAACCTCAGCACCACGGTGCTCTGGCCCCAGCCAGCCAGTGTGTTATTCATAAGAAGACTCCAGCGTGGCCACAGAAGAGCCATACTGGTCCTACAAGACCAGAAGGGGGTAAGGAGAACCCCCTGCCCCACCAGAATGATGATCTAAAGCACAGGTAAAGAAAGCAGAGCTTTATTAATGATCCCATGCAAAAGGCACAGTGATGGGACAGAAGGGACTACTCCAACATGTTTGTCTCTTCCAGTATGATTTGCAAGATCTGCTCCACCTGATCCAACCCAAAGTTAACATCCTGAAGTTCCAAATGGGAGAGGATGAATGAGAGAAGCTAGCCCACATTCATACACAAGTTTTTTAATTTCTCCATACCACTATGGGCAAGAGGGCAAAAACCACCAGGAGAGGCAGCAACAAGAGCTGGGATCTGATACCTCCTGTCACACACTCAGCTCTTACCCTGCTTTCTACCAGTATTCCCCTTCCTACATTGAGTACCATATGCACTGGGGCTCCTTCCTTCAACCCACTCCTATCTCCATTACAGACCCAATGCCATGTGAGGGGTCCAGCAACAAGGTGCCACAGTAGAGGAGAGACCCAGTATGGGCAAATCTCCTTTCTGTTGGAGGTGCTGTGGAGAGCTTGTTTGGAAAGAGTGCTTCAGCATGGCAGCAGTGAAGAGAAACAAGAGGGGTCTGGGAAGGAGCCAAGGCAAGGAAAACAGGTGATGTTTGGCCCCACCATCATAATGAGAGAAGCAGCTTTGAGAATAACTGCCTGAGCCAGCGAGGGGTGAGCAGGACTGTTCTTACCACACAATGTTTTCAACGCTAGTGTAACTCATCGCCCTTCTCCTTCCCCAAGATCCTGCAAGGAGGAGCAGAAGGTCACCCAGATCGGGTGTAGAGGGCACAAAGAGGGAGATGGCAAGGTCCACTGGCCTGTTCCCAGGACAGCCCAGCGGCCTCACTGCGGACCCTTCCCTGGCAGGCAGCAGGGACATGCAGGACACAGCCAGGCCAGCAGTGCCACCATGTGGGAGCAGGTCACCTCACTCTCTCAGGACATGGGCAGCAAGGGTTTCTGGAGGGTGAAAGAGCAGCTGGAAATACAAAAAAAACCAACCAAACAAAAAAATCGTATCTCAAATTCCCCCCTTCCCATCCCCAAACTTAATGAGAATGTGAGACTTATCCAGAGGAATTCCCTCAGCCAGAAACCTGCTTCCTGGCTGGAAGCTGAAAGAATGTGTTGTGTCTCAAGTGCTTTTCAATAATACTCAGAAAAATAACTCTCCGTCATTTTACCAGGCACTGGAGTGAGACTGACAGGCCTGTAATTACCAGGGTCTTCCTTCTTACCCTTCTGGAAAACTAGGACATTTGTCAGCTTCTAGTCATGGGAGACCTTTCCAGACTCCCAAGACTTGAAAAATAATGGAAAGAGGTCCCGTGATGACATCAGCTAACTTCTTCAGTACCTTGGGATGAATCCCATTGTGCCCCATGGATTCATGTGCATCCAGCTGGAGCAGCAAGTCTCAAACAAGTTCAGGTTTGACTGGGAGTTTATCATCCCTCCAGTGACAGTTTTCCAACACAGAGCTCTGGGAGTCCCAGGGCCCACCACTGATGTTGAAGACAGAGGCAAACAAGACATTAAATATCTCTGCTTTGTCTATGTCCCTATTTGTGAGATGACGAACCTCCTCAAGTATGAACCAATGTTATCTCTGATCCTCCTTTTGCTGTTAAAAAGTCCTTTTTGCTGTCCTTCACTGGCCAGCTTGAACACTAATCGAGCTTTGGACACACGAATTTTCTCCTTACAAACAGCATCTCTCTGGTCTTCCTGTGCTACCTGTCCTTGCTTCCAATGTCCATATATTATCCTTTTGCACTTAAGTTCTAGAAGAAAATACCTGCTTGTCCAAGACAGCTTTGCTTGACATCTGACACTCTGGAATTGCCTGCTCCTGTGGTCTGAAGAGGTGGCTCTTAAAACATGACCAGCATCCATGAACCCCAATACCTACTACAGTAGATTCCTTGGGGATCTTACGAGTGAGTTGGTCATGTTGAACCTTCTGTTCCCCTGGGAAGAGAGTCTCCTATGACAATAACCTGCCCTTTTTCCCTCCATGGAAGTGATTTTGATGTGAGGTGCAGGCCAACTTGACCTTGGTGACACCTCCAACGTGGATGGCCCATCATCCTCAGTACTGGTTCTCCTTGCAGATCGTTGTATCCATGATTCCAGGGCACCTGAGAAGGTGGGGTAGTCACAGAAGAGACATGTCGGGCAGGAACTTCTTGCCATTCCTCCACATCCCTTAAGTCACTGTGTTCTGCCAGGCGGAGAGAGGACAAGGAATCCTCCGTATCCCAAGTCCTGCCTGCTCTTCCTGCACGCCCTCCTGTGCCAGCAGGATATTTGAATCCTAAAATGGCTTAGATGAAATGAGGTACAAACTGTGAGACAGAGCTCAGCACACACATATTATGCCAGTCCTCCCTCTGAGCAGGCAGAGAAACGCAGTGTAAACCCCTGTGTGCAGCACAGACCACTAATAACAGCTGCTTCCACGGGAAGGAGCTGGCACAGTCAGGAGTTACATGGAAACAGCCTGTGGGCACCACGGTACATCTGCAGTGATGTCCTGAAGCATGAGACAGAAATCCAGGATGCACAGGCTTAAACAGAAATGTAACTATTATTTTTCTGGCAGCCACAAGTATTGCATGGGTGTTTTCACTGAACTCTCCAACATATTCTTAGGTTTCCACCCTCAGGCAATACTGCAAACTTAAGAAATTCTCTTTAAATAGAGGCATTCCTGTATTAGCTCCCTTCTCTGTTGTAAAGTGCCTTTATTATCTAGTTTCTAGGTCATAAAAACTTACTTTGCAGCCTTCAGAGGCAGCTGATTTCCTTTCTAATTCACAATAAAGCTCTTAATTTAAATGCACAGATTCCTCGAGAATCAAAGACTGCTATTTTAAAGGCAACATGGAAAAAAAAAAAAGAGGTCAGGCAGTGAGCAAAGCAGGCAGGACCCGAAACACGTTCTTAATTTAAATGGCCTGTTTGGAGGATTTCGGCACCGCCATGAACGAGCCGCCTCACCGCGTCCGCGT
>VWZF01004747.1:0-15856 GCA_013396755.1 Sclerurus mexicanus
TATCTAATCCAAACCTACTTTCTGCCAGTGTGAAGCCATTTCCTCTTGTTCTGTCACTCCAGGCCCTTGGAAATAGTTTCTCTCCATGTTGTAGCTCCTTCAGCTACTGGAAGCCAGCAATTAAGCCATCCCAAAGCCTTCTCTTCTCCAGGGTGAACATTCCCAGTTCCCTCAGTCTTTCCTCAAAGCAGAGCTGCTCCATCCCTCTGATCAACTTGGTGTCTCCTCTGGACTCACTCCAACAGGCTGATGTCCTTCCTGTGCTGGGGCCCAAAGACCTGAAGGCAGCTCTGCAGGTAGGGTTTCACCTGAGCAGGATGGAGGGGATCCCTGTGGGATCAGTCCAGGGCATAGGGGGTTTCTGGGTTGGGTCATGTCCAGCCTCTCACCCACCAGCACCCCCAAGTCCTTCTCCCCAGGGCTGCTCTCGCTCTGTTCATCCCCAGCCTGGATTGATTGCAGGAGCTACCCTGACCCAGGTGAAGCACCAGCACTAGGTCTTGTTAAACCGCATGAGATTCCTACTGGCCACTTCTTGAGCCTGTCCAGGTCCCTCTGGATGGCTCCGTCCCTCAGAAGTGTCATCTGCACCCTCAGCTTGGTGTCACCTGTGAATTTGCTGAGGGATCACTTGATCCCTTCATCTATGTCATTAATGAAGGTATTAAATAACACTGGTCCCCATACGGATCCCTGAGGGACCTCTGTTCTTTCCGAGTCTGTCATTCGCTGCTGCTTCCCCAAAATAAAGCTTAAATATTTAACTTCCTTTTGACACAGCTGAGGTCTGGTTGGAGATGTGCATTGTCTGGTATATAATTTGCTTATCACAATTTGCTAACGACAAATCATCTACATACTGTTCAAGAACAGATTCACTCAGTAATTTTATACCTTAATTCCAGTGCAGTAAGTGCCAAAATTTTCTGCAGATTCACTGGGCCCTAACCCTATGCCTCCTGAAGACCACACCAAAACTTTAAAGCATTTTCTCCTTTATATTACAATTTTTAAAATAGCAAAAGTATTTTCCTTTCCTTCTCACCGAAAGAGCAATACAAAGCATTAGGCAACAGAATCAGTTTCCTGCTCGGGGAGGGCTCCTTCCACATCATCCTCCTGGAAGAAAATGGAAGCTTTCCCCAAGTTAATACCAATAGCATTAGTGTAGGAAGGTTTCCTCCTGCTGTGCCCATGCTACAGTCCTGGCCATGGATGATGCCCTCCTTTCATGAACAGAAAGTAGCAGATCTTCGAGAACAGCTCTCCTTATTCTGGGGGAAGTCTTCAAATATTATTTGTATGTTTACCATTCCCTCACTTAAGATAAATCTACATGCAGAAAAATGTGCTTTTATAAATACTCTATTAGAAATACATGCAGAAATATCAACATTATAAGCAAGTGCTATTCCACAGGGAATCTCATGTACACACACAAAAACAAAGCAGTGCTTGAGTTGACAAACACCTGCACCCCAACAATCCATTCAACAAAATCTAATTTCACAAAAAAATGTAAGCTTTCTAAGAAAAAAGAGACAAGGAACTCACATTTGGAAGCTGAGATGCCTCTGCATGCACAGCTCCCTGAACTCCCGTTTTGGAGAAGGCTTTGTTGTGTGTACAGTGACCCCAAGGGACCAGTCCCTTCTGTGGGTGTTTGTGCCCCCCCCAGCCGGGCACCACGGGCTGCCTGGCAGCTGCACAGCAACAAAAGTTTTTTAGAAGCTCACCAAAAAAAAAAAAAAATTAAATCAACTGTTAGATCAAACTGTCTTGAAGGAATCACCAAACATTAAAGACTGTCTGTAGCACATGATTTCCAATAGTTTCCCACCTCATCTTTTAAAATGCTTTAACAACTCTCCATTTTTTGAGGCCAGTTCAGCCAAGCTCCCAGACCACCCCAGTCCCTGCTTGGCCACGGCCCTTGGACCCTGCTGTGGACACAGGGATGGCCCGGTCTCACTGTTTCAACCAACAGTCCCTGGGATCCGGGAATCTTTCATGGGAATGGGAATTGCTCGAGGGCATCGCTGAGCTGAGCTGAGCTGCTGCTCCAGGGCAGCGCGGTAGATCCTCCTGCACAGCGGAGGATTGTCCTGCACAGCCCTGGCCAAGGGCTGTCCCTTTCCTATGCCAGGGCTAATTCCTGCCATTTCAAGAACTAAGAGGGATTTAAAATGCCTTTTTGCATACTAAAAATATACACTCCACCCTCTTTCTGTGTGTGCCTTCCAAGGGGCTCCAACTCCCAGAGAAGCATCACCAAATCTGAACAAAATGCTGCCCCAGCAAAGGGACTCAAGTCCACCCTTAGCATTTATACTGAATGTGCTCAGGGTGTCTGAACACAAAGGCTCTGGCTCCTCCCTGCTCCAAAGACCCAGGTGAACTCACCTGGTAGCAGCAGTTGGGTGCTTGGAGAAGGGAGGCTCCGAAGGTGGTGATCAGGTGTCTCACCTGGATCACCAAACTGTTAAGGAAACTTTCCTGTCCAACCTGTCTGATGCCACTCTAGGGGTCCCACTGGCACTGCCCCAGACTGTCACTGGTGGGACCAAAGTCCCTTTGCAGCAGCAGCTCCATCGACCTGACAGGGGACTCGTGTGGCCCCTGCACACCCTGGGCACACCCTGCAGTTCTCCCTGCGGCCGCACATCGAGCCACCTGCACTGTGTGTACTCCTCAACAGGCAGCAGGGGTCCTGAAAGCACCAAATATTTTCTTAAACTCTGCTGAGACTCACAGCCTGAAGAGCTGTCAGGCCTGTTGGTGAAAACTTGCTCCAAATGGTCAGCTAAGATGCTGCAGCTTGTTCTGGGATCCTCAACCCCTGCAGTGTCCCGGGATGCAGCTGCCTACCTGGGATGCTTGAGCCAACATTTCCCCTTCCCACCCTCTTAGTGGGATCTGATACCCTGGACATTCATGAGCATCCTCAGGGAGCCACCCCAGAACACTCTGCTTGGCAGCTGTCCCTTGGAAAGTTGTGGGTGCAAAGTTGTACCAGATGCGTCCGTGGGAAACTCAATTTGTGCTTGGTGCTCCTGAGCTCCAGTGGAAGAACTGAAGGTACTGGGAGGACTGGGAGACACCTGACACCCCAGTGTCTGCCAGGCCATTTAGAGTCAGGGACAGCTTTGAAAGTGTGACCCTTGCTGGAACTGATAAGGCCGAGTGCTGGACTGTGCCTGGAGAGTGTTGGTGGGTGGAGAACTTGTCTCTTGCTCTCAGTTTGCTGTTCCTTGGCTGTGTGGCAGGTTTGAGATCTTGGTGGGGCTTTGCCAATTTACCTTTCTTGTTTTGCTGAAGTGCACCACCACTGTGGGGGCATTGGGGTGATGCCTCTGGCTTACTCACTCCTGCCACTGATGCAGGGGTTCAGCCTGTCATTCCAAGCTGGTGTAGCTCTGTGTACACACAAACACCTTCCCTTTTTTCCGAAGAGCGATTTGGATTCCACTGATGAATAAAAAAAGGGCTCAAGGCCCCACTGTCGTGTCTCCCAGCAGTTGTTCCTGCTGTTCAGAGGGAGCTCTGTGCAACAGGTCAGGGTTCTTCTCACTTTTTGGGGCCACAAACACAGCCGGGTTGGGGCATTGGTACCTGAAGTGCAACATTGTCTTGATCGACCAGTGCTCTGTGAGAATTCCCGGATCAATCTGCTTCTACTGACGAGTCCAGGCTCGGCACTGAGGACCGTGCCAGCCCCGTGCCACACGTTGGAGCACAGCCCCAGGCTGTCCCGCAGTGCTGCTGCCCCAAAAGCCCTGTCCCACCCATGTCTGGACCCCGCAGCCTTTGGCCTTACCCTGTCCCCAGCTCCAGCACACTCCACACTCGCAAAGCGAGCAGCATTCCTTCTGCCAGCTGTCACTGGGGTTTTGCCTGGGGGGTCTCGAAGCCCAGGGTGGCCCAGCCCGCCAGGAGCTGCTGGCACAGCAGGTCCCGGCCCGTGCAGGAACCACGGCTGCTTTTGGGGAGCAGCAGCTCCCAGTGCCCCAGGGGACACCCGCACACCATGCTGGGCTCCCGCTGTCACTGGAGGGAGCCCCATGGCAGTTCCCAGATGCTGCCACGAGCTGCAGTTCAAGAAGTTGTTGAAAATGAAGGAGCTGCAGTATTCCAGTGGGATTTGAGATGAAAATACGGAGCCGTAACTGGCTTCTTCTGCAGAGGGACCTTGAAAGGGCTCCAGGATGCCACATGCTCCAGTGTGGGACCAATGGTCTGGGTCATGAAATGCTACTGACACTGATGGGATGTGGAGGCTTGTGCAGCAAGACTGAGACACACAAACAAGCAGCAGCTGTGATCCCTGGGATAGGTAGGCAAGATTTGGGCATTTAGCAACTAACCCTTTGGCATTCATCAAACCCTGGCTGGCATCTGGTACCAGCTGGCACCAGTCACTGGCACCTCCTCTAGATTAAATGCATTAATGGGAAGCAAACCCCAGGCCTACCAGAAAAACCTGGCAATGAGTCAAGGCAGCAGAGCTCCTTCACCAGCTATTTGATGCATAAAAACCACCTCAGTCTCATCACTTCAGCATCCAGTCTAAAACACATGCTCCAGTACCTGCTGGTGCACTCAGGGACTAAACAAGTTTTGAATTAAGCAAATGGTATATTAAAAATGTATTTCTGAATGCAGGAGTGAGCAGAGAGACAGCACAGAGCTGGGTATAATGGGCTGTTTGTACAGTTGTGCTTGGGGCTATCATTAACCCTGGGCTTTCCCCCAGGGAAACAGGACAGACACAGGAGCTGGAGCCACATTTAGGTACATCGGGTATTTATAGAGCTGCTTGGACAACTAGAGCAGTCTCACTTCTTCCTGCAATGAGTAATTTCTGTCTCCCTTCCTTGGATTTCTCCAGCTCCAGCATATGGGAACTGGAAAAAATACATATGTGTGATTGTGAGTGCTGCTGGAATTTTACCTCCACCATCTTCAAGGCTCCTGCACCATCCCAAATTCATTTCATTCCTACATCTGTAATCAATCCTCAGAAGTTACAATAAATGCTGTTGGACACAATTACACTCATGTAGTATGAACAGGTAAAAAGCTGCTACTTAGTGGGGCTTGTCCTGATCAGCTGTGACTTTAATAGGGCTGGGTCCTCCAGACCTCAGCCTCTGCTCATTTTCAAGGACTTGCCACAGTCTTTTCCAGCCACCTACAAGGAACATCGCCCTGGTGCAAAAGTCTGCCATCAAGCAATAAGAAAACCCAGCTCATCATCACTTATAAACTTGCTGTCCCAAGGCCTGATTTACAGAACAAAAAAACATTTAGGAGTCCATAAAACTCCAAACAGACTGAAAACTGCTGCTGGGCACTG
The DNA here is from genome assembly GCA_013396755.1 of Sclerurus mexicanus. Taxonomy (NCBI): domain Eukaryota; kingdom Metazoa; phylum Chordata; class Aves; order Passeriformes; family Furnariidae; genus Sclerurus; species Sclerurus mexicanus. Next base: position 5,357 of record VWZF01004747.1, read on the forward strand.
TAGCAGGGATTTACCTCAGAGTTCCATAAGGCTACAGCTGAAAATAGAGGACAGAAGGGAGCAGAGTACTCCAGGCGCACTTCCAACACAGGAAGTTTCTGAATGCAGAGCCCCCACAATGTTCCCATGAACCTGCCACAGGTAAACCATCAGGAAAATAATCCAGTCAGGACAGTTACAGGCTTGTTTTTAATAAAAGACATCTTCAGAAAAGATACTTTAGTACAAAAAAAAAGTTTAAAATACACAAACTACACTTGCTTTTCTTTCCAGCATCAACATTTATAAATTACACCACATTGTTATTAACACTGCATTTAAATACGGAAACAAATTAAAACAAAGAATTCATGAACAGGATCCAACATCCTACAAACAACTCTGTACAGTATTTAGCAGCTAGGAGCTCTAGCACAGTAGTCAATATGACTTCAATAGGGAGAGATGCTTGGGAAGCCCCAAGACTGCAGCTTGGCCCATAACAGTTTCTGGGGACCTGCTTTGGCCACCTTCCCCCAGACACCCACCCTGAAGGCAGGGGTGATGCTGGGCATCAGGGTACATACCCGATGAGGTGTGGCTCTTCCAGAGAAACACTACTGTCCCCTGGTCTTTTCGTACTGGGATATGCATGTGGAACAGTGCCAGTCACTCTGCAAAGCACAAAGTGTCTGGTGGGAGAGGGCAGCCCCCAGGTTCAGGGGGGCTGACAGTGACAGTAGAGCTGGTGGTGCCCAGGAGCAGTCACTGCTCTGTACCTGCTCGTCCTACCCCTCCCCAGCAGCACTGGCAGGCTCCAGGCAGAGCTCCAAACACAGCCTCCCAGGACCTGGCTGTCAGGAAAGCAGCTGCAGGATCCCACACATCATCCTTGGGGCTAGAAGTTTTCCCAGCTCCTGGCAAATTCCAGCACAGCCAGAAATACAGGTCTTCAGAGGAAAGGCAAGTGAGCCTGAGGTCCCCTTCGGCAGAGGTGACCCTCAGTATACCCCCACCAAACCCAACAGCTCAGTGGGGCAGGGGCTGTACAGATGGAGATGCCCAAGACTCACTGCCCCCAGCCCTGGCAGGGGAAGGAGACTCCAGGGGCTCTCACAGGAGGGTACGTGGGACATCATTTGGGAACAGCAGTGAAAGCCAGGACACAGCAAGGCTCCGTACCCAGTGCTGGGGTCCAGGGCAGTGAGACACTTCACATGCTGCCCTTGCCCCAGCTCACAAAACAGTACAGAAATATTAAGACAGAACAAAAAAGCACCAGACAACGTGAACTTGCTGCAGCAGCACGTGACAGGTCAGAAGACCGTTGTGCATGCTCTGGAGGCTGATCTCCCTGCTGGTGGCTCCTCTTCAGGTTTGGGAGCTCCCATCCAGGGGTTTTGGCAAACAATGGAGCTGCTTTACTTATAGCAAGGAGCTGTGTTGTGCCACTAAAGGGCTGCTAACCAAGGGAGATCTCCTTGGGGACTTCCCAGGGAGTGGGGCTTGTTTTCTGTAAACACCAAGTGATGGAGCTCAGGTCCATGCTCCGAAAAGAAGGTACAGTCTCAAGTGGCAGCATTAGGGCTCTGCTTCCAGTGCTGCAGGCTGGATTTTCATGATTGTTGACTTCAACGGGTAGTACCTGCCCTTCCATGTCTTCCAGAAGATGCCTTGCTTGCGCTCGTGCCTCTGACGGGGGATGGATCGGAAGTACTTCCCATTGAGGTTGGCATGGCCACAAGTGCTGAACCACCAACCACCTACGAACACAACACAGAGGCAATTTTAACCCACAGCAACTGCAGGCAGAAAACAAACCCATGTTCAAGGCAGCTGCTGACCCCACTTCCCCACATTTTCAGGGCTTCAGGACCTTGAAAGACCACCTCATGAAGAGTCAAGGCATCCCCTGCACTGGGAAACCTTTTACAGATCCTGTATGACTTCAGGATGCATCTGCAAATCTCTGCTGCTCCTTCTTGTGTGCAAAACCCCCTCAAACCATTCACCAGCCCCACCTTGGGAGAAAGGCCTCTGCTCTCCTGGAAAGGGTTCCAAGCAAGGTGGCAGCCAACAAAGCTGTTACAAGGATAGTTGCTCAGGCTAAGACCTGAATCACCAATCCCCCCTCCCTGGTTTCAGCTTCCCTCCTGGTTCCCTGCACAGCTCCTCCCAAGGATGCAACTGTCCCAGGAAAGCAGGGGACAAGACAAGCTCAACACCAAAGGGGTCTAGTGCCACAGGGTCCCTGTCCCACTCAGCCACCAGCAGGCAATGGAGGGCTGAAGAGGAAGTGCACACCACTGGAACAGAAGAGCTTGTACTGACCTGAGAGGTGTTTGGCACAGTTTGTGTCAGCTTTGAGGTCATGGTCGCGATCCCGAGTGGAGAAGGGCAGCTGCCTGAAGTCCCCAATGGCATTTTCCAGCTCTCCGGACAGAGGCCCCAGTAGGTTGAGTGTGTAGGCTGTGCTCTCACCACCAAGGCTGAAGACAAACTGAACCACCTGTGAATTTCCCTCCCAGTCTTCCAGCTCAATCAAGAGATTGTATTTTCCCTCTTGGACAAGGTGATGTATCTTCTCCAGGCCCAGCCAGAAGTCACCTGAAATAAGACCCATGGCATTGGCTGCAGGAACACAAACACACTGTGCAAAGCAGAGACATGAGCAGGCTCCAGAGACAGTGACAACCCAGGGCACTGCAGCATTTGAAACACTGTCTGGCACTTGGAAGATCAAGGACCACTGCTCTGCAAGCAGCACAGAGAGCTCCAGGGGCCAGCAAGGGGAATAACTTTTGCTAAACTATGAGAAGATAGACACCACCATCCACCTACCATGGAGGTCTCCAAAGCCATTCTTGTAGGCATCCCACAGCTGGTCAAAGTCCACAGAGCCATCTGTGCGCCTCTGAATCACTGTCCAGCCACCTTCTGTGGGCAGGGAAGACACAGTCATTTGGGGTTACCACTTGCAAAAGCACCCTGCCAAGCATTGCAGGACACCTGCACGGCTTTACCTGTGGTCATATCACAGTAGACTTTGAAGGGCTGAGATCCCACAGGCTGCACCTGGAAAACGCCACTGCTTTGCTGCCCAGCCAGGAAGAGCTGGTGGCAATCCTCTGGGAGCTCTGCAGGGGAAGGAAACAGCAACTGAGGAGATGGCCCTGAGCCCCACTTTCTCAGCAGGTTGCTCCTGCCATGGTCCCAGCACTCACAGCCCTGGCCACATGCCCGGACAACTGTGCACAGCAGTGGCTGCATTTCTGAACACTTGCTGGGGGTGACGGCCCCTGACTTCAGCATCTTTAAACACTGTGACCGCACACCTTCCCATTTATCCAAGCAGAGCATCTTAGGCTTCTGTCCAGGGCAGAAGCCAGGCATTGGGCCAGGCTGGGGTGACCTTGGCTGGAAAGCAGAGCTCTCCATCAAGGAGGGACGAAGATGCTTTCCAGCTCCCTTTGTGACTGCAGGCAGGAACAGCCCATTTGGGCTGGGGTAACCCAGCCAAGCATCCCCATCCCACCCCAAGGCTGAAGAAGGCTCAAGGGCCCTCAGGGGCAGAAAGAAACCCCAGCTCCTGACAGGAAGGCACCTGAGCAGCTCCAGCACATGACCTCTTTCTCCCAGCAACTGTGGTGGCCTCAGCCAGACATCCCACTGGGCAATCTGCCAGCAGCGGTCACCGAGGCAGGCTGGGGTGACCCTTTTCCTGAGACACACTGACCGGGGCAGGGAAGGGGTGGGTGGACTCTGGGAGCCCCAGCTCATTGCACGAGTGGATTGCTCAGGGTGAAGCTTGTCCCCCTCTATCCACAGGCTGGCTGGGCCCCCACCATTCCTTCTGCCCCACAGGGACTTTGCCCGGAGCTGCCAGCGAAGCACCATTTCAACAGCACTGATAAAAGTCCATCCAGGAACCACCACCCACAGCGGTTGGGAGAGACGGGGAGCAGGGAACCTGTTACAACACCCAAGTCAAAAGGCCACAGAAGGATGTACAGGGACTTCAGCCCCAGGCTGCTGCACAGTCAAGGGGCTCTTTGTCAGAGGGACAGGTGCCCCCATCACCCCCAGACAAAGGGGGCCTGTTCTTCCCTCGCCGAGGCTGGTGGGTTGTGGTGGCTCACAGCTGTTGCCAGCATGACCCTGAGACAGACAAGCGAAGAAACCTCAAGACTGGGCTGTGCTGGAGTGCTGGCCGCCACTGCAGCCCCCTCATGGTAGCTGCCCCAGGGTCAGGGCTGACACCATGATCCAGAGCAACAGTGGGGAGAGGGACCTCCCCCAATAGCCAGGGGCTTCCCTGGGGGCAGATGGAGCAGGGGAAAATGAGGCCTTTGAGTGGCCAAGAGCAAAAGCAGCCCATGCAGGGCATCACCCCCTGCCCTGTCCTCTCTGGGTGCTGGGGAGCCCCAACACTGCATTAGGGCAAAGAGCAGAGGCTCAACTGGAGAAAAGGTCAGGCGGACCCAGGGGACAGAAATGTGACCCCTGCCACCACCTTTCACCCATTTCCAACATAGGTCTCCCCTCACCCTTTCCTGCCATCATGAATATTCCCCTCCTGGCAGGGGCAGACCCTCTCCCACAGCCAGCACAGCTGGTGGTCGCATCCCTCACACCCCCCATAGCCAATGCCAGCACAGGACCACCATCAGTGTACCATGGGACAAGTGAGTGGCCCCAGCCCTACCCTGAGCCCATGCACACAGGCACTGAGGGTGTTTTGCATGAAGACTCAAAACCACAGAGAGTCCCCCAGCATTGCCAGGGCTGAGTGCATCCCTAATATCCCCACTCTCTGGGTGAGTGCAGGCAGGGAAGCAAACAAGGCTCAGGGGAAGGAACCCCCCAGCCAGAGGCCCCTGCTTACAAGGGCATCAGCAGGGAGGTGCTGGACTCACCCAGCTCCCACTGCATCAGTGGGATGGTGCCAGGTGGATGATTAGCAATCCCAGCATGCAGAATTCAACACCATTCCTGCCTGTTTCTCATTTCTGCGCCCCGGCCACACTCACTGTGCTCCATCCCTGTTCTCCTGATGCCACAGGGACTCTCCAGCAGCTGAACGAGATGCAGCTGCTTAAACAGCCTCCACTCAATCTTTTTGTTTGAGGAACACACTCGTTAATTCCAGTTCATGTTGCACATCCTAATGGCACCAGCAAAACAACAAGCCCTCCTGGCTGCTCCTGTGTTTTTCTTTCCCTCCCCCTTTATTTAGCTGAGCAAGACCACAAGGTAGGAGCTGCCTCAGGCTCTGTGTTCACCTAACAGGATTTCCAGCCGTGACAGGAAGGGATGGCGGGGAAGGAGTTCACTAACCTGGCATAACCGCCCATCCTCAGGGACGGCAGGGCATGCCTGGAGCTGTCTGCATCACCACCCCTTCTCCCTCCCCAACACAACCCCATTATTTTGGAGTCTCAGCGCCACGGGGAGAGCATGAGCAGGGCTCTACCTTTCCCCTACTGGGCCAGCTGCCAGCAAGCACAGGCTCTGCCCAAAGACGTGATCCTCTTTCTGCAAGCGATTAAACCTCTCACTCTCCAGGCAGCTTTGAGCCTTCAACTTTCACATGCTTGGCCCCGCGCCAGCCCTGCCCTGAAAAAACTTGTGTTCGCTGGATGCGAATAAAAGGGTCTTTCTGCAAGGGCTGCTGGCGGAGTTCATTGCCGCTCCCCAGGGCCACGCCGGCACCAGGCTCTGCCCGACAAAAGCCCGGGTGCTGCCGGCACAAGCCTCTCCCGCTCCGAAAGCGGCCAAAAGACCCCCAGGCAGAGGGCAGGGGCCGGCCCGTGTGCTTTAAGATTTGCCAGAAAATTCCGTTGACTTGCTAATGAAAGGAAGCCGATTTGTTTTCTGTGAGTGATACCGACATCAGGGATTAGGCAAGAGAAGGGGAAACTTAGAGCTGGGCAGGAGGGAGTTGGGATGCCCAGGGTCTCCCTATCAGGAACAGCGCTGCACTAGAAGGTGCTGAGCTCTCAACAGCATCCCCAGAAACTGTGGGCCCTTGCTGCCTCCCACTGTGCATCACAAACACTTCCGTAGCCAGCACAGCCTACATCTGCCACCAGTAAGTAGCAAAGATCCCAACCCATCTCCCTGCACCCCTTTCAGCATGACCCAAGAGTGGAGCCAGAGGCTGGACTACATGACCTCTAAAGGTCCCTTCCCACTCAAGCAATTGCATGACACACTACTGCAGGTGAGTGACAAAGCAGAGCTGGGTAAAAAATATGGGGAGAGAAGTTCTGAGAGTTTTCTGGCTCAGTAGTGCTGCTCTGACAAAGCGAGACCCTGCACAGCTCCACCGAACTGGGCACCAGGAGTTTGGAGTCCCACATCCCACCTCTCTTTTTGTCTGCGTTGACTCTTCAGCCTTTTGTTCTTCTCAATCAGCTTTCAGGCACACCAGTGATAGCTCAGAGACCCACAAATTACCATGTGTTTTCCCATAACTATCCCTGCTTCAGGCCCTGAGCGGGAATTCCCCGTGCTGTCTCACCCTGCCTGGTTTGTTTTGCTCCCACTGAACCACCCCAGACAGCTGCACAGGCAGAGCCAGCGCTATGATTTAGCTGACGCAACATAAAAGCAACTGCTTCTGGCCGGCAAACCCTGCAGGGACACCAGTTCCTGTCTGGAGGGAGGTTGCAGGACACCCACTCTGCTGCCCTCTGTTCTGCAGGTGCCCCTTCAACCCTGTCACCAGCAAAGAGGATGCTCCAGGCAGAGCCAGGAACTGCAGATGCAGCATCCACTCGCCTGCTCTGGTGCACATTTCCCAGGGCTGTGAGCATCTGCTGCAATTCAGCACCTTCTAGGGACAGTGAAAGCTGGGGCACTTGTCTTTCATGTGCAAGCCCTAAATACAAGCCAAGGAAGAGAGACACACAGGTACACAGCTCTCCTCTCCATCCAGGGCTCCCTAATCATCCTTTCCTCCCACAGACAGAGAAGCAGATCCTGCCTGGTGAAGTGCAAACAGCTGAACAAGACTTAACTCCAACGAGCTGAGACCCTCCTCTCCTGCCTGCATCCACCCCTCACCTGCCAATCTGCTTCACCAAATACCTGCTCACAGGCTTTGTCTGCTCCCCACTGCATTCCTACCACAGCACAGGCAAAAATCCTCTTAAATTCTTAAATTCCTGCTGGACTAATACTGGTCCAGAAGGCAAGGATTCTGCCTATGCTCCAGAACCCTGCACTCTGACCATACTCCCAAGCTCCAGTTTTTCAAGCAAATCTCACATCCTGGCTCAGGACAAATGATTCTTTTGTTTCCAAAGGGTTGCAACTGCTGCAGGTTTGTTCCTGCACATGAGCAGGGCAGCATGGGCAGATACTCACTCTGTCTTGGCACAGGCTCCCCATTGCCATTCTGGCTTGGGCTGGTGAGGTTGAGGTTCTTCTTCAGATTTATCTTCCACTTTGGAGACTGTGTTTTGTTGTGGTGTAGAGGGATTAGTAGATTGACCTAAAAAAAAAATGCACAAGTCAGAACAGTTTTAGCTCATTTTCCACACTGTTACTCAGGGGAGCTGGTCGGCTGCAAGCCAGCCACTCCCTCTGGCCAGAGCTGGGGCTGAACTTGCCCAGAAACCTCGAGGAATAGGAGATACCTGGTCCTGGCAAAACCAGAAATGACAGGTTTTTCACACCCATGCTAGTGAGTTTATTCTGCAGATGAACGTGAAGACAGAGCCCAGGGAAGCTGTTCACACCTGCCAATTCCTCCTCTTTCTCCATGCAAGCTCCCTAGAAACTTGCAGGTTGCTACTCTCACATCATCACTGCAGCACAAGGCCGTGGCCCCNCCAGTGCCCACCACTCCCGTTCCCCCGGTGGATGCCGGTGCGGGTCTGGTCCCCTCCACCCCGCTCTCCCGGTGGATGCCGGTGACCCCTGCGCTCACCTGCAGCGCCCCCAGGTCCCGGGCGCTCTGGTTCCCGGCCGGCCGCGCCTGCAGCGCCAGCCGGACCCGGCCCTCCAGCCGCTCCAACCGGCCCTGGATCGCGTCCTTGTCAGCCGCCACCTCCTCCAGCCGCCGCCGCNAGGGATTAGGCAAGAGAAGGGGAAACTTAGAGCTGGGCAGGAGGGAGTTGGGATGCCCAGGGTCTCCCTATCAGGAACAGCGCTGCACTAGAAGGTGCTGAGCTCTCAACAGCATCCCCAGAAACTGTGGGCCCTTGCTGCCTCCCACTGTGCATCACAAACACTTCCGTAGCCAGCACAGCCTACATCTGCCACCAGTAAGTAGCAAAGATCCCAACCCATCTCCCTGCACCCCTTTCAGCATGACCCAAGAGTGGAGCCAGAGGCTGGACTACATGACCTCTAAAGGTCCCTTCCCACTCAAGCAATTGCATGACACACTACTGCAGGTGAGTGACAAAGCAGAGCTGGGTAAAAAATATGGGGAGAGAAGTTCTGAGAGTTTTCTGGCTCAGTAGTGCTGCTCTGACAAAGCGAGACCCTGCACAGCTCCACCGAACTGGGCACCAGGAGTTTGGAGTCCCACATCCCACCTCTCTTTTTGTCTGCGTTGACTCTTCAGCCTTTTGTTCTTCTCAATCAGCTTTCAGGCACACCAGTGATAGCTCAGAGACCCACAAATTACCATGTGTTTTCCCATAACTATCCCTGCTTCAGGCCCTGAGCGGGAATTCCCCGTGCTGTCTCACCCTGCCTGGTTTGTTTTGCTCCCACTGAACCACCCCAGACAGCTGCACAGGCAGAGCCAGCGCTATGATTTAGCTGATGCAACATAAAAGCAACTGCTTCTGGCCGGCAAACCCTGCAGGGACACCAGTTCCTGTCTGGAGGGAGGTTGCAGGACACCCACTCTGCTGCCCTCTGTTCTGCAGGTGCCCCTTCAACCCTGTCACCAGCAAAGAGGATGCTCCAGGCAGAGCCAGGAACTGCAGATGCAGCATCCACTCGCCTGCTCTGGTGCACATTTCCCAGGGCTGTGAGCATCTGCTGCAATTCAGCACCTTCTAGGGACAGTGAAAGCTGGGGCACTTGTCTTTCATGTGCAAGCCCTAAATACAAGCCAAGGAAGAGAGACACACAGGTACACAGCTCTCCTCTCCATCCAGGGCTCCCTAATCATCCTTTCCTCCCACAGACAGAGAAGCAGATCCTGCCTGGTGAAGTGCAAACAGCTGAACAAGACTTAACTCCAACGAGCTGAGACCCTCCTCTCCTGCCTGCATCCACCCCTCACCTGCCAATCTGCTTCACCAAATACCTGCTCACAGGCTTTGTCTGCTCCCCACTGCATTCCTACCACAGCACAGGCAAAAATCCTCTTAAATTCTTAAATTCCTGCTGGACTAATACTGGTCCAGAAGGCAAGGATTCTGCCTATGCTCCAGAACCCTGCACTCTGACCATACTCCCAAGCTCCAGTTTTTCAAGCAAATCTCACATCCTGGCTCAGGACAAATGATTCTTTTGTTTCCAAAGGGTTGCAACTGCTGCAGGTTTGTTCCTGCACATGAGCAGGGCAGCATGGGCAGATACTCACTCTGTCTTGGCACAGGCTCCCCATTGCCATTCTGGCTTGGGCTGGTGAGGTTGAGGTTCTTCTTCAGATTTATCTTCCACTTTGGAGACTGTGTTTTGTTGTGGTGTAGAGGGATTAGTAGATTGACCTAAAAAAAAAATGCACAAGTCAGAACAGTTTTAGCTCATTTTCCACACTGTTACTCAGGGGAGCTGGTCGGCTGCAAGCCAGCCACTCCCTCTGGCCAGAGCTGGGGCTGAACTTGCCCAGAAACCTCGAGGAATAGGAGATACCTGGTCCTGGCAAAACCAGAAATGACAGGTTTTTCACACCCATGCTAGTGAGTTTATTCTGCAGATGAACGTGAAGACAGAGCCCAGGGAAGCTGTTCACACCTGCCAATTCCTCCTCTTTCTCCATGCAAGCTCCCTAGAAACTTGCAGGTTGCTACTCTCACATCATCACTGCAGCACAAGGCCGTGGCCCCTGTGGAGTCCCCAAAGCCAGGGAGACAGGACAGCAGGGTCCCCACAGCATGTGGGGTCAGGCTGTGGGCTGCAGCGCAGGACAGGGGCTCACCTTGCTCTGCAGACTTTTAATCTGCAGGTTCTGCTTGTCCAGCTTGTACTGCTGCTGCTTGATCTTCTGCAAGAGCTCCTCAATCCGCAGGTTCTGCGCATCCATCAGGGACTACAGGGGGAAGAGCCAGGTGAACCCCGCAGCTCCAGGAAGCTCTGGCCATACCAGAGACTCCCGGGAGAGTGCTCCCGGTGCGCCCAGCATCCTCCCGCTCTCCTGAGGCTGATTCCCACCCACTGCTCCCGGTGTCCCGGGATGGTAGGGTCTTTCCCGAGGTCGCTCCCGCTCCCCCGAGCGGGTCGGGTGGGGAGGGTATTCCCCCGCCAAAGCTCCCCGGGCCGGCGCCAGTGGCAGGGGCGCGTCGGGTCCTCTCCATCCCGCTCCCCGGTCGGCGCCGGGGCCTCGCGGGG
>VWZF01004747.1:16266-40157 GCA_013396755.1 Sclerurus mexicanus
CCGGCCCCACCGCTTTGTTCGCCCTCCCCTGACGGCCCCGGCTCTGGCCCCGCACAGCCCCAGCTCCGATCCGTGTCCGCCCCCCGCCCGGAGCAGCCTCGGTCCCTGCCACTGAGCCCTGCCCGCGCCAGTCCCCATCCCTGTCCCCATCCCTGTCCCCATTCCCCTTCCATTCCTATCCCTGTCCCTATCCCTATTCCTCTCCCTGTCCTCATTCCCGTCCCCACCCTCTGCTTATCCCCATCCTGGTCCCCATTCCCATCCCTGCTCCTATCCCCATACCTGTTCCCATCCCCGTCCCTATCCTCATCCCCATCGCTGTCTCAGCCTGCTGACTACCCCACACCCTGAACTGAGGACCCTCATCTGCATCAAGCCCTGGTGCTTGATCCTCCATCCCTGTGGATACACCCGTGTCCCCTCCCGAGGCCGTACTGGCCCCGGGGCAGGACTGCACTGTGGCACAGGGCTCCCAGGCCGTGTCCAAATGTGTGCTGGGGCCCCGGGGCAGGTGCCCGCTTTGAGCACAGGGCTCTGCTCTGGGGCTCTGGCCTGGCATCGGTGCAGGGCTCCCGGGTGATGCCCCGCAGGGTGTTGACAGCCCTGGGGAGGGGACTCGGGGTCAGCTCCTCTGTATAGCTGAGGGGAGCAGAATGTTCACTTCTCTAAACATTCCTGATCTCCAAGAGTGACAAGGATTAATATCTCCATCCCCCACTACCTGATCCCTCCCCAGGCTTCAATCACCCCCCTGTGAAAAATGTGCATCTTATTTCATTTGCTAGTTTCTTGGACCCTCGTTTCTAGCTCTTCCTTCTTGTCCTGCCTTTTCTCACTGGCTTAAAGGAATTTTCAAGCCCTTGTTTTTTCTCTCCATGAAGGAATTCACACACCATGATGGAGCTGCTCTCGGCTCTGTTTGGATCGAGCAGATGGAGACTTCTGCTCCCTCCCCACGGGGCGCTTCCTCCACCGCCTCAGCGCTCAGTCCCTGCTCTGCACTTCTCAGCCTCGAGCTTGGACCCGCCTTCCCTCCCGCACCGGCTTTCGTAGTCAAATTCCCTCTTCCCACCACTCACTGGGTCTGGCCGATGTAAGACCCCTGGGCTCCTCCGCTCAGCCCCACCGAGCCCACAGCAGTTCTATCTCCACCCCACCACTGCTGCTCGCAGTTCTGAGGCTTAGGCATGGCCCCGGGAAAAGCCTTTTTCTCCTGTCCAGAAATGCCTGGCAGGAGGATTTATCCTTCCAGTCGTCCCCGTGTCACCTGGGGTTGCAGGCAAAGTGGTGGCAGAGAAGCTTCCCAAGGACATCGGGAGTGGCTTCCCAACCCCACACAGCTCTTCCTTGAGGATTCTTTGCCAGGAGTCTCATTTGAGATCTGCCATTCTATCGACCTGCTGCTCTGCAGAGCTGATTTCTCAGCCCAGCCTCTCCCATGGCACTCAGCCTTGCCAAAGCCATGGCATGCTCATGCAACACTTCCCTCAGCCAAAGCTATATTCCTGCGTCCAAGCAGGCGACTAATATTCAGGGTTTCCCATCTGTTTTCCCTTTGAGGGCATAACCCCTCAGTTGTTGGGAGCAAGGCCTCCCTGTAGTGTAGGTGTGTTTATGTACAAAGGTGTGGGAGCTCCTGCAGGAATAAATACCTGCAGTCACCAGGTTCCTTGTTCTCCAGAGCCATCTCCAAGCATTTCTAAGGCTGCTGCTGTCCAAAAAGTGAGACGCCTCAGGGCAAACACCCAGAGGCAACAGCTCAGGGTGGAGTCACAGAGGTAGGAACTGTATAAGGAGGAATTTGGGAAATTCCAGCAGGCACAGAGTCTAGAGAGCCCCAACCCCCTCCACCAGCCACTGTTTTTGCATTTATTTCATAGTTAGAAGGAATTTTTCAAATGACGAAAAAGGGGAAAAAACAGATAGGAAACACTGAATGGGAAAAAGGAACAATAAAAAACGTGAATTGCTTCTTCCAAAACTTTGTGGGTTTAGGGGTTCCTCTGTGCTCTCCCTGCCACTGTGCTGGAGAGGAACTGAGGATATACAGGGGGGTGGTAGTGATAGGGAGGGGGTCCCACTTTCCTCCTCAGGCTTCTCTGCTGGGCCTGGGGTCCCTGCAAGACACCTTGGGGTGCACCTGGCTGGCCTATACCCCCTCTCCTCAGGTCATGGCTACCCCCAAGGTCAGAACTGCTGCCATACCCACCACCCCTGAGTGCTATAGCAGCAGCCAAAGCTCTGCCAAAAATTCCCAGATAGAGTCTGATAAATGAAAATTCTCCTTTTCAGCTTGTACTGCAGGGTTTTGGCATCCCAGGAGGAAAAGAACTGGCAGGAGCCATGCCCATGGAGCCCAAGGCTGGAGCACCTGATACCCTGAGAGCACTTTGCACAGGGAAACACCAGCCCTTGAGTTACTGGGACAAACAGGGAAGCACAATTTCATGTGTTGGTGTGGGTTAATGACATCATGCGAAATGAATCCTGAGTGAGCTCTGCTCCCTGCCCGCCATTACCCAACACTGGAGCTTGTCCTGGGAAACAACGGGGTTATGCCGCCGGGTGCCGCAGCAGACGTGTTCCTACTGGTTATTTTCTGCAGGGGCAGTGTTTGTGCTGAGGCAGGAGACAGGGAATGTGAGAAGCCAAAGCCTGTTGAGAAGGCACATGATGTATGCATTTTCCTTTGGCTGTGTTTTCCTATTGGGAATTCTCAAATTTGCCCTGAGAACTATGAATTTTTAAGGTACGCAAATGCAAAGCCCTTGAAGACCCTGAGCTGCCTCAGGCTCGGAATGACCACAGGCCAATGCGAAGGTGCTCTCCACAGAGCTGAGTGCTCTTGAGTTTAAATGGAGGTTAAAATGCCCTGGACAGCAGGGTCTGAGTTCCTGGGGCACTTCTCTGTGCCCTTCTCTGTCCTGGATGGAAAAGGGCTATGGCCACAAATCCCTATGGAGTCCCAGCTGCTCATTTTGGTCCGGGGCAGGGGAAAGTTGAGGTTTGGTCCTGGGGCATGAAGGACCCTTTCCCCTACACAGGTACCCAGGAAGGACCCCATGAGGACCCTGCCCCAGCCCGGTAGCCTTGGGACCCAGAGCAGCCTAGGCAGCAGCAGGGCATGACGGCCCTCAGGGCTGTTTGTGGGTCTTGGTGTGCTCCATGGTGGGTCAGCCCCTGGGCAGGGAATAGCAGACTCCAGAGGAAGTTATTTTCCGTGGAGGTCTCTTTGCAGGACAAGGATGCTCCCATCCCCCAATTCCTATCTTTATCCCTATCACTACATTCATCTCCATCCCTATCTCCATCCCCATCTCATCTTCCATGCAATCCCACCAGCTCAGCCACCCAGGAAAGGCAGTATCCCCAGCATACAGCACAAGCTGCTCCTCCAAACAGCCCCCACATGCCTGGCAGCACATCCCCATCCCAATCCCCATCCCCATCCCTGTCCCCGATCCTGTCCCACTGTTTCATGTACGTCAGGCTGTGAGCAGGTGGGCTGCAGTAAGTGTCTTTGTTCTCTGCCTCTTTCTCCATCCCATCCCTTCCTAGGTTAATCTAGCAGGTCACTGTGTGAAAGTTCAGCCTGGTCTGAACTCACATAAATTCCTGCAGCTGCTCAGCCGCAGGCTCACGTCACCAGGAGGGATGGGAGCAATGATGATTTACAGGAAGGTTGATCACAGTGTTGCTTTGTTGTTGGAAATGGCAAGCGTAAGGGAGACTCCAACGAGAGGGAATAGGACATGTGAATTACGCCGTCACCACTTCAGGGATAAATTTAGGTTTTCCAGAGGAACAGTTTTTCTGATTCAGCGGAGGTCAGGAAACATTCAACAGGGATTTCCTCCCAGCCCTGTCTGAGCGCAGCAGCACGTCTCACCCAGACAGGCACTGGCAGCATTCCCAGACGGAGTGGGCACCCCATCCGCCTCAGTCTCTGTTCACACCTGGTTCTGGCAAGGATTTATCCATCACATAAGCTGGCCTGGCCCTGCAGCCAAACAGCCTGCTAAACCCCCTGCCCCTGAGGTCACCTATTCCTGCTGTCCCCAAGCACAAGCTTTGCTGGCTCAGACTCTGCCACTCCTCACTCCAGAGAGGGACCATGCAGCTCCTTCTCCTGGCACATGGCAGTGTGGCTCCTGCAGCCTGCCCATGTCGGTTGTACACTGACCTTCACTGCCCCAAAGTGACAGCGAGGTAGCTCAGGCTGCACAGGCTTGTCCTTCCCCAGGTCGGGGGACGCCCCCTCACCCCTGTCAGAGAGTGCCCAAAACTTCTCTCGATGGAGCTGCTTCTTGAGCAGAGATGGATTTCCAAGCAGGGTCAGTTAGAAAGATGGAAAATTGGCTGCAGCCATCCACCCCCAGCAAGGACCAGCTGCATCAGGAGCTCAGCCATGTCATCGGGCTCCATTCCCATCCTCTCTGCTCTGGTTTTCCCTGCCAGCACAGGGCAGCCCTGGGTAAAGCTCTGGCAGCCCAAGTGAGGTGAGAAGGCATCAATACCTGGGTTGCAATGTCTTCTGGGGGCTCCAGAGGACGGGGGAGGTTTGCAGCACCCTAGAGTCCCTCTCACTCAAGAAGGGTCCCAGGCCCCATTAGCTCAGAGCAGGAGACCCATTTTCACACTTGAAAAGCCAACACAAAAGGCGAGTGATGTTCTTCGTCCAGGCAGTCTCCTTATTTTCCTGGCAAGGCTGGATAAACATTAGGCAAGTCTTCACTCCCCTTTATTCTTCCTGCCATCCCGGGCTCCTCGGGGAGCACCGGGGTTACTGTGCCGAAGGTCACACATGCCAGAAGGCAGGAAACTGGAGGGCTTGGGGTAACGTGGGAGGCTTTGCAGCCAGAGAAATCTGACCCTTATTTTTACAGTCATCTCTCAGTTTGACCAACACGCGTTTTGAATTAGGGGCTCTGGCTGGCTGGGCTCCCAGCTCATGGTGCAAGGAGCTCCAGGTTCCTGGGGGTGAGGCTGCCCCTTGGCACACTCAGTCTGCTCATGAGCCTGTGTGGAAAGGGTCAGACCACCAGGACAAGGGCTGGGCTCTGTTTTCCCTATGAGACAACAGCGGCTTCCCTTTTATCAGCAGCGTTTGGATGTGGCAGACAGCGGCTTTGGAAGAGCCTTTGGTGGGCACAAGGGTGACAGGTGTTCTGCAAACATCCTTTCATTTCTTCTGTAGTTTCTGGAAGGAGGTGCCCAGAGCCACGGGAAGGAGCGAGCCGCCGTGACAGGCAGAGTTCATCCACAGCCCTGCTGTCACTCCTGGCCACCCGACTCCTCCCCTGTGATGGGGCAGAGGCAACTCTGGCACCCCTCGGCACTTATCAGTTGGCAGCTGCCAGTGGCCATGACCCCTCTGTCCTGCTGGCACAGCCCCTCACTGGCTGGATCTCCTGACGTAACACAAACAGCTTTTTTTGGCTGCACTCTGTGATAAACCTCCAGGTAACTTCTGCTGCCCAGGAAGGCTTTTAGCCTTCCCAGGATGAATATCTATGAGGGCCCTTGGGGATGTGCCCTCCCGTCAGAGATCGTGATGGGTAAGTGCTGGGTAAGAGCTGTGTGGCCTCCTGAGCCCTTTCACATGCTGTGTCCCTCTCCCACCTTGCTCAGGAGGTTGTTTTCCTGCATTCCCTTCTGCTCTGATGCTGTGCAGGGTCCGGTCCCACGGGACACTCCTGCAGCGAGGGATAGTGTGAGCTGCATGGAGCCAGGCTGGCAGCACACGACTGCCCAGGGCCGGGAGGATGCTCTGCTGGATTCAGCTGTGCTGCACCCCCAGCCAGGAGCAGCCGTGTTCACGAAGACCCTGCTAGGTCTCTGCCTATCCCCACGGGGCTACAGCTGCTTTTCCCCCACAGAAAGAGACCTGCAGGAGAGGGAAGCAGAGCTTTAGATGGGGGAATGCCAGGGGACACACTCCCCACACAGAAGCAAAGGGAGAAGCACAAGACTTTGGGGCACAGTCAGAAGACCCCAGCTGGGGATCAGACCTCTTGCCAGACCTTTCCCTGCTCAGTTCATGACAAAGACAATGTGACACTTGGGCTCCTGGCTCCAGCTCTGGTGGCCGAAGAACAGGGAGAGTCACGGCCGTGCTTCCGGGGCCCAGGTGAGGTAGCAATGACGTCTCTCCACCCACCTGACCCACTGCATCCAGACTGTGAACTCAGCTGTGTAACAGGGTGTCCAGGAATACTGGCCTTGGGATATATCTGGAAGTCAGGGTATTTCCTGCTGCTGTAGGAGATCACATTGAGAATGCAAAGGGAAGGGATGGCTCAGGTTCTGTGGGATGGGGGCCAAAAAGAAGTGATGAATACAAGATTTTGCCTGTCATGTGCATCTTCCAATGGGAAATGTAGCTTAGTTTTTAGTCAACGTTTTTCTGGATTTTCAGTCTCGGATCCTGGATTTTTCTAGATTTTTACACCCCACTTCACAGTACGTGCAGGCACCGGGAGTTGAAAAAACCCACTGCTTTCTGTTCACTTCTGTGAAAACATGGAAAGAAGCAGAGGAAAATGCCCCAAAGCACCAAGAGCTTCAGCAGCCCCTTTCCTGTCACTGGCAAACAGCAGAAGTGGCTGGGAGGGCTTTGGGGGCCCCCAGATCTCCAGGGAAGTGGGAGGCTGGGAGAGAGAAGCTGGCCCAGTTTCCAGCCATAGCTCTTTCCATGCTGTGATAGGGACCTTGGCTGCTTCTTTGTTTCCTAAATTGAGCATTTTGCTGCCTGTGAGCTCTCCCTAGAACAGCAGTCCCTGCTGCAGGGCTTGGCTTCCCATGTAGGGGCTGCCCAGCACCCACAGGTATCTCCTCTGGGGCATCCCACACCCAGCTTTCCTCATGCTTAGGTCAGAGAGGAGCAGGTGCCATGCAGTGGTTCTGCTGGGGTAGGGCCAGGACAGAGCAGCCTCTGTTTAGTTTGAATTTCTTAAAAAAACAAATGCTGTGAGGTTTTTACCTGGCAGACAAGTGTTTCTGTTCCTGGGTCTTTTGCTCGGCACACAGTAACAAAGAGCTGACACAGGTCCAAGTGCCTGAGCTTTGAGCTCGGATGCTGTTGTTGGACCAGCTCAGCCATCTGGAGCTGAGTGTGTGCCCTTGGAGCTGCCCAGGTTTGGCATCTGGTGATCCCCCACACAAGGAAAATTGGATACCTAGAGGAAAAATCTTGATGCCAAAAACCTGCCTACTCAGGGGGCCTGGAAATTGCTTCCCCATTGCAAAGCACAGAGAAAAAGTAAATTCTGAGCACAGACCAAGAAAATCCTCCCACCCCAAAAGAGGAAATTCAGAATGGGGATTTTCCTGTCAAAGAAGCTGAGGATGCACTGATTGCTGGCTGGCAGTGACCTCCTGAGACCAGGAGCACCACAGCTCCTCCATTCCAGCCAAAAAGTAGAATATGTGTTGGGAAGTATCACTTTAAATGGTGTTTTTGTCGTTCACTCCTGCTAAAAGTCCATTTCTGAACCCACCCAGAGCAGTGCCCTTGACTGGGCAGGGTCTTCTTTGGGAGAAGCTCTCCAGGGAATGGAAGGTCAGGGTGCAGAGGGAAGCAGTGACTGGTCGCAGCCTTCCCGGTGCCTGTGCCCATGAGCTGGGAATGGCCCTGGGTGAGTTGCCAGCCTCCAGATGACTTTCCATGTGCTACACTTTTGGGAGGATTTTTCCTGCAAGAATGAATGGCAAGAGGCACAGATGGAGAGGGCAGGGGGAACCTCATCACGTTCCTTGGTGAGGAGATCTACTCTCATGAGGATTTCCCCTGGACCAACCAGAGAAAGCCCACCAGCAGTTTCTGGTATATGTTCCTCCTCCCGATGCACAGCTCCCCAGGAACACCCTATCACCAGCCTCTGCAGGTATCTTCAGGAGCTCAGTATCACAGCAGGGCTCAGGGCTTCCTTGAGCACCACCGTGTCAGGGCAGTTATGGGTTGTGCCACTGGCTGCAGCATCACCATCAGCAGGCTCAGCCCTCACAGCAGATCCCCCATCTCTGTCAGTGCTGCACACCTGGGTGCAGCACGTGGGCGTTCACGGCCACTGGTGGCACATGGCAACCCCACAGGGCTGGGAGCTGCTGGCACTTGCTGCTTTCCAGAGGATGCTGAGTCTCACTGAGAAGCTGATGATTTTATGGGACAGACCATGACCAGGGTGAAAACAAACTTGTGCGGCCAGCCCAGCCAATGCTCATTTGCACAACCCCATTCTGTATGTCTTTGCAACCCCCACTCAGAACTCATTGGGGTGATTTTGGGAGACATCGTGGGACCAGGTGGGAGGGACACTTCCTGCTGATTTCTGCTCTGAGATGGTTTCGTCCTCTCTCACAAATCCTTCTAATACCCTGAGCTGGTGCAAGGGATGGAGGTGTGCCTGGATCTGCAGCTCCTTTATCCTTGGACTTCAGGACGTGGAGCAAAAATAGCTGTCAGAAAGGGAAGAGTGACCTTTGCCATTTGAATTACTGTTAGCTGTGTCAGCACAGTCACAGCGTGTTTGGGAATTTTGTGCAAGGTTCCAGTGGCTCTGAGCCAGGACCAGACAATTTTCACTCTCTGCTGGCAGCCATGAATGTACTGGGAATGTGGCCTCTTAATCCTTGCTCAGAGAGACACTCAGGAGAGAAGTTGCCTTCCAGGGAGTGTGAGTGCTGACTCCAGGCTTCTTCATGTGTCTCCATGCCAGAAACACTCCTCTGACTGGTTGTCCAGCCTTGAAATGGGAAGGCAGAGGGCTGCAGCAGAGGGATGGGATAGGATGGGATGGGATAGGATGGAACAGTTATGCTTCAAGGGACAGGATGGGAAGAGGAAGGCTGCAGAGAAGGAATAAGGTGGGATGGGATGGGATGGGAAAGGAAGGGATATGCTGCAGGGATGGGATGGGAAGAGGAAGGCTGCAGGCATGAGCTGGGAAAGGCTGCAGGAATGGGAATAGGCTCAGGAATGCCACAAGGTATTTGGCATTTAGCAGAAAATCCTCACCCCATGAGGGTCTTTTAAACACATAAAAACAAAAGCTGCAAAACTGTCTTCTGGGTTCAAGCAAGGGACTCAATCTCCTCTGCCACAGGTGGACAAATGGCTCTCTCAGGGAGCTGAGAGCCTGTCTGGGGGCCTGGAAAGCCAAGGACAAGGCAGCCAGCTGAGCTGGACACCCCAGTCACAGTGCGGGCAATGAGCACCCTTGGAGCTCCAAACCAGGGAGAGCTGAGCGCTGCCCGCAGGTGACCGGCCCACACCTGCCCCGTGGCCTTTCTGTCCAGTTTGGCAAACCTAGCCCAGAGAGTGAAATTAGAAGCAATTAAAAATTAAGCTTGGCTCAGGCTCAGATCAAACTTTCTACCAATTTTAGCTGCTTGTTGCTTAGGAGACGGCATGCACTGTAGTTCAACTGGTGATGCAATGTAGAGGGGGTTTCTGCTGGCGTGGGGCTCTGGGCCAGGAATAGACATGAGGGCAGCCAGAGTGGGACGAGCCAGCACTGGAACCAAAGTACAAAAGGGGAAGGACCCACAGCACCTGACGTCTCATTTGAAAATTGGCAGCTTTCTGCTTTTAGATTAATTCTTGCTCAACTAATTCTTTTCCTCTTCCAGAGGAAAAAAGGAGCTTTGGGGCTAAGGAGGGAAACAGGATGTTGATTAAATCCTCCAGCAAAGACCCCCATGAGCCCTCAGTGAAGAACGGATGCCTGGAGTCCCCACAGAACTGCTGTGATGCAGCGAGGGCGGGTTGGGGGCTGGTGTGATGGGATGGGTTCAATGGCCAGGGTGTCACCCTGGCAGCGCCTGGAGAGCTTCCCCAGCCACCTTGGCCACCGACTGAGGGGCAGCACAGCTTGGCACAGAGCAAACAGGGCTGAGGTCGGGAGCAAGGACGGCGGATGACAGCGATGCCAAGCAGCGGTACCGCCCGCTCCTCACTGCCCATGGGAGGGTGATCCAGTGGGGACAGGCCCCTCCGAAGCACCAATAGGTGACAGCTGGCAGCAGCCCCACAGTGAACCTGTCACTGCCTCTGCTGTGCTGTGGCAAAGAAGGAAACTTTCCCTCTAAAGGCATTTCCCAGATGAGGGTTATTTGCATCCCACCATTAGACTAGGAAATGTAACAGGGGCTCTGCCACCGTCATGAAAACTGTCCCAGCTGATCTCAGGGCAAGCCAGTCCCCCTTGTCAGACACAGAGAGATGCTGAGTCAGTGCCACACTGTGGCTCTGACCCCCGCCAAGCTGGTGGGCAAGCAGGTGAGCCACCAAGCTATCTGTCACCTGAGGGGTACCACAGCCAAGACGAAATTAAGCCTCCAGCCACTCAGTCCCAGCAGGGCTTTGGTGCAGAAAAGTGGGAGATTTCAGGTTCTGCAAAGCCCACAGTGTCACTGTCCTCTCTGATTTCACATGGAAAGGACTTGAAGAAGGCATGGTCATGGGCAGTCATCTAAGAGCCAGGGACAGCTGGTGGGCTCGGGGCAGGTGGCCCAGCTGGGACACAGCCTTTGGGTGCCCGTGGTGGAGATGGGCACGAGTAGCCATCATGCTCCATGGGTGTCTGAGCAGTGGTTCCTTGGACCAAACGTCTGTGTGGGGCTGAGCTGAGCTGTGTCCTTGCCTATGGCACTGACCAGGTCACCCTGACGTGCAGTGAGTGCCTCAGGTCTCAGACAAGGCTCCAGCACTCCAGACGGCTGCTGGAGAGGCGACTGCCACCCCTCATTTACATCACCCTGACAATATCCCCCATAACTGACCAAATGAATCAAGCAGGGCTGGGAGAGCTCCCTAATTAACACAGTTATTATTAGCAATGTCAGGACAGGTTTGCAAAAGGCAAGTTCAGAGTCCATGTGCCTGACAGCAAGCAGTGAGTGGGATGATGGGACCATCCCACATGACTGGCAGGTCCTCTGTGTCACTTGGGAGTCCTGAGTACATCTGGATCATGGGAGCAGGGACATCCCTGGGTGTCAGATGAGTTGGATGGACTGGACAAGCACTGGTCCAGGCATGAGAGCCTTTGCATGGGGATGAGTGGGATCATGTTGTCACCAGTCTTCCCTCATGAGTCAAGAAGTTGCCCTTGGCTCATACGCAGGCAAATCCCAAGGGAATTGGGACCTTCGTTGTTCAGGCCAAGACTCCTGGTGATGCCAACAGCTGGATGTTCAGGGGGAGTAAGGCGAGAGGGTCCTGATGTGTGTGGCGGAGCATGCTGGCCGTCCTGCAGTGCTGCCTCTTCCCCAGCCCCCAGATCACCCTGGCTCCAGCCCATGAGCTGCTGCCTCCGGGGGCTCTTTGCCGTATGTAGGGCAGCCCCGAGGTGCCCACAGCAGCTTGTGCACTGCCAGATCTCCTGCCGCTGCTGTGCTTGGAGAGGTGCCTAATTCATCCTTTCAGAGCAGAGATAAGATGGATTAAGTCCTGCTGAATGCTTGCCAAAAGAATTGCCATTAGGCCCTGGAAAGCTTAATCTCCACCAGACTAAAAGCAGACAGGCTGTGCCGCAGCTAGTCCTGTCTGCCAGGGGATAAACACCCGGTGCAGGGTTTTAGGGAAACCTTTGGAGGCTACAGAATTCATCCCAAAGTGTACCTGCTGTCCGGAGAACCCCAGGCTGGGTGCCAGGTCCCACACTTCTCCCAGATGCCAGGGATGATGTCACTGGGAGTGATGCAAAGCACCGTGTTGGCCACTGGAGTCTCAGACAACTCCACTCCTTGACTCTCCCTTTCCATGAGCTTGTCTCTGAGGCTCCTCCATCCTGGCAGCCTTATCTCCTACAGATTAGGTCTCTAAAGCTGTCCTTGCCTATGTACTTCTCAGATGACTCACATTTATTATTTCCTGCCCTTATCTCTGATTTCCTTTGCTGTCTTCACACTACTGCTCCCCAAGGTCCAGCTTCTCCTCAGGTATCCCTGACCTCACTGTTGCTCATGTTCCCCGGCCTCTGGGATGATTTCAGAGGATGATGATGTTCCTTTTCACAAAGTCAGAGATGGAGGGGCAGAGCTCCCTCTTCCCTCCAGTGGTGACAGACAACCTCAAATCCACTCTGTGCATTGTCCAACATCCCACCTGGGACACCTCCACAGCTACATATGGTAGGCACTGTGCCCGGCTTGACCACCCATGGCTCAGGGAAGGCAGTGCCAGTCTGGTGCCTCATCGTTGCCCAGGAGGAGGTGGTGAGACTGGCCTGGGTTTTGGACCTCTTAGGAAAGCTGGACCAGGCAGGACGGTGTTTACTTTTTAGTCAAATTTTGGTGATGAGGACACTGTGACAGGTGCTGGTCACCATGGGGGAGCCAGCCCCACTGACTTCACACTGCAACCAACACCTCTCAGGATTCAGGATGGAGGGAATGGGCCCCATCAACCACACCCACTGGACGCTTCTGGCCATCCTGCTATCCCACAAGATGTTTTTTGAGTTCATTTTTCTGCCAGAACCCAGAAAGAGGCAGGGTAGTGGCAGCATCCCAGGGCTGCCCAAGAGGAATGCTTGTGGCAGGGTCTCTAGGACTCATCACACCTCTGCCCTGGAAAACACTGACATTCCCAATGCCATTTCCTCTGGACTTCTCTTGCTGGAAGAGGTCTCATCAGCATCCCTCTCCCACCAGTGCTGTGTGGGTAAGTCAGGCTGTATTAAAGAACAGACACTAAAACCTCCAGCCCCCAGCCCTGAGCTGTTCCCTCCAGTGTGTCGGGATGTCTCTCACCCTCAGCTTCTTTCCCACAGGCAACGAACTCTCCATCTTCACTGCTGTCCCCACCCTGTCCTCGCATTGCCATCCTCTCCCCTTCCTTGCTTGTCCCGTGCCCTTGTGTCCCACCAAGCCAGCAGCTGCCTCTGGCCATGGAGCAGGTGGAGGCTGGGCACTGGTCTTCCCCCTCTGCTGGCATGACACAACCCGGACTCCGTTGTGGTGACACGCTGTCCCAGCCAAACAACACAGCTCAGAGCCTCGTGTTCCCTTGCAACAGCCTGCAGGGACCCAAAGCTCCCAGCCAGGAACAGCCCAGCCCATGTCTCGCAGCAGCCAAGGGCTGGCAGTGGCAGCTTTTCTGGTGCAAGCAGTGTCCTGGCACTCCTCAGGGCCTCTTTTTGACTGGCCTGTGGCCACCAAGACCTAGGAGGGCTATGTCCTGAACAGTCCCTATTCCCACCAGTGTGATGAGCCCAGCTGGGGTCCTGTGGTGTTCCTGCTTCCTCGCCTGGCTCTGCACATGCTCTTCCCTGTCCCTTCCTCTGCCCCCGCAGCAGAGCAGGGCTGTTGGGGACGTGGGGCATTACCTGATCACCTAGGGGCATTTTGGTGCTGCCCCTGAACTCCCCACAGACATGGCAGGCACGTGAGAAGGGTCTAATGCCAAAGTGAAGCCGTGGGGCCCATGTGGCACTGGGTACTGGGACTCACAACTCATGGGATGAGCTGAGGCACCAGCACAATTCAGAGCAGGAGCCAAGGGCACAGTCTGTCCCAGGAGCAGTGACACAGGGGCTGGCACAGCTGGAGGCACCACCATGGAGCCAGGACAGAGAGGGCAGCAGCAGGGCCAGGGTGTGATGTCGGCGTGCTAGAGGCAGCTGAATGGCGATGGGCAGATGTAGGTGAGAGTTAAGCCATGCTGGGGACACTGAGCCTTCCCCACACTCCCTTGATGTAATATTTGTGAGAGCAGTGTGTTCCAGCAGCATCATAAACATGGGAAAGCAATAAACTTGCCTTTATCTGCCTGTAGGGCCTTGGGACCATCTAAATTAGGAAACAAAGGAAAAAAACAACTCCAAAGGGTTTGTTTTCTAGCTGAGCTGAAAATAGAGCAGAAGCCGGGAGGGGGAAGTTCAGCCCAGACAGAGCCAGGTGGGAGCCCAGTGCCACCCCCACACCTGCCCTAGGGCAAATGGCTGTCTGGGGACATGGACCCAGGGCAGTGTCCCCGGTGAGTGATGGTGGCCCCAGCATGACCTTCCTTCCAAGGGCGGTAAAGGATGCTTAACTCAGCTAGAGGGCTCCAGGCTGCAAATGCTGGTGTTGCCTGTATGCCAGCACCCTGCCTGAACCCCTGCCTTGCCTTTTGGGCAATCTGCCTGGAACTCTGTCTCCTTCTCTGGCCCCTCTCAGCTCTTTGCCATCCCAGCAAGGGCCCATGTGCCATTGCTGCAGGAGTTACACCTGTGTTACAGTCCCAGCTGTAAGTCACTGACCTGGCCCAAGTTTGGCTCAGTGCCATCCCTGGCGTGGGCAGAAGCTGATCCCCAACTCCCTGAACCTTGGCCCAGCACTTGGCATCTCCCAGGCACAGAGAGTGTCAGCTCATTAAAAATAAACTCCTGTGGGTCATTTTAGTCAGAGAAGAAAACGTCATTGCAGAAACCAAGGTTCTCACCCAGGGGTGACTGTGAAAAGAAGTTTTCACTCAGATTTACCCAGACACCCAGCAGGCTCTCACCCCTCTTCTCAACCCTTTGGTCCCCAAACTGGAAAGGCTATCATCATCAACCATCACTAACCTATTGCCACCCATGACCAACATCTTGCTACCAGTTGCCATCCATCCCAAACCGATCCCCATCCATCACCACCATCACCAACACATCACCATCCACCACTAACCCATTGCCACCCACCACCAACCTATCACCACCCTTCACTAAGCCATCATCAACCATCACCATCCACCAACCCAACACTGGCCCACACCCACCCATTCCCAACCAGTGTCATCAACTCTCACTGGGGAACAGCCCCAGGCCCCCATGGTGATGGGCAAGCCATGGCCAGACTCTGCGGTGCTGTGCAGGGACCTGTGGGGACAGTACCAGTCCATACAGGGGAAGCACTGGTGCCAACAAGCTGTGGGGTAGCTCTGCCAGCCCCCAGGGCTTTTTGGTCTCCCAGATCACAGCTCGTGTTATGAAAACCATAAATTATTTATTGCAGCTGGGAAGTGAAAGGCTGTGAGCTGCCGCCTGCACAGACACGCCATTCATCTCCAGGCTCTGCCCACTTAAAGCAGGTCTCCCATTTATATTTCATGAGTGTGTCCCTCAGAAGCAGTTCTACAGTGAGAAAAAGGAATAATGCACACTCCGCACAGAGCCCATGCAGGCGGTGAGTGGCCTCAGCAGCCACCTCCATCCCAGCCAGACCCATGTGCTGCTGCACAATAAAACCCTTCCCAGGCACTGAATCCTGCTTTCTCCTAAAATTTAGGATAACCCTTTAGGGCTTGTCCTACACTTTGGAGGCAGGTGTGCCAACAGGCAGGTTGGTACAAGCCACCTCTGCTGAGGTGGATGCTGAGAGCACACAGAAAGCTGAGCTCCATGGAGGTTGTCTCAGCCTGGAAGGCTTTTCTGGTCCCAAGCCCCGGCTGCTGGTCTGTCAGAGCAAATCCATATCATGCCTCATTAAAAATTTGGGGTTCAGCCCAGGCACCCGCTCCAGACATATACAGGCGAGGTGGAGGGGCACCCACACAATCCCCAGCATTGCACAGAGATCCCACTAAGACCTGTCCTGAACAAACATCTCCCTGGCTCAGTGGTTTGGGCAGCTGACAGGTTCTGGGCTGACCTGGAACCCTTTCTTGCCTGCTGAGAGTTGGCTTGGGGTCTCAGGGTGATGCCCTGGGTACCTGCAGGGGACAAATTGGGTTTGTGCTCTGTGCAGCTGCAAGCAGAGTGTCACCCCATCAGCACTCCTGGACTGGTTGTCTCCCATGGGTGGTTGTCAGCTTGGGTTCAGGTCTCCCATCACCTGCTCTGAGGAGTCTGTCTCCTTGTTTGTTCTTGCCTGAACACATTAATTAACCTGAATTAAAGTGTCATTCAAGCTGACAGTGCTGGGCTCCCTCACGATGAGGATGTTCATTACAATTACCACCTGGGCAATGCAATTGCATCAAAATTCCTGGACTGCCAAGGTCCAGGAATGATCCACCAGCAGGACCCACAGATCTGGGCTGGGGCTGGGATAACAGCAAAGAACCTGTTCCCATGTAACTTGCTGGAAATGGGAGCAGATGCACAAATCTTTGAGTCTCTGGGACCATGGGGCCTTGCCAGCAGGATTTAGTCCCCATTCAGCCTAGGGATGATGGGGACAAACTTCTGTCCATGATGTTGCAGCTGCTCTTCACAGGGCTTTGGGTGGGACTCATAAAGAAGCTTCTTCCCAGGAGCAGACGTAGGCCTGGAATGGGTTGCAGAGCCATGGACTGTCTCCATCCCTGCCTGGGGTTTCCAAACCTGGTTGCATCATGCTTTAGCCATCCTGACCTGCTGCTGGTACAGGTCCTGCTCTGACAGGCAGGGACATCCCATGGCCATTGGGGCTCATGGGGCCATGACAGACCCTTCCCTCTCTCAGCACCCGCTGTCTCCTGCCTGAGATGTGGCTTTTCTCAGGGGTGAGTGGGAATACACAGAAATCCTTATGGAGGTAGAGAGGAGCATGGCCAGGTTCCATTGGAGGTGAAAAGAGTGAAAGACAAAGCATGACCGAATCCAGCCCATGTGCCCAGGGTCTGCCCCAGTGCTCTCAGCCTGCAGCGGGTGCTCCCCATTCCTGTGCAGCACATTCCATGGCTGCAGACATGTGGACAGATGGAATGTTGCTGCTGAAGGGCAGGAAATGCCAGGAAAAGTCCAGCTAGAGTCAGATTTTAAAACTAAATTATACCTTGACTTTTTTACTGGCTTTAGCACAAGCTGTGATCCTTGTCGGCAAGCCTCAGCGGGTTTGGATATGTTCATATTTGCATGGCGAGAAAACCCATTTTTCCATGTCCTTCTGTAGCCCTTTTCCAATGCCTTGGATATCCAATGCAGTTTGCGTGCTGCATGTTCTCACTCATTCAATGAATAATCAATTTAACTGCCATATGCACTGCTCATCGAGAAAGAAACTGCTTGTTAAAGGTGTGAAAGTAAGTTGTGTAAAATTAGCTTAGCCCTTTGCTAAGTCAGATGGGAATTGCTTTCAAAGCAATACAACCTGCCCAGATTCCCAGGGGCTGGACCATTTTCCACACCAGCTACTGCTTTACAGAAGAGGGAAATATTTTCCCAATATATGTGAGAAGAGTTCTGTGGACTTGACAAGGGCTGGGTGGCAAAGGGAAGAGCAATCACCAGAATGAGAGCCTGAGCCATGTCCCCAGGCTTTGAAAGAGCCAGCTTGGCAGAAAAGATCCCACTGCCCAGGAGGAACTGAGGGTGACTGTCCCTAAATGGTGTCCATGGCTGCCCAGCTGTGGGTGGTGGGTGGCCTGGGACTGTGGGTGACCCTGGACAGCCCCACTCCTGGGCTGCTGGTCACACATGCTACAGCTTGTGTTTCTTTTTCCTTTGAGGAAAATGAACTTCTGGGGTGGGATTTTCCCCCACTCGAGGGATTTGGACATTAATTTGTAATGGGGATTAAGAGTTCAAATCCCTTAAGCAGCTTTTGCTCCCCCATCCCTTACTCCCCTCGCTGCTGAGACCCCTGGTCAGCCTTGCTCCAGCATGGACAGCATCTGCAAAACCTCCACATTAGCAGGACACCGGGCACAGTAGCATTGCCACCACATTGTCAAGGACCCCCTTGCCCTGTGCGTGATGGAGGCATAGCTCTGCCCAGCCCCCAGGAGGAAAGGCCCAAAGCAGCCTGGCCAGAGGTTTCAGTGCCCGGGTCCCTCCCCACTCCTGGCACTGAGCATCTGCTGGGGCTGCAGCCCTGGCAGTGGGAAAGGCTTTTACCATCCAAGACTAACATGGGCTTTGGTAAAGGTTCTGACATCCCCTTAAACATCTCAGGTTGAGTTGTGCCCCTGAAGTCATCCTTCCCTAAACCACAGGGCTCAGCCTCTGCCCCACTCTCGTGTAGGAGACCCTTTGGGAAAGGGGGTTTAAGGCTGACCACCTTCAGCATCAGACACTCCACATGGCTGAGGAGCAAGTGCAATATCTCCACTGCAAGACACTTCTATAAATAGACTGACACCATTTTTCTGCTTAATTACCAAGGACTTCTGAGCTATTTCCACTATATTTTAGTTCTGCATGTTGGTTTTCTTTCAGCTTCCCCCTGGGAACATCTATCATAGTTTAAAGAGCAGAGCTCACTGGAAGACAAGGGACAGCTTCAACAGCCCAACTTCCAGAGCAATAAACCCAAGGAGAAGGACTGGCTTCCTGGTTTGGATGGAGGTAAAGTCTGTGATGTGCTGTTCCCATCTGAAGGCTGCTGGCAGCCATGGGATGTCCAAAATGCCATGGCAGGTGGCAGAAACCTGGCAGGAGGGAGCTCACAGGGCTCCCTCTAGGGCAAGACCCTCAGCCCCAGGGCTTGACCTCAGTAGGGCGTTAAGGCTGAGCATGGGCCCCCGCTGGGGGACACTGGATGCCTGGAGCATCCCCTCACCCTGTGCCTGGGAAGAGGGCTCCACACCACAGATGCACATGGACCCCTTCCTGGATTCCTCCACAAGTTCTTGTCCCCAGTTGGAAGATTTGTGGCAGAAAGGTGTGAATCTGGGGGGATCCACCTTGGCTGTAACCTGGTGATGTGGCAGGTTGGGCACAGTACAGGGATACAGTGCCCCTCTGTCCCCTGACCTCTCCACTGAGTCACAGCAAGAGGAGGGTGCCCAAGCTCCCTGAAATCTCATCAGCAAGGCCAAGGTTGCCCATTAGCAACCATCTCCACCGGAATGTTCCTCAATCACGCTGCAAACAGCCTCAGGGGTTGGGGAAAATGAGGGCTGTCTTCTTGCCACAGCCCTTCTGCCCCTCCAGCATCCTTAATCCCACTGCCCACCCCCAAGGTGGCAGCTGCTTTGCTCTCCCCTTCTCCTCCTCCTCCTCCTCACATTCCCAATCAGTCACAGCAGAGATCCCCGTTTAGGTCAGAGTTTGCTGCTGGTCCCTGAAAAATCCTGCAAGACTCTGGCAGTTTGGTCCCTGCTTTGTCCCACACCAGCAGCTCCTGCTGTCCCAGGTCCCCCCACCTCTCCCAGCATCCCATCACTCTCCACAAAGGAGGTTGCTGCTGCCCTGAACCACCCACAACCCCCCAAGAAGCAAAGCCTGGCTTGGGAAGGGAGAGGGAAATGCTGCAACCTCCACTGTGTGGCTGCTGGTTGCTGCATCTGCATCCCCATCCCCACTGACAGCCCTGCTGCAGGCTCTGCTGAGCTTCTCCAGCAGACGTGCCATGGGATTCTGCAGCACCAGCAACAACTATCTGTCAGATTTTCCACATGAAGTGGGGTGGCCAGTGGCCAACAGGCTGGTGTGGAGCAGAGCCCAGCAAGTGGGGAGTGAGCGTGCACCCGCCAGGGAGATTTTCTGTGCCAGTGGTCACGGTGGAACACACCAAACTACACATTTACACAGCAATAGATGTCTGCAGGCACCTCAAACCAATAAAAACCCTCCTCAGCCCACTGGGAAGCAAAGGCAGTGGCTGACTTGGATTTCCTCTGAAAAAATGCGACTCCAGACATGCATTTGAAAAGCGTGCAGTTCCCAAAGGCTTTTATCATAAAATCATGGGATCACCTTCAGAAAAGACCTCTTAAGATCATTGAGTCCAACCATTAATTCAGCACTGCCAGGTCCACCTCTAAACCATGTCCCCAAAGGCCACACTGACCGTTTAGGGTCCAATACAGCACAGTCAAAGCCATTTCCAGGCATCAGCAATCTGGAGAACAGCTCTCAATTATGTCCTATCCAGCACATGTGTCACTGTAAGATGGGAGCAGCTGTGTGCACTCGGATCTGACCCAGAGCCACATGCAGAGGGGACAGTCAGCAGAGAGACAAGTGGCAACTGCAGTATCCATTTGTGGGTGCAGGATCCCATGGCAATGCTGGCAATGGAAATCCCTTGGGAGCCTAAGCCTGGGCTCACCAGTGAGTTAGTGCCAAACAGGCCAGTCATATTAGGTTTTTCTGTCTAAGAATGTTCCAGATGTTCATGTCTCTGCTTTGTGCTCTGCTGTGCCAGCTGACCCTCCCTGCTATGAGGAATGCATGAGGAAGAGAAACACAGGTGAGATCAGCTCTTTGTGGTTTGCATAAACCTCTACCCCTGTGTCGGAACCAGGAAAGCAGTGAATTTGCAGAGTTTTGTCAATGCTGCCCAGGGAAATTCTGGGTTTGGTTAGAGGAAGTGGAAATCCACCACAAAGCTGTCCTCAGCCAGGGTGGCAGCAATGAGCTGTGCTCAAAGAGGCATCTCTGAGCTTCCCAAAACCCTCCAGGGAGCATCCCCACCTCTTCCCCTGGCTCCCAGAACAGAGTCAGCATCCTTTACCCTTCTTCCTGCTGCTACTTGCTGGTGAATCAGTGCTGGATCCTTAGGTGATACTTCCAGGAGTCCTGGACCGAAGACTGGAGTTTCTGCAGCATTTCCCCACTGCTATGGTGGATCCACATCAGCAAGCTCAGGTTGGGGTCAGTTACTTTGGTCTTGGGAGAGACTCTTTTCTCAGGGATGTCAGCAAGGGAAGTCACACTGAGGCAGGGCTGAGGATCCCTCTTCCCACTTGGGATGGAAGAAGCAGCTCATCAGGGCACGAGGGATGCACCAAAGGTGTGAAATGCAGCTGGCTCTTGGCAATAAGTTACTGGAAAGCCTGAGGTAGACAATGCTAAAATGAAGTGTCATCTCCCATGGAACAGCCCTGACTGCCCAGGACCCACATCAGCCTGTGCAGGACCCTGGATTTTGGGGGCTGCAGAGGGGAATGGTGCTCACAGTGCAGCCAAGTCTGACCCAGGGGAGGGCAGGATGCTGCCCAGGGTTTGCAGGCTCAAGGCACCAGAGCAACTTTGGACATACAGACCTGCTAAACCAGGTAATTATGAACAGCCACAACCAGCACTCCACACTTAGGATCAACACTGCATATCCAGGACCAACATCAAATGCTCGACCCCAGTACCAGGATGAAGACTTAGGATCAGTACCCAGTACCACTCCTATTACCAGCCCTCAGTACCAGCCTCAACATGCAATGCTGATTCCCAGCTTCAAAGTGCTGATGTCCAACACCATCTCCAGAACAAAGACCCTGGAGCAGCACCAGTGCACAAGGCACCAGTGTCCCAGCTTTCAGTCCAACAGAAACAGTTTAGGGTTTGATCTAGTCACACATAGACTTTCCCAGCTCCTCATCCCTAACAAAGAAGAAGGAATGAATAAAATTCATAAACAAGAGAAAGGGGTTAGGAGTGAGCAGAAGAGCCCCAATTGCCTGGGACGGGGCTGGGCTGAAGCATCTCCAGCATGTGGCACAAAGAGCCAAAAGAACTGCTCCCCCTGAACACACCAAGCACATCCTCCCACGCCTGCGCCGGCTGCCCGGACAGGGTCTCCGGAGGAGATGAGCTCACGCAACAATCCTTCTTCCAGACGCTTGTGCTGTTGCCTTCAGAGCTTTATGAATATTGTAGCAAGGCTGTTCCTTTCATCTCTGCTTCTTTCCAGGGAGCCCCAAACCTTCTGCACATTCATTTTCCACCTCACTATTCCTCTTAATTATTTAAACTCGCCTTCCCAAAAGTGGAGGCTTTCCATTATCACACTGTCCTCTGCAGCACATACGGAATTTGGGGACTTGCAAATCCACTCAATTTCTTTGCGTTCGTGCAGAGCAGCAGGTTCCACAGGCTCCCCTCCCCGCTCCCCTCCAGCCTGGCCCCAGGCTACATTCACAGAGGCCCTGGCCATGAAAGCCTCAGAACCAAGGTGGAACACAGTAGCTTTTTACTGGGGTCCTGGACGCTGCAGAGCTTCCCAACATGACTTTGACCACCATTTCCATGGCTCTTCTTGCTGGTCGTCCCCCTGAGCCATGTGTGGGGCCAGATGTCCCTGCACCGCAGCTGTACCAATGGGGCTCACACCAGAAAAGTCCCTTGCTGCTCCGTGTCTGGCCTCAGCAAAGCTGAAAGTACCAGCAAGGGCTCCCTGTGGGGTAGATCACATCCCTGTCCCTCTAATGAGACATCCCCAATTAATTTCCTTTAACTAAAATATAGGAATGCCAAGCCCAGCTACCCAAATACTTGAAGTGAAAACCTGGAGGCTCAAATGCTGTTGGAGAAATGCAGTCTTCAGTAAAATAGATTCCTATTAACACCTTCTCTGTCTACTTCTGAAAGGTGGCAGCAACATTTGGACACCACCACCTGCGTCTTTCTGTTGGCACAGCTCCCAGCGCAGCCCGTGCTGCTGGGACCTGGCCACAGCTGAAAAGGGAGGTTCTGGAGGAGCTCTGGGGCTGCTGGTGGGACACAGGAGCTGGGGAAAGGGATGACTCAGCTGCCTTTGATGCACTTCAATCTTCTCTTGTCACGCCTGAACCTGCTGAGCTCCCAACAGCTGGGGCTCTGTGGCTGCACCAGCCCTGCCCACACGCTGTGCCCTGGCACTGTGGTTGGGCCATTTGCTGGAGCAAGAGACCCCCAGTCCCTGCTCTTCCTCCCCATTACCCTGCTATTTGTGTGCCATTCTCTGGTTATGCTATACTCCACTAATGGTCCATTGATCTGGCTCATCCTCCCTGAGGCCACCGTAGGAGGACTGGGATCTTCTTGCCCCACTGAGGGAGACAAGGGTAGTAGGGAAGTGCAGTATGCCCACCACAGACTGGCCACCTCCACCAGCAGTGCATTATTGCTGTTCTTATTATTCATTTGTGCATTTACTGGCACACAGCTGCAGGCTGGAAATAGGTTGGGAGCTCTGAAGGAACACTGGCATGGAGGGGCTACCAGAGCCCTCAGCCTCCAACAGCACCAGCAGCATCGCCAGAGCATGGAGACCTCATTCTGAGCATCTCCCAGCTTCATAACCCCCCAAAACACTCCAACAGGGGCACATGCAACTCCCCTAAGGCTGTGTCAGCAATAACCCCCAGCCCAAGGCAGACATAGGGAAGTGCCAATGAGGCATTTCTGACCAGTGACCCTGTGGCACCAGCCTGCTGAGGATCCATCCCTTCCCTGCCACCCTGACTTGTTTGGTGGTCTGTCCCCAGCAGTGGGACCCCTCTCTCATTATGGCCAGGCCAGCACTTGCCTCTGTGCGTCACTTCCTGAATTAATCATCAGCCTCACTCTGTGCCTGACTCCTCACTTAAAGAGATTTTTACACATTAAAAATTAACAGCACTAAATGATTGATGTCTGAGTCCCCGCGCACCCCGAGGAAGAGCTCAGGCTGCTCCAGCTTCCCTTTCCACAATGACTGCAGCATGTTCTTCCCCCAGCCATTCCCTCCACTGCACTTGGCATCATCCAGGGGAGAAAACCAGCATAGCAGTGACCCTTAAAAAAGCCATTAGTTCTCTAAAGCTAACACTGTTGGTCTGGTGGAGGTGTTTTAGCTGGTGGAGCATCCCAAGGCCTTGGAATATGTCCATAGTGGCCGTCACCAGTAGGGAGGGGATGCTGTGCCCCTATGTGGGTCTTCGGGGATCTTGGAGGGCTCTTTGCCAGCCTGAGCAGAGCAGAGCAGGGCTGAGGCTCGAGCAGGAGCTGCGGTGGAGGCCTTCTGCTTTCTACCTCCATGACTCCACCTCTCTGTGCCACCCCAAGCCGTGGCAACTGTTTGGGAGCAGCTGTTGAGGTGCTGCATAGGGCAGGGGGGCACAAAAGTCTTCTATGCACTGACCTGGGCCGTATGGCTCTTGTCCATCCTGACACTGTCCCACCAGCCATGACAAGCTCTTGCCTTCACCTCTTGCAGGTCCTGGCTGCCTCCTACCCCGACTCAACACCCACCTCAGGCACCTGCCCCTGACACCCCACATCTCCCCCACCCACCCTCAGAACCCACCTCCAGCACCT
>VWZF01004748.1:0-57883 GCA_013396755.1 Sclerurus mexicanus
GGCAGGGCTGGGGCTGCCCCGGCTCGGGGGTCGCTCCCAGCCCTTGGGCAGCACCTGCCGGGGACCGACCCAGGAAGGGACATCCCGGCTCCAGAACTGCCTCCTGCCCCCGGGACTGCAGTGGAGGGACCCTGCCCATCCCAGGAGCAGCCGAGGAGGGTTCCAGGGCCTGAAACAGCACCAGAGACTGGTTTGGAGTCTCCCAGCGCTGAGTCTGGGCTGCAGAACCCGACAGGGTCAGGCTGGACCTGCATTCTCAGCCCCTGAACCCCAAAGAGCTGGGGCCAGGGCTCTGTGTTGTGAACCCATGCAGGGTTTGGGGTCTGTTCCTGACCCCCAAAATGCAGGATTTGGGCTTTCTGTTCAAGGCCTTNGGACAGCACCCAGTGCACAGAATGTTACCCAGGGAATGCCCCTTGATCCTGTAAGTCCCATCCTGCACAGGGACTCGATGTCCTGGGGTTTGTTCTCAGGCACAATAGGCTTTGCAAGGAGGAAAAGAAAGATGTGAGGGGCCAGGTTTTACTAATTGATGTGCTAAGATGAATTAAGCCCACCAGGCCTTTCAGCATGAGTCTGTACCAACAAAAAACAAATATATTGTACAGCAAGGTCTGTATGGACCCTAAACTCATACACATGATGACACAAGAACTGTTACCCTTTGCTCAAGCTTCACATTGGGCACCAATTTTGTCTCAGTTTAAAAGAAAACCAAGATGTCTGTCTGGACTAGGAAAGGGGCCTCTTTCCCAAGAAGCCACCCCAACCTTTAAAATTAAAAGACTAAGCAGAGAAGGTATAGAAGAGGATAACTGTTCTTAACTACAAATATATATATATATATATACACACATCCTCTGGAATCGGGAGAAGGTGACGGCTCCAGAAAACTCACGTGGGAAAAAGGCAGTCCTAAGGGGCTGCTGAAACCTTTCCCGTGGGCAGTGTAAAGCCCCTTTTTTCTCGCTGTTTGCCCGAAGCCTTGGGGCAGGGGGGCAGGTGGCGCTGGCCCCTGGGAAGTCTGTAGCAGGTGCAGGGAGCGGTGAGTGCTCTCCCTCCCTCCGAAGGACAGCACAGGGCGCAGAGAGTTTGGGGGGCAGAGCCACAGGGGCTCCCTCCAAGATGCTTCCACCAGCCCAGCAAAGCAGTGGCTCCCCGTCTCAGCAGCCACAGGAAAATAGCATGTCCAGCACCAGGAAGAAACCTCTCTCCCTCCCCTGGCTAGTCAAGGTGGGATGTGGAGCTATTAACCACCCCTCTGTTACCTGGTCCTGGTTCTTCAGCTCCAAACACCTGCGTATTGGTAAGGGAGGGGAAAAGTCCCTGCAAGGTTTTGAAACTATAACGCGCTGCTCCTGTGCTGCCCTGCTTTGCTGAAGGTTAGGAGATCAGAGCTCCAGCCATGCTAAAGGATCTGAAGCAGAACAGGCCCTTTTATTTTCCTATCCTCTCAAGGGCTTTTGAGAGTGGAGGAAAGCAAAAGACAGTGAACGGACTGGGAGGACCTGCCCTGANATATATACACACATACTCTGGAATCGGGAGAAGGTGACGGCTCCAGAAAACTCACGTGGGAAAAAGGCAGTCCTAAGGGGCTGCTGAAACCTTTCCCGTGGGCAGTGTAAAGCCCCTTTTTTCTCGCTGTTTGCCCGAAGCCTTGGGGCAGGGGGGCAGGTGGCGCTGGCCCCTGGGAAGTCTGTAGCAGGTGCAGGGAGCGGTGAGTGCTCTCCCTCCCTCCGAAGGACAGCACAGGGCGCAGAGAGTTTGGGGGGCAGAGCCACAGGGGCTCCCTCCAAGATGCTTCCACCAGCCCAGCAAAGCAGTGGCTCCCCGTCTCAGCAGCCACAGGAAAATAGCATGTCCAGCACCAGGAAGAAACCTCTCTCCCTCCCCTGGCTAGTCAAGGTGGGATGTGGAGCTATTAACCACCCCTCTGTTACCTGGTCCTGGTTCTTCAGCTCCAAACACCTGCGTATTGGTAAGGGAGGGGAAAAGTCCCTGCAAGGTTTTGAAACTATAACGCGCTGCTCCTGTGCTGCCCTGCTTTGCTGAAGGTTAGGAGATCAGAGCTCCAGCCATGCTAAAGGATCTGAAGCAGAACAGGCCCTTTTATTTTCCTATCCTCTCAAGGGCTTTTGAGAGTGGAGGAAAGCAAAAGACAGTGAACGGACTGGGAGGACCTGCCCTGAGGGGAAGGTTAAGTGGTGTAATAATCTCCATCCTGAACTTGGGGCCTTGTAGCACCTTCCCTAATGTGCCTGGTCACAAGGTGAACCACTCTGAGCAAACCTCACAGATTTTCTGCCCATACCCCTTACAGCAAAGCTCAGGGTTCTGGTAAACATCTGAACCCTCCCCTAAAACATTTCNGTTAAGTGGTGTAATAATCTCCATCCTGAACTTGGGGCCTTGTAGCACCTTCCCTAATGTGCCTGGTCACAAGGTGAACCACTCTGAGCAAACCTCACAGATTTTCTGCCCATACCCCTTACAGCAAAGCTCAGGGTTCTGGTAAACATCTGAACCCTCCCCTAAAACATTTCCTTTTCATTAATTAATGACTATTTTCCTCCACATTACACTCACAGAAAAACTTGCTGTCTTTCTGTGCACTGCCCTTTCTTTGGTGCTCTGATTTTTTTACTTCCAAAAGCAAACTGTATCAATATTTCCTAGATGTAAAACATTGCTTAGTTAAATAACAGGCTTTCTTCTTCGAGAATCAGGAAAGTTAATGCACAAGTTCTCTTTGTATTGCTTTGTTGTGAGGGCAGGGAATGATCTGGCTGAAGAATTTTCTTTTGAGAGAGCATTAGATGGGCACATCAGTCAGATTTCTGTGTTTTAAAACTAACTAATGAATTGCAGAGTTTCTCTAGGCAGTGTCTTCTTTATGCCTGTTGTTAAGAGCTGTGTAGGCAATAGTATCCACAAAGCTCATTAAGGAAAAATGTTCTCATGTGTTCTCTAGGAGACATGACACATCTTTCCAGTGTAGGAGAAACAGCTGAGCTACATTTGGAATTTCTCTAAATTAAGAAAGAGACTACCAGAGTCTCTTCTCAAGAGAAGAACCCATGAGGACTTATTCCCTGGGGACTTGGGAAT
The DNA here is from genome assembly GCA_013396755.1 of Sclerurus mexicanus. Taxonomy (NCBI): domain Eukaryota; kingdom Metazoa; phylum Chordata; class Aves; order Passeriformes; family Furnariidae; genus Sclerurus; species Sclerurus mexicanus. The sequence goes on from VWZF01004748.1 coordinate 3,112, forward strand.
AAATTATTTCAAATGTACGAAGTCCCAGCTCAACCCAGCAATATTCTTGGTATATTGTTGGGCTGAAGAAGCTCTTTACCCTTCAAGCCCTAACACTGACTCACTCTCACTGAAGCACAGCGGTATTGCACAGTACAAGGCTGTGGAACTGGTAACAGGATAACTCAAAAGAAACATGGGGGTAGGAGACCAGCACTTGGTACGTGGACAAGGAAGGCCTTGCATCTGAGCTAAGAAAAGCAGATGGAACCCGAGTAATAGGCTACATGGCCAAGAGAAATGGAAAAGAATGGAAAAGCAGCATAAAAACAATGCTTCAAAGAAGTTACTAACCTAGTCAGGATGAAAAGGCTACTAAGAAATGGGTGGCAGCCACAATCAAAAGTACTGTATTTGTAACAAGGTACACAGATATTCTACTCTGACTTGTCCCTGAATTGTACTGGTAAGAAAAATGCAATCAGAAGTTTTTGAGAGATTTACAAAGGAGCTGCCTGTTTAAAGAGTTCATATGAGTGAAGGAAAGGCAGCAGGGCATTCAGAAGGGGATGCAATAGCACAGGCGTTAAAGATAGCGTGCTGTTGTTCTGTTTGCAGGCAGAACAGACACCTCAATAACCTNGAGAGTGGAGGAAAGCAAAAGACAGTGAACGGACTGGGAGGACCTGCCCTGAGGGGAAGGTTAAGTGGTGTAATAATCTCCATCCTGAACTTGGGGCCTTGTAGCACCTTCCCTAATGTGCCTGGTCACAAGGTGAACCACTCTGAGCAAACCTCACAGATTTTCTGCCCATACCCCTTACAGCAAAGCTCAGGGTTCTGGTAAACATCTGAACCCTCCCCTAAAACATTTCCTTTTCATTAATTAATGACTATTTTCCTCCACATTACACTCACAGAAAAACTTGCTGTCTTTCTGTGCACTGCCCTTTCTTTGGTGCTCTGATTTTTTTACTTCCAAAAGCAAACTGTATCAATTCCTAGATGTATTTCCTAGATGTAAACTCTGACTTAGTTAAATAACAGGCTTTCTTCTTCGAGAATCAGGAAAGTTAATGCACAAGTTCTCTTTGTTTCGCTTTGTTGTGAGGGCAGGAATGGTCTGGCTGAAGAATTTTCTTTTGAGAGAGCATTAGATGGGCACATCAGTCAGATTTCTGTGTTTTAAAACTAACTAATGAATTGCAGAGTTTCTCTAGGCAGTGTCTTCTTTATGCCTGTTGTTAAGAGCTGTGTAGGCAATAGTATCCACAAAGCTCATTAAGGAAAAATGTTCTCATGTGTTCTCTAGGAGACATGACACATCTTTCCAGTGTAGGAGAAACAGCTGAGCTACATTTGGAATTTCTCTAAATTAAGAAAGAGACTACCAGAGTCTCTTCTCAAGAGAAGAACCCATGAGGACTTATTCCCTGGGGACTTGGGAATAAATTATTTCAAATGTACGAAGTCCCAGCTCAACCCAGCAATATTCTTGGTATATTGTTGGGCTGAAGAAGCTCTTTACCCTTCAAGCCCTAACACTGACTCACTCTCACTGAAGCACAGCGGTATTGCACAGTACAAGGCTGTGGAACTGGTAACAGGATAACTCAAAAGAAACATGGGGGTAGGAGACCAGCACTTGGTACGTGGACAAGGAAGGCCTTGCATCTGAGCTAAGAAAAGCAGATGGAACCCGAGTAATAGGCTACATGGCCAAGAGAAATGGAAAAGAATGGAAAAGCAGCATAAAAACAATGCTTCAAAGAAGTTACTAACCTAGTCAGGATGAAAAGGCTACTAAGAAATGGGTGGCAGCCACAATCAAAAGTACTGTATTTGTAACAAGGTACACAGATATTCTACTCTGACTTGTCCCTGAATTGTACTGGTAAGAAAAATGCAATCAGAAGTTTTTGAGAGATTTACAAAGGAGCTGCCTGTTTAAAGAGTTCATATGAGTGAAGGAAAGGCAGCAGGGCATTCAGAAGGGGATGCAATAGCACAGGCGTTAAAGATAGCGTGCTGTTGTTCTGTTTGCAGGCAGAACAGACACCTCAATAACCTGCCACCTCTGCCAGTTGTGCCACAACACTTCTTTCCTGGAGAAGTCGTGTGTGATTGATCTCTGAAGCAGCTGCTGAGTCACAACCCCACAAATAACAATTGCTGTCTGCTCTGTTCTCTGGTAAGTTCAGCATTTCAATTTGATTCAGACTGTAGCTGTCACGGCTCGTGCTTTCAGCCCTGGGAATCCTCTGTGTGGCCCTTTGAACTGGCCAAGAGAAGCACTGGCTAGATACACTTGAAGGATTTTGTGCCAAGGGATCTTCTACTTAAGCCTCAAAAGATCAAGGTATCTTAGCTAGGTTGATTTCCCTGAACTGAAGGGGAACACAAGAGTGTTGACACTCCTGCCAGCCACAGGATGGTTAACACCTGAGGTGCTATGAGGGATCATTAGGCTTTCAGGCTGACACAGCAGCTTGGGAGGACAGAAGAGATGTTGTGTCCTTAATGTCTCTATTTTAGGGTATCATTAGACCTACCAGGAGCTCTCCACTCTGAACCTCTTGTCAGTGTTCCCTCCCACAGGCACATCGAAGCACCTTCAGTTCTAAAGCATTATATATCCCTAGCAGAAAAAAAAATAAGTGAAAGAAATAAATTCAGCATTACTAGAACAATAAGAAGCACAGCAGAAAGAATAATGAAACATTGGCAATGATTTATGGGTGTAATGGATCACTCAATATATCTTTACAGAAAGAAAATATCCAAATTACCTCAGCTTTAATAGTCGTGGTTCCTCGTGACTGCAGATGAGGAACTTTTAAATACATGTGTAAGACTGGAAATGGTTATAAAAGATCAGAGGCTTTCAAAACTCACTGTGTACCAGGTCTAGTGAGTGCAACGCCAAGAGTAACATATGAAATCCGATCTGACAGTTTCATAATTTTCCTTTGTTTGAGGAGATCCCCATGCAATGAAAACGTGCAGCGTCGTGCCAGGACTAAAAGAAACAGTCAGAGGAAGGACTCGGAGGTAATGACCACTGGGCAGTGTCTCACTGGCAGAATATAAAAAGAAAAGGAAGAATTAACTCCATTAAGAAATCCCAAGGAACATGGTTTAGATTAAAGGATGCTCCTTTCAACCAGGCTGGAAGGTTGATGTAGCACTGCTCATGCAGATGTTTGGAAAGCAGTTCCCAAACTCTTACCTTTGGAGACTGCTTCTAGAGGCTGTTGCTCTTCCACTGCTCTGTGCCACCTCCAATTTATCTTAAAGCATAAAAAAATAGAAACTACAGCTCCTAGTTAAATAGGAGAGGTCTTTTCAAAGAAACACAGTGAAAGCTAAGATGTTATGGTCTGTAGATCCAGTATCTATAGTAAGCTGGCAGGTCTCCTTTCACCTATGAGCAATAAAAATGAAGTAAAAGCAAATCTATCAAAACTCAGCGAGTTTAATTCAATCCCTTGGTTCACACTGGCTACATGTGAACAGAGCATAGACCAGTAAATTGCTCTCCTGAAATCCTGGGAGATCAGAGTGGGTTGGGTGGTTTGTCTTTCAAAATCTGGTTCTATATTCTGCTCCAGGATGTGATTTTAGCAGGACTCTGCAGCTGGCAACAGGACCTCAGCCCATCTCGGAGATATTCAGAGCTGGACTGGATTCCCTCAAACATCAGGCACACAAAAAGATTGCTTAAGTAAGAACTCAAGTAAGGGAGCTTGTGTTTGGGTTAAACTTTGGGCTGGTGCTCTGAGGTTCTGTCAATCAGTTTTGCAACTTCTTTGTTAAATTCTGAATTAAACTTGACAAGGAACTTCGAGTGTTCGTCAAGTTGAAGAGTGAGCACTTTGTGTTCTCTCAAACAGAGACAAACCTGCTTCCTGGTGCCAGTTCAGCCCTGAAAAGGACAACCCCGCTCTGCTTATGTTCTCTATACTACATTTTGCTACAGGAGAGAGAAATGCTCAATGCTGCTGTTCCCCTGCCTGCTTTCTGCATTTTTGTGTATGTTCTCTGATCATCTCCAAGCCTCTGTCTCATTGTCTGCAAAAGGTGTTACCCAATGGCAGCACCCCAAGGAAACAGTTTCTCCTTTCCTAACCACGTTTCTTTGTCCCAAGTGCGAGATGTGATGAGGGATGTCTCCTGTCCTAATCAAAGAGACTGAAGGTTCCACTGACTTCACCGGGGTCAAAACTTCACCCTCAGGGACCTAGTGGTAGAAATGGGAGGGATTTCCATTTTCACAGAGAATTTGCAACCCCCTTAATTGTGTTGAAACCTCAAATATTTCCTTCACGGGGCAAAGTTCGTATCTTATTTCAGATGAATGTAGTGGCTGAGCGTCATCTGCTGCTGGAAAAGCTTTAGAAGTTACTTAAAACTAGAACAGGCATGAAAGAGAAGCAGGGTGGGAAAGGGTTGTTTGCTATTAAACACCAACACAAACCCAGCTTTTTGTCTGTGCCCTTCCCCCTTTTTGTTCACACACTCCTCTTCACCCTTCAGACAGCCTTAGAATGCTAATTTTTCTAATCACTTGGAGAATGAAAACTATTATAGAAATCAACTAAAATATTATTTTAAACCTTGCTTAATGAGACAGGACTCACACCTCTAAATAAAGTCCTAATCTTAACTAACTGCCACGAATAGTTCCCACACCCTATATAACCTGACACATTCAAATTCAAAGCAAGTATTTGAAACCAGTTTCAAAAAGGGTTTTTGAATATTGAACATACTGGCAGGTGGGATTTATGAAGAAACGGTTTTAAATAAAAGTCTTAATTGTAATCTTTTCACAGATGTTTAGGGTTTCTCTTCACATAGCAGATGATAGGGATGCTCAGAAAGATTCACTGAAATGCTACTGGAATGATAAAGATCTGATCGAGTTATTCTTTGCTGTGGATTCCACCAGTTTCTGAACTTTAAAGTATTCAGTTATTCTGTTTTTCTCAGGGGTAAAATCTGAATACATGTAACCCTTGGGTAGCACTAATAACAATGTGAAAACCTTCCCACATCAAAGCTGTGGCTACGTGCTTTTGTCTGTCCTAATGGTTTGAGAGAAAATCTTGATAAATCAACATGAGATTTTTCTTCTTTTTCTTTTTTTCCCCCTCTTTCTTAAGTTTTGTTGTCTTGATTAGATAAAAAATAATAGGGGGCTGTCAATCTGTTTTCTTTTCAGGTCTTCTCTGTCTTATTCTAAATTAGTTACAGCCTGCTTTTTGTAGCTTTATAGCCAGCCTGACCTAATTTAATTACCATGACTTGTGTGGCTTAAAGATAAATAGTTTTATTCAGCCTGCCTACTTTTGTATAAGTTTTCCCTTTCACACATCTCCCTATATTTTGGCATTCAGAATTCTCATCCTCTGTTCTTGGGTAGGTTAACACAAGGTTAGTTTATAGCATTGTCCATATTTTCACAAAAAGGCCTTTGATGCAGTTGGTCCCTGCTTTGCTCTCGGAGCCTTTGTGGGACACAAATGAACATTACATTAGCTTGGGAGGCATGGGATGGAAAATATACCCTTATGCCCATCACGAGATAGAAATCCTCAAAGCTTGTTCCTATATTGCTACTGTCTGAGATTTTTTTCTTGTTTTAGGAAAATACTACAGAAATCACATCTTGGGATTTCTTTTCTACAGATTGTTACCCTAAGCTGTGCCATAAGTGGATAGAAGAGCTCCAGTAACACAAGTTGGTAGTATAAAAGTGCCTCCAAGCTGCCCAAGAACACGGTAAGTGCTTTACACAGAGGTGTGTCCCCCACGCACAGCTCCCTGCCAAGAGCAGGGACAAATCCCTCCACTGCCCTGCTGGCCACCTTTACGTACAGCAAACAAGCAACCAGCTCACACAACTCAAAATCCTGCTTACAAGAAGGGATTGTCATGTTTCTTCCTTTCCTTGGCCACGAAAACAGGAGTGATAGTAAATGGTTTGTCTAAAAACTGGTTAAATTTGTTACTTGCCTCTAATCACTGCATTTTTTTATAATCTCAGTCTCACATGTAACACTCAGATGGTTGTACAGAGACTATCTCCATCTCTCATGTTTAATCTATGAACACTAAATACATTAAAAATAATTCTGTTGAGGCTTGCTGCAGTTTTTAATACAAATGTGGATGGATAGTTTAGTGTTGTTTCTTGTGTTATCTTGATGCTGCTAGAAGAGCCTCCAGCTCTTTTTAAAAAAGGCATCTACTTGGGTTTAAAATGAGTATGTTTTGAGGGCATTAGCAAAGCAAATTGCCAGCACTAATCCTGACCTACCACAGGTTTTAACAGAAAGAGCAAACCCTGAAACTTAAAAGGAAATGCAACAAATGTGTTTTATGAATCCATGTGCAATACTTTTGTTACAACGAAATAAAATGCCAGACACCTTGAAGTTGCTCTCCTGTGTGTAATTCTTCTGAGCTACTTTTTAAATCAATCTCCCAATACTCGGTCTCTTCCCGCCCTTGTTATTAAACTAACAAAAGCAGTTTATACCAACCACACTATAAAATTAAAAATAAAAACTTTGAAGCATTTGCTTTACCCTGCTGGACACCTTTATCTAAAATCACATTCCTGTTCCATTAAATAAAATTCCATACACATTTCAACATGTGAAATGTTTTGTTTCCAAATGCAATATTCAAATGCCTTGTTTCAGTATTGCTGGTCTACTTATTGGATGGCAATATTCCTACAAAACTTACATGAAACTAACCTGATTAACTGTAAAGCTCCCAGGAAGCCGATTTGCTTCAGAACAGATTATAACATTTCAGTAGGTGCAGGGAAAAAAATCAAATCCAAACCCTTCATATAAACATTTCAAGAAATACTGCAATCCTCAGCAAAATAACAGTTAACACATTTTGATAAAATTTAAAACTTCAGGGCCCGAGGACATGTTTCTCATACAATAGGTTCACCTGAAAAAGGGAAGTTCCAAGAAATCCAGTTGGAGATATCTGAGTGATTCAGCCAGGCTTTCCCATTGTCCTTTTAATATTTAATGTATTTACCTGGAATTCTCCTTGACTGAACTATTATATAACTCATGAATACAAGCAGTGCTTGACAGTTAAGGCAGCTACTATCCTTTAGACCTACCTCTTTCCTGTGTGCCTCTGGAGAAGGAAAAGGTGAGCCAGAATTGACAGGGAAGCAGTTCCTGAATGGCTCAGGCTCTGTTTACTATGGTAACTGATAGCTACAGTCTAATTAAAAAGTATTAACACTCTGTATGCTAAAGAATGCACCAGCAGCGGGTAAGAACAGCAGGAGCAGGGACACAAATTAGGACAGAAATATGTGTGGGACATGGAAATCTGTGTTGAAGGATTGAAATGAGAGTACCTGGGCTCCCGAGAGGTTCTGCTGACAAAGGCAAAGTGCTCCTGGTGACAGCGATTGATCACTGCTGCTCTTCTTCCTACAAGGGTGTCATTCTGCTGCTGTCCAGAGTGTCTTGATTTGAAATGCTTCACAAAAATCTGCGCCTTCCAGTGTAAAAGTACAGTGGAGCTTGATCTCATTTGGCACCTAAAAGCAGTAAGAGCCACCGCAGATGAATTTTAGAAAAGGTCATTCCTTAGTTACATACCTTTGTTAAAACCTGTACAAAAATTATGTCGGAATGAGATATGCCATGAGAAAAAAAAAATACAGATCATTCATGGATCTGAATGTGGGTCACACACTGACTACATTTGGCAGGAGTGCACATCTGACTGTTGGTGCAGCCAGATTCCAGGAAATAAAGGGCAGAATATGGCACAGATTCCAGGGCTCTGATCATGCACAGAAACCAGCTGATACTCTGAGGTTCTGAGGTTACAACATGTGGCTCTTCTAAAGCGCGGACTGCAACCTTGAGGGGCTTAGTTTGTTTTCCAACTGAAATCTGACATGCATTACATGTGAACATTTGGAAGTCATATTGACCATCGTGCATTACATATAATTGCTTTAACTTTTACAGTATGCAGTCATTAAACTGACTTCCATAATAACAGAGCACTTAACAGAACCCTTACCCACATGTGACCCAACAAAGAGGAGCAAGTGTGGTGTCCAGCTCTACCAACACTGTTTGCTGGAGCGTAGATGGAGACAGACCCTTCTGAAACCACTGGTGATGATTCCAAACGAAGGGGTGGACAGGAAGCAGCTCAGCCTGTGATCTGGGAACAGATACACACACAGAAGGACAAACCACTCCTGGCACACTCAAGGTTCTCTGAACAGCAGGGAGTGATCTGATATGTAAAACAGTAGGCCCCAGCCAATTAGTCTGTGACAGATAAGAACCTCTCCTTGGTTTGTGCTGTTGGGTTTGTATGTGGTCTGTTCCCTTGGTGATTTCATGTTCCTCTCTGACTTCACTGAAACCCACTTTTTATCAGCTGGGATTATGGCATTCTTTCCAGGTGCAGCAAAGGAATATCCCATTTGGAAGGAACGATATGTGGGCCTTGCTTCTGTCTTAGGGGAAGCAATGCTTTTGTAGTTCTTCTCCTCAAAAAACCCTGTGAACAAGGAAACTACCTACTTTATTATCCATCCAGACAAGTGCACTATCAAAGCATCAGGGGAGGCTCAACAAGTCACATCCATTAATATCTAACGGCAGCAAGACTCCACTACGCTGCTTTGGAAATCTGCCTTGCCAGAGTTGGGCACAAAAAGGTCCCACAAAAACAGTCAAGAAAAGCTAAAAAATCTACATCGTGAATGTCTTGCATTGCTTTTTATATCTGTGCATTACTACATTCCCAAAGTTAAGAAAAGTTCTTCTAAGACAACACCCTCAAGGTACATAAAGACCTGTGAGATGGCAAATTCACTCCATACATTAGTTCAGGCTCCAGCTGGAGAAACCCCTAAAATTTTAAACTAGTACTTGCATTATTCCACTACATCAGCAAAAGCAGCAGCTCACACTTTTCTCAGTAAGAATTTAACAGCATGAACGTAAATTTTCATTTGCCAAAAGCCCCTCCTCCAAAGCATTTACAGTTCTTTTTGGTAGAAACAGAATTTTTTGAGGCCTCGCTGAAGGGATTTTTTAGTTTCTTCTTGTTGTTGCTAACTTGATTTATTTTTATGCATCCTTAGAAGCTGCAGTCACACTTCACACAAAAACTATTTCCAACAAAAGAGGTTCATGCTTCTGGATAGAAAACAAGTAAAACTCAAATTCAAATTCCTCCTTTACTTCCGTGACCTGGGGCAGCTCCTGCTGCCTTTAAAGTATTTGTACTTCTCCTGTCCCTGGTGATTGTTATTAATACAGTTTAGGGAAAGTGGTGATAAAGATCAATTCCTTACCCAGAAAAGAAACATTAACTGCTTCTTTCATGTCTTCCATAGCGAGGGAGCAGCTACAGTTTCAAATGATCCCCAGATGTTTACTACCTCTGCTGCTCAAAAGCAGGGTAGGTTTTCTCCAGAGGTGGGTAATTCTGGTTATCCTGCAGACTTCAACCCCTTGTCCTCAGAAGAAAAATGTAAAGGTCAAAAGAAAAAGCCTGTGTGGTGTAGAAGTGCCCAAGGAAAAACAAACCAGGAATGGTCTCTTACCGCTGGCCAACTTAAGCTTTACCTCTGTATACTAAACCAAATATTCAAGGAATTCCTAGAGAGATGGGTATGTGAACATTACAAGAGTTTCACTTAATTACAGAAAGATTTGATGATTCTGATAAAAGAATAATTGCCAAGGTCTCTCACAAAAACTTCTATTTTTCTGGTTCTTTACAGCAGTGTTTTCCTCTTTCTTTATTCTTCCTCAGAGCTTGGACACAGTACAGTCCACCTACACTTGTAAACATGATTGCTAACACAGAAACAGGGGGAAAAAAGCTTTCCTCAATAGCTACTACAAGATTAAGAATAATAAGAACAATTTTCATTCTATTTCTCTTCCCTTTGCACTTTGTTCTACTTATTCCCTGATGATATGAAGACTTACCCTTACTAATGCTTAGTCCCACTGGAAGCAATTAAAGCTGATAAAAACAGGCCCTTTCCAAGAGCTTTAAACAGATCATCTGAAGAGCCCAACAATCCTGTCATTATTATAAGCAGGTAATAAAGAGAGAAGAACAGGCCATATAGGACATTAAAATACTGCACATCTTGGTCTGCACTGCTCCTTTCCCTCTCATCTTCTGAGGAACACTGCCCCAAAGATTTAGTGCTGCACGAACAGCAGAGAGAGAGAGAAAACACCCCAAATTGTGGTAGGACTCAAATCCGACCTCTTACACCTGCTAGGTGTGTATAACTTAGAGAATGCAATGGCAAACCAAAGCCTCTGATCCCGATTTCAGAGCAAGTATTCCTCACTGAGCACCCAGATAACTGAGCTGGGCTCGTGGTTTTTAACGCATGCAAAGATGCCCATTTGACTTCACTAGATCAGACCAGGAAATTAAACATTTACGTGTATTGTTACAGGATTTCTTTCATGCTAAATAGGCAGGATTAAAATTGACTTCTCTGGTCAGAATTAACCAAGTTGTTCAGCCTCTGCAGGATCTTCAGTTAACCATCTGTTAATCCTCGACTACTGTTAGTCACAGGTTTGTCCAAACTGAACTGTAAATTCACTTCTTCATTAACTCATGACTACACACAATATTATTTTATCAAAATCCTGTTACTAACTGATGGATTTCCCCCAGCTTGTCAAAACCAGGTGGAAAGGCTCTGAAGAGGTCTTCCAATGTAAAGAGGCCAATCTTCCTGCTGAGAAACCTGAAAAAAACAATAAAGTGCATCACTGATTCCCTGTTCTTGGGAAAAGGCACACTCGTAAGTCTTAAGAAGTAAATACAAATTGGAATCTCTCTTCCATAGCCCTGAGATGGAATTGTGAGAGACACTAGAACTATGCTGACAGTCTGGTATTGTGGTTTGCTGAGAGAAAATGGGAGAATAGCTGGAAAGCAATTTAATTAATATTTTCCACCCTTTTTCTTCCACTTGCGATTCACTTCAAGTTTTCTTTCCCCATTCCCAAGTCTTTCACACTTTTGTTTTAGCACTTTAAGAAATTTTTCATTTACAGATTTCCTCTTCTTTCCCCCTTTTTTTGCCTGTTTCATTTCCCTCCCATTTTACTTCAGGGGAGAGCAACTTTCACAATTAGCTAGGTAGCTATAGAACAGAAACATGAAAACACAGGAAACAAACACATATAATAATGCAAAAACAATTTTTTAACTTCTAAGAATTGCAGAACTATCTGCATTTGAAAATCAATTTCATTGATGGGGATCCTACTTCAAAAAGAAATTCTACTGTTCATTAATAAAATCTTGCTCCAAAATACCAGTGACCTCAACTATAAATAAGCACGGGAGCACTTGGCTACTTGCATCACCATTTTCCCAAAAAGCATCTGCTTGCTAAAGAAGTCCCTACTCGAAGGTATTATTAAACTGCAGAGACTGTGGGGCTTTTTAAATATTCTTTCATGTCCAAGATTATGAATGTGTCCCTTTTAGGTGTTATTTTGGTATAGATTAGCTTGTGTTTCCCATGTGAATTCTCAATGAGACTGCAGCATGACCTCAACCTTTTTTTTTTTCCCTTTTAGTTAATTTTTATTAATTAGCAATGATTTGGAGATAGGAAGCAAAAACAAGCTTATTGGGCTTGAAGACAATCCCTAGTGGTACCCACTTCAGCTGGGGCGTAGCTGTTAATGTGTCTGGGATCTAATTCCCCGCTAGTGAAAGTCATCCAGAGCCCACTTATTACCCAAAGCAAAATAATGCTGAGGGTAAATGTCCTAGGATCTGTAAAATCATCTGTGATACTGCTTCTCACCAAAATATACCTAATTTAACAGCTTTCCTAAAATGTACAGACTTCTATAACAGAAATTAGCAAGAGCTGAAACAGCAAAATGTGGTGGAGATGGCAAAGATGATTGTGAAATAAAACAGGCCTCTCAGCTTGTCCTTATACAATTCAAGCTACATTTGCAAGTGAACACACTTTCTTACTCACAGTAATAAAGATCTCCACTAACTACGTATTACAGGAAACTGGAGAATAATCAGTTATTTATGATAGAAATGAGTACATGAAGTGCTTTGCAGAAGCTCACGGAACCCACAGTAACACTTTTGTCTTACTGGACACTTGGAAACAGACACTGACCATTTCAGAACAAGTTAACCCAGCTGAAGAGTCTCTGAAATTGGCTTTTCTTCATCACCCATAGGCTGTCTACTCTCATGACTCCTCCTCCTTTCCTGCACTCTATTATTATTCATGATTTGTCACCAGCCAAGAAATTCCTCTGGGTTTCAGTGATGAAGTGCTTCATTTGGACTAATTGTTTCATTTGCTTTAAAAGAACAAAGAAATATGACAAAGCACGCTTACTCTTTTGGGGCCACTTTTGGATACCTGTTGCGAGTTGCTGAGGTTTTTGGAACGCAGAATTGAAGATTTAACTACGTGGACTGGTATTCATTTACACTGCTCTCCAGTCCCCCACCCCAGTGCCTGTGTGCCTAACAAATTAACACTTCAGCACTGAGAGAATGCACCTTTTGAGTAGGAACTCCCATGGCGTTATTTCCTTGCTGTATCAGTGCTCAAGAGGAACGTGGAAGTGCCTTTTCCAAACCACTCAGGCTGTATAAAGACTTGAGCTCCTGCTTGTACTGAGGAGCAAAGAGGATGTTGACAGTGGGAGATAAATGGAGTGGAGCTGTCCAGGCTCTCTCCAGGAACCACAGAAGATCCCAGATAATGTTCCTGGGTCAGACAGACAGGCAGCAGCAGGTGAGCTGAGCCCCACACAAGAGCAGCCCCTCCTCACGCCTTATGTGATCAGCTGGCCCTTCACACCAGCTCCCAGTCTATTCCAAACGCAGTGGTGCACAGCTACGTCCAAATGCTAGTCTGATTTCAAGTTTAGAGTTAAAGAATGAATTCAAGTTTGCTCTCATTTGCGAGTTATCATTTTCTTCAAGACCTATTCATGTTTCAAAAGGGATGTATATATTAACTCTCAACTGTAATATCACATCACTCCATCCATCCTCCTTTCTATGGATCCACGTTCCCAGAGGCAAGGAAATACTCAAGTTTTCACTGTCGTTTCTGTAGCTTCAGAATTTCCCCGTTTCCTATCCTCAGGTTTGCTCAAGGCAGCTCCCTCAGCTCAACCCCGTTTTTCTGACAGAGCAGGACCAAGAAAGAGCCTAAGGCTTTCCTAGTGAAACATACTTGTCCCGCTCAAAACCTTGCTGAGCACAGGTTTTTGCTTTCAGTCATTATTCTCATCACTCTAAGAGCTTCACGCAAGGAATTTCTGGCTCTCGGACATTACACCTTTTGTGCAACTTTTGCTCCAAGTCAACAGGTTTTGTTTCTTTGCCAGTTCCAGCCTCTATTCCCACCTCTTTAGCTTCTTTCTAGGCAAAGAAGTAGATGCCCTTCACTACAGTTTGTCAGTGTTTTTTGTTTCCTTCTTTTCTGTCTTTTGTCCAGCCTCACATGGTGTCCTTTGACTTGATTCCACCCTGTAGCTTCCCTCACATAAAATATCTGCAATGCTTTGACCCTTCCCTTCCCTCATTACTTTTTTCCTCCACTGGGAAAGATATCTTAACACCAGAAACTTTCCACTCTGGGTAAGAGGGCAACCTTTTCCTTGGAGACACTGCCTGTCCTGTTCAGTTTTACATTTTGCCCTGTTATTGATATTGACAGTGAACGTTGGCTACTTATGGAAATTGGGGACGTAATTCCCACCATAAAACATTCACTGGAGTAAGCTCAACCCAGCAAACAAATTGATGTATACAAGGGGAACAGTATAAAAGCTATCAGCAGGGCACAGGTTTATTTTATGCAGATGTACAGTTTGCATATTATGGGACTCAACAGCACTCAAGTTTCCAATAACTCCTTTTTTTCTTGCTTGACCAATTTTGTTCACTACTTATAGGCCCCTGCAGAATTGAGAGCTGTTATTACAAACATATACATTACAGAAGGAACACAGCCTGACATGCATAGCTGCTTAATAAGGTTTTCATCAGCTGCTTTTCCTGACATTTTTCATTTCTCTTATGCCCTGCTTTTAACATCTCAGTCTTCATTTGATACCATAAAACAAAGGGAGGGGAGTATTACCACAGAATGTGTTCGTGGCTGAATATAAAAAGAATCACACAATGCACTTGAAGCATGAAGGCTCCACAGGCAATTTCCGTTCCTGTTTGCATATGCAATCTACGCTGGCAAAGTTATCCCCTTTTCCTATATCAGATTAACCCCATCAAAAAAAAAATAAAAAAAGGCAGCATTTTCAAAGCACAGACTCATAATTGAAAATAATCCATACTGAGTTTTAAGTCTAAAATTCATAAGTACGTCTGTGTATTTGCATAAAGAACTTTGTGATATTTTCCAAGGACTGCACTTATGAAACTGCACACCACAAGCTGATGTTCAGAGCTCACCCATCTCAAAGGACACCATAATAAAGTGTCCTTTGATCACTGAGGAGTGATTGTGAAGTTCTAAATTTCGATTATTTGAGGTAACAGAGTTGGCAGAAATAAAAAGCAGTTCTCTAATCTACCAAGAGGTCAATAAAGTGAGTGCCTGATGGTTGTCAATTCAGGCCCATGAGGACCCGAGGCAAGTTTAGCCTGGCTCTAGGACACAGTTCTGACTCATACCAAAAAGCATATTTTAGGTAGGATTACACTTACTAAAGAGTGATCTGGACCCAAAATCGAATTATTTGTCGTGACCCAAACATTTACAGAAAACTGAAAAACACACCTGCTAATTTTTCTGATTCACACATCAATACTGGTGGTGTCTGTCCCAGCACAAAAGAGGCTGAAAGAAGATCTAGTACATTTTTTTCTAGACGTTTTCTACTTCGGTGTGGGGTATAACTCTTCAACATGAGACACTTCAGGATATGAAGAGCAGAAAGACAGTGAAGTCTCACACTCTGTGGTCCAAGGAGGTGGAAAGAAAGCTTTCCCACTGATGCAATCCTGCTGCAAATCCATCTCAGTGGGTTTCCATCAATGCCCACTCTCACCACACCTCTCGTTTCCTTAGCTCACAGCTTAGCCCTGACACTTGGGCTTGGCTTTGTCCCAGCCACGCTCCACCTCCGGCAGCTGTGATAGATGAGGGGTTCACATTCCCAGCCCCTTTGCTTGCATTTGGAATAGGCTTCGACATTCTGGGCAAACGTGGTTTATTTTTCTGACCCCCATAAATATCAGCAGGCACCAGGAAGCCTGGGCTGCCTTCACTCACACCTGATAGCCAGCACTGCCAGAAGAGGGTTGTGTTGAAGTGCCTGGCCAGCTTTAGAGACATCAGTGCCAGCACGCCTCAAAGCAATCTCAGAAGTGGACTGTGGATACAATAACTCTGGAGATGTGTCCAACAACAGCACAGACCAAAGGAAAGCTGGGAAGGGCAGGGGGAAACTGTGAGAAAAAAAAAGAGAGGCTAAAAAGTTCAGAGCTGGTGCTCACTATTACAAATATTGCCTAATTTTTCTGTCAAGAACTCTCCACTCATAGGTCGCGCAGGATGTTTAGTCTCATATCTGTAATGGTGAGGGAACACATCCAGAATTAGCCAGTCTGTCACCTAACACAACTCCCAGATGCTCTGATACCTTGCAGCCTGGCAAGGCAACCTGCAGCCTGCAGATATTCCTCTTACATCTCGGGGGGGTGATGATTCTGACCACGTGCTGCTGCATTCACACTCACAAAGACAGGATATTGCCCATCCTGGTACATTCTCCACAGCAAAGCTCAAAGTAATACGGGACTCTTGAGGAGTATGTTCTCAACACTGCAATAGTTCAACAAAATTACAGCTCTACGTTCTTCTTGGCTCTGGCTGTACTGCACAACATCCACAGGGCAAAGGAGGAGGGGGTGGAAATCCAAAATAAATGACCTGAAAATCTAGGAGTGCTATTTTTCTTAGAGCACTGAAACATGCCAAAAGCTGCATGAGGTTGTTCCACTACAGGAGAAAGGTCTGAAAATCTCCTTCCATCACTGGCAAACTCTGACGGATAAGCAGGAAGGTCTTAGAACACAACCACATACACAAACACCCACTGGACTGTGGAAGTGACTGTCAGTGGCAGACCACTGCACTGGGGGCTAATACCAGTGCCTCACCAGAACTAGTGTGGCTACTGAAATACCCATCCTGCAACACTCTAACCAGATTGTCACGGAGCGAGAGAAGTAAAAAAGGCCCTAATTCCTACTTTGCTGTTCATTTTCTCAGGCAAGGAGCAATTCTGAGCCTCTTTAGCCTCTGTTAATATAAATATTAACAGCCAGATCCCAGATTATCTGCCTGTAATGGAGCTGTCCCAGTTACCGGGAGCACCAGTGACATTACTTGACAACACTGATCACTTGTCAGAAGCAGCATTGTATTTAATAAAACTTTTTGTATTAAACTTTACTTTGCTGTGGCATCTGTTTAAGACTCTGCCAACTGCAAGGTTTTGTATACTATGCTAGGACATTTCTGCTCCTACAGTCAGGTCCAGGTCTCATTAAAATTAAATGGGTATTTTGAGTGTGCTTTGAGTCACCTCTGATTGCTTTAAGCTTTAGTGGTACTGTGAGACAAGAAAACCCAACAAACCTAACCTAAAAATAGTCAAGAAGTACATATTAATTACTTTTTAAAACCCGCAATTTAACCCATCTTTCCAGAGCTGCAATTTCACAAGTATGTAATTAACACCTGACCAGTGATAATCAGAGAGACAGATAAAACAAGGCACATTCAGGGTGACCTTTCTTAACTGAACTTTGCCTGCAATTAATTATCCATTGTCTGTATGTATATTATTTACAATCAAGAAACAATCTTCTATGATTACAACACATCTTTCTAAATGAAAAATTATATACTGGCTTGCTCAGTTTCTTCTATCCCGACTCAACAGGTGTTTTGAGAAATAATATACAAAATTTCAGCCTGAGGGAAGAGAGGATTCAGTGTCAGAAGAGTAATATTGTGCTCTATAGGAATTTTAACTCGGTTGCATATTGTGAATGCACACCCTTACTTTAGCAATTAATGGAGACACTGTAAGTCTCTCCATTGATTTCAGAGGCCTCCAGCAGAAGACTCCAGCCCTGGGAGCTGCTTGCAGTTCTCTTGGCTAAATGGAATTTGTTAGCTGTGCAGCATTGCATATTAATTTATACCACCAGGCCTGACAGTCTACCTGGGAGGCAGAAAGGCTGTAATTTAATATTTTAAGGTGTATTATGCTCATTAAATGATATGTGTACATTAAGTGAAGGTAGAAGCTAACAGAAATTAATTTGTATGTAATGGAGTACCGTGTAAACTGATGAGAAATGAAGGAATGTGAGTCACCACCGCAGTGTAACAGAATATTCTCACATCCACACGTGCCCCTTGGGAATTGTTGCCTCGTGCTCTGTGTGACAGATGTCTGCCAGCAGCAGGCTTTGTTGTCTGAGGTGACTCACCTGGAATTAGTTACTGCTTCTGAGTGAAGCCAAGGAATGTTAACATTCTAGAGAGCTCAGTGATACAATCAATCCTTACACCGGATTTACAGTATTGGCAGAATGTGTAATTTTGGTATCTGTAATGTTTTTCCACTTTATGTGTGGAAAAGTGAGAGAGAAGGTTACAACTGTACCCAAGAACATCCCTACACTGCAATTAAAACCTCTTTTTCCTCCTCTAATCCCAAAGCTAAAATTACTTTTTCTTTACTGATCCACTGATGCCTCAGGATAAACAGATATGTATCTTTAAGATACAACTTAAAATATAATTTTTAATTTTATACTATTTTAATATGCACATCGGCACACCACACAGAAATTACTGAAATTACACAAAAATAAAGGAAGAACAAAATATTCTTATAAACCATATTGCTATTCCTATTGGACCTTAAACACCTGGTTTTCTCATGCCATGTTTATTCTGTCTATAGTGTACATTCCTTGGGACAGATGATTTCTTATTGCAGGTGAGGGCAGCAAATTCTGTAAAACTTTGCATGCAGTCTATTTACCCAAAAACACACTGGAAAAGATGCCTGGGCCTAAAAAGTACTGAAACCCAAAGGAGTATTTTGATTCCAGCTACCCTGGATCAATCAATCCACGAGTTTAAACTGCATTTGTAAATGAACATTTGAGAATATTAAGACATAAAATACTCCTACTTTCTTGTTCATTACAGTATCTCCTTCCTTACGTTATTCCCTTTCCAAATTAAATATATATATACACACATATATATCCACACAGATCATTTTCCATGAGAGGGACTTAACATATTGAGATCTCACAGCTTTCTCAGTATCCATACTCTGCCCTGTTTTGCTCGTCTCCTTTTCTGTCCATTATTAAGAGACCAGCTAAGCCAACTGCACCTCTTGCTAACACCAGGTCTTTAGAAATGCATTTTAATGACTCTGAAATTCCCAATTCCTCTCACTTTTGACTGAGATTTTTAACAGCTTTGTGCTCCAGCAGGCCCAGAGAAGGAAATGTCCAGGTATTAGCAACAAGCACTATTAAGAGATATTCCCTAACCAGAATTTCCATGATACCTGAAGCAAAACATCTTAAGGCAGGCTTCAAAACCACGTGCCAAGGAAAGCACTGAACTTCCACCTGTACTTAGATATATCATCCATACGACTGAACGCACGGAACAGAAGAGCACCAATGAAAAACTATTAAACATCTCACTAACCACTTACATGTATAATCATTTGCTTTATAGTAACCATGATGCAAATTTAAGCATGGCAGAGAGCCATTCCAGCACAAGCTTTCAAATCCCTGCACGTAGGATCTCAAGAGTCTCTGCCCTTCAACAGCAATTTTATTAAGCAGTGAGAATTTTCAGAACTTTTTCTCCTCAAAATAAAAACTAACAGAACCAAGAGTCAGTAAAACACTACAACCAGTGCCTAAATATTACAGAACTGTTTCCTTTTTCCCTGGTTGTTTTATTTTATTTGAAAAGACTTGACCCGGTGTAAAGTAAAATCCATTCTTTCCAATGTGGAGCAGAACAGGAGGTCACCTACTCCATAACCAGTAGGAAGCCTATCCACTTGAGGATATGTCAGGGTTTATGTGCTGGCTGTGGTGGAGGGCAGTGATGCTGATGGAATGTGAGTGCGGGTCCTGCTGCCTTTCCAAACCTCGTCCGGAAGGGAAACAAAACCCAGTTGTGACCAGCAGAGATCTGATTAATTGAGAGTGGCATTCGGAGCCTGGTGCCGGTGACCCAATGACTGGGCATTGCCCTGGAGGTTCAAAGTCTCGTGTCCTTCCCAGGGTAGCAGCCACAGACATAACAAAACTGCCTGGTTCAATTACATGAGCCCACTACTGTTTACAAATTTCGGGCTCACATAGGGCCTGCCTGTTGTTTGGCACAGACAGACACGAGCAGCCCTGGCACTGGAAGCTGCTGACAGATTGCCAGCCACTGGTGCAGATGGTGGCAGCACAAGAGCGCTAATTACTGATGACCTTAATGACGAGGTAACCTGTCTCTTTTCAGCTAATAAACACATGGAGTGTGTTTCCTATTAATTTTTTTTTTCCTCAGATAACAAATTGTTTAGCTTTAATGGTAGAGACCAACAAAACCGAATTATCTGTCCTTTGGAGAAATTTGTTTCCCGCTAATTGCTCTAAACAATCAATAAAAGAATTACAACTGGCAGTACCCACTGAGAACAGAAGCAGAGGAGTCAAAGTCAATTAGCTCCCTGTAGTATGATGCACTCAGATGGAAAGAGTCATTACAACAGAGTGTAAAAGTCAAACTACAAAGTGTGCAGCTCCATGAACAAAGTAGACGTGCATGGCAAGTCTAACAGAGGGCTTTCACATACCTGCCTGTTCTTCATATGGCACTGCAGTTCCCAGTTTTCCTTCAGATGCTTCCAAAAAACGATGGAAGACGGGATCCTTGGCTCTCAGGAGCACACCAAAGCTGTAAGCCCTGGGAGGTGATGACTGAGAAACATCTCCTACAGAATAAAAAGAACAATCAGCTCAGTTTTGTGTCATTAGTGCAAATATGATAAGTAAGGAGAAGCTGAGGACTCCGCAGTGGCTAGGGAAATATTAACCAAGTGGGCAAAAGAGCTGCCATAGTTGACTTCCCAGCCTTTTTGCCACTATTCTCAATGAATTTCCAACCCCCATGGGTTTATGATACAACAGAAAGCACACATACACAAATATATACACACATACATAAATACAAAATGACTGTTCAGGTTGAATATTTTAACTCATAGCAATTGGAGCAAATCAGCAGCCATTTCAGAAGGACAAGTCACCTCATGTAGAGGTATCTGAAAGGCATGTAGAAGAGGCACTGAGGGACATGGCTGAGTGATAGACTTGTCAGTGTTTGGTTTACAGCTGGACTCGATGTTAAGGGTCTTTTCCAATTTAAATAATTCTATAATTCCATGGCCATCCATATCAGAAAAAAAAAAAAAAGTCAAGCACATAATATAGACCTATTCTGCTGGAATAACTTCTCACTGCTGTAATATCTCATCTTCCTCATGGGCACGCAGCTTTAGAGTTACTTTTATTGTTTTAAGCATTATTCATGGATTGTTAGTTCTAGTGCATTCAATTAAGTAACATTCTAACACTTTGTGTTGAACATAACTCACTTAGTGTGTTGGAAGAGTCAAGTCCCCATTATTTCACATTAATTCCTTGCACCCCAGACTGATTTAACTTCTCTCCCGGGCTGAGCTGCTGACTCTCCTAGGAGACAGTGGCTCTGGCAGGAGCTCCTTGAAGGGCAGTGCTTCCCTCCCCCAGACCTGTCCATCAGGACACTTCCCTGGGCAGGTTTATTTTTCTACAGCAATGTCTCTAATTTTATACAGGGTAAAGATTGCTGGCCACCCAAGGTCTCAATACACCCAGCGGTGTTTTCAGTGGTGATGTAATGCTGTGCTTGAAAACACATTATCTCCCCACTTTATGCTGTTGCACACAAAGGAGTCCACTGACTGTTTCACGCCAGCACACTTGCAAAGACATCCAAAACTCCTCTTACAGGCCACCTACTTTTCCATGAGTTATCACAAACAACACAGGCAGCCTATTTAGGAGTGAATAACAGCGACTGGCTCTTCTGGGCTGGGAGAGGTTTCCATACACCCTCACAGCTCTCTCTGTTCAGAGCTTGTAAATAACAACAGCGCACAAGCCCTACAGCCACCAATTTAGCACCACACTGTGACTCCCTCTTTGTCTTTCCATTTGCCTCAAGCAAAGTCAAGTTCTAGTGACCTCTTTTGGCCAATATATACGAAACTGGCTTGTGTGACCTCCGTACTGCTTTGTACAAAGCATTAAGTAAGCACCTTGCACAAAGCAAATAGTACAGAGTGTTGACCATGACATTCCTGTGACTGGGTTTATGTTGGTTTGCCTACATATTAATGAATAATTAAGTTTTGTTGAAAGGTAAAACAAACATTTTGTTTCCTTTTGCTGCAAGACGTTGCTAATCCAGAGGCTTTTCTGCTGTGAAGCAGCCAAAGAAAAAAGGAAAAGGAATGGGAAAAAAATACCATGTTTCACAGTTCTCAGCTTTTCTCCTTCACCAGGATTCTCATGAAATGAAGGCAACTTCCCTCCCTGGCTACATGGATAACAGCAGTCAGTTAAGCCACCTGTACAACATGCTCTATTTTCCTCTGCAAAAGAGGGCATGTGGTGCTTAGAATGGAAACTTGACACAAGAGGAAACATCTCTCTCCTACAGACTCTTGTTTACAAAGCCACTGACAAAATTTTCAAAATTGCTCTGAATGCCTTGCTTACTTTTCCAGCAGAGATGTTTTGTTCCTGTGCTAACACAAGACAGATTTCCACTGAAAGCCAGCTGAGCGCTAACATTTGCTCTTTACAACATATCCCTCCATGGATGAGACCAAATTCTGCTTTCCTGCTCGTTTTGGCAACTATTGTGTAAGTAATAGTCGCACTGTGTCATTCTGAATCACAAGTCTTGCTTGTAATCTGCAGTACATATTTAATCTCCTCAACTCTGGAATTCTCATATTTAATCTACCCATAGCCAGGGTGGGTCTCTAACAAAACCCAAGTCAGCCTAAGTTACACAACTTCAGTTCTTCTTTCACACACGAACCAAGTGTTAACACAAACGAAAGGCAATCTTTTATCATACTTTCTGCTCATCTGGGTCACCTGGAACGCAAAGTGCAAAATTCCATTCCTACCAACAGCAAACCAGTGCGTTCCTCCTCCTGCACGCTGCTACACTCCACCGTGCACACAACGTGGTAATTGCTTTTGCTTGACTTGTTCAAACAGCCACTTTCCTGATGTGACAGCCAGGGCACTCATATATTTATGCCCTTTGTAATCGGCCAGCGCTGCTTGTAATTAGGTGCAAAGTTAATTAAGTGCAATACATCTAATAACTGCCTGCCAGTAACTGTAAAGTTTGATTTAGCGCATGAACTGTCAAGGTGTCAGAATGGTGTGTTAAAAAATAAGTTGCTAACAGAAAAACAATCCTGCCACAAGCCAGGAAAAGCACCATGACAGCGAGTGAGCTGAGGAAAGGAGAAACTGAGTCAATCCTGGCCATTCCCAACACTGGGAAATGATCCACCTGCCTGGTGGTAAGTTGTATCTTGCTTAACTGAACAACAAATTGAAGCATTCTTTTATTTACCAGCCAGTGTCTTCTCATACAGACAACTCTTCCCTTCAAAACCCGTACATATGGTATAGAATATTTTTAAGTCTGTAAATGTCAGTAAGCAAACAGATTTAATTTTTTTAAAATTAATGCATCAAAAGGGTAATAAAAAGAACAAAGAGGGCCCAGAGAGTCACATTTCATGTTTTAGGGACCCGGTTCTGTTTGTTTCTTTTATTGCACAAAATACAGCTTCTCTTCTACTGAACCTTCCACACTCTGTTTCCTTAAATTCAAGTGAACTGCAAACTGTCCTTTTCCTCATGCGAGGCAGTCAGGGCAGGTGCAGAAGGAAAGCAGAGCAGGTCAGCAGGGGAAATCCAACCAACCAACCACCAAATAACACAAATGCCACACACAGAATAACGCAGGACTAGCTGAACATGAGCTACCAAGTTCCAGGGAGCACAGCTGGTGAGCTCCACGTGTGCCACAGCAGCACGAGATACATGCACAGTTCAGTAGCACTTTGATTA
Source organism: Sclerurus mexicanus (assembly GCA_013396755.1). Lineage (NCBI taxonomy): Eukaryota > Metazoa > Chordata > Aves > Passeriformes > Furnariidae > Sclerurus > Sclerurus mexicanus. The sequence continues at coordinate 26,449 of VWZF01004748.1, forward strand.
TTAACACACACAGACGTAGGGAGCTCAGAAAATTACACCTGTAAGGTGTCAGGAAGGAAAGCATGGGCAAGGCTCTGAAGCTTTTTTAGGCCAGCAGATGCAAATAAATTGCTGGAATTTGTACATATATATATATATAGGATGGCTCACAGACCTTGAGAAATAACCTAAGCTCAAGGGCAACACTGCTGCCTCCAAAGAGATCACCAGTAAAGCTCTCTTCTCACAATACTTCACAAAAACCCATGTCAGGTAAGCCAATCTCTGAGGTTTGTTATTATGAACTGATACTTGATCAGGACAATTACGCTTTAGATTGACATGAAATTAATAATGATTGTTGTGTGGTGCCCAATGACAAAGGTAAATGCTAATAGCTCTGAAATCCTAATGAATGCCAAAGCACTCTTCCAAGCTTTGATTAGTGCTTGTGTTGTGCAATTATGCTTTTCTATAATTACTGTGAATTACCATCATGATATTATTATGCTCATATTTTCTATTCCTCTGAAATTCTCAAAATTTCCTGCAGCTAAAAATGGATTTCATTTGCATTATCACAAGCTTTGTTTAATGAAAAATAATTCCATGCAGACTCTCACGTTAAATTGTCCATTTAAAATTTTCCTGTTATCTAGATTATGTTGAAGTGCCCCTTCTTTCATTTACCATTTGCCTCTATTATCACAGTCACTGCCCTCACTTCGTGCTAGATTTCTGAGAGAAGGAAAAAATGAAAGGCCTTTTTACTCACACCCTCAGCTTTCGCCCGGAAGCTCTTTCTTTGCATGTTCTCCCTGTTCCTTAAAATTCCTTATTTAGAAGGCTTAAAAAGGCCAGGGCTTTTCAGGAAAACGTGGTAGCTATGCTAAAAAGATGATTTTTTGTTTTGTTTTGTTTGCAGTATGGTCTGCAGAAGGATACCTTGGACTTGCACATCAAAATGTGTACACTACCAGAACCAGCAAAATCCATTCGAAAGCCAAGTGGCAAAACCAGGGCAATGTGGGTTTGTGAGAGTATGTAGGAGCCCCAGAGCCACTGAGATTAATAATTTTAAAAAAGAACACCAGGTAGACATGACTTTCACAATTAAAAAGTATGAAAGTGTCCCACAACCTGAAGAAGAGGTTTGGAAAAATCATAATTTTGAAATATTTCTTCCTGCACCTGTCACTGCTGCATGAATAGTGTGTATGTTTCAATGGATGGATGAAAGCAGACAGACAGAATCAATACTTCCAAACTCAGTGGAAGTCAGTTAACTTTTTCTTGGTTTCCACTGGAAGTTGTAATTTCTAGTGCAACAAAAACAGAAAAACCTTGTGATCTCTGCACAGTTTTGACAGTCTTAAGGCCTGATTTTTATGTTTTCCAGTCTAGGTCAACTTCACCATCACTTTGCTGCCTCTAAATTAAAAGCATCCACTGCAGTATTTCTACTAAAAGATTAATTCAGTTATTTTTCGAATGAGATTTTTTGAGCTATTTTGTGATGTGTTCAAAAATGCTAGACTAGAAGATGGTCCAGATAATCAAATTTATTCTATGTATTTCACTACATAGACACGTACCATTATTTTGTTATTTCTGCCTCCCTTACTTCTTTCCAGTCTTTTTCAACTGCTTCCATTCTCACCTCATATATGCATCAGATTTTTCTCTCACATACACACAATTCTCCCTCCTATGCCAAGTGTTAATATAACACGTGTGGTCACAATTTCACACTTGTAATATTCAAATAGCTTCAAAGTTAGTCAGAATAAGTTTGACCATGTCCATATGTACATGTAAGGAGATGAAAGCCTAGATCAGATGAAGGAAAACAAACTTTCTTAAAAACCTTATATGAGGTTACTTATCCCTTAATGATTTTTTTTTTCATTTTCATCATGGATAATAACAAATGGAAATAATCTATAACTTTCTCGTGGTGTGGGGAAAATGGAGCCCACATTGAACATCTGTGGGCTGTGTCTTTCAAAGCAGTGCTCCACCAGCAAGGTTCCATAACCAAAGCTAGAGAATGCTGGGTCTCCAGGCATTCCTGCTTCCATCAGCTCGACTTGCAGCCACACCGCTCTAAGAAGGGCCGTTGTCTTTAGGTACCCGAAGGGAGGCTCCAGAAACAAACAGGATGGAACAAGCCATGCACCAGGCACTGCCCGTGCCAGTGGGCCAACCTTGTCCAACTGGAACCAGTAGAAATGTAAATTCTTAGAGCAGCCCCCACCCACACTTCATGGAAACTTCCACCCTACCACCCACACGGTCACTGCCCAGGCTCACCCCTCCTACGGGAGGTCAGCACAGATTCTGCTGCTTTCAGAAGTTTGCTTTTATATTACAGATCTGCTTCAAGGGCCGCGGAGAGGAGCTAATCCTACACACATGTGCCTCTGGTGAGATGGCAACTGTCCCTGGCGAAGGAATTAACGCCCCTTTTAAAGTTATCCTCTTTGCTCTGAGCTTCCAACAAACAAATCAAATCCAGCATTTAGCAACTGCATGTTTCACATCACCCAAAGCCCTTTCAGATCTTGGAGCTGTACACTCTGTCTGCTGGAACGGCCTCAGGCACTCTGTGACAATTGAATTATAACCAGCGACACCCTCTTTCCCACCCCACTGCACTGAGGTACCTCCACTGTCTGCAGAGAGGCCTCCACATGCTTTCACGCAGGCAGCAATGTGCTGGACAACAGCGGGAACACATTAGTAAATATTTCTTTTATCTTCACTCACAATAGCCACACATTTAACCAGCCCTCAAATATTTTCCATTGGAGTATTGCAGCCACAAAGGTTCCAAGCCTTGGAGACTAAAGGGGTTTTAGGTGATTATGGCTCTTCAGTCACTCTAATCCAGCCCGACCCATTTTATTCCCCAAAGCTTCAAGAGAACACCCAGTCACAAGTCACAGCACAAGATGGGATGCGCACGGTCATCTGGGTTGCTCTTTCCCTGCTGGGCCTCTGATATTGCAGGTTTGGCTGTTGACCTTTCACTACAGTTTAAATTCTGCCTGAGGATGTCCGAAATACTTCAGCTCCCGACGGTTCCCTGTGATTGGAGAGACTGCAGCCAGGGAGCTGGGTGGTCCTTTCCACTCAGAGGCTCTCTGGGCTCCCAGGAAGTCACTGTGCTGATCCCTCACTGAACTCCAAGGGCTTGACTAGCCACATTCCCTCACAATCACACACACACACACTGCAGTGTGCAGGGATCTCCTTCCCGAACTGATTGGACTGTCACTGACTCAGGATCCTGCCAGTAAATAAATGTTTGTCTGATTTTTTAACTTATCTTTGTATTACTTTGAGCAGTGCTTTACAGGCATGCAGGAGGCATTGTTCTTCCTCCCTCTGAATGGTGTGCAGAGAATGGAAGAGCAGCCTGAATGCAGACATGTGAAGAAATCACAGAGTGCTGCATCCAAATCCCTTCAGACAGGGAAATGGTCTGATGGGCTCGTATCCATTAGCACATGGATATTTGATTTATAAATTCTTATAAATCTACCTGGCTTTGGTTAATGCGGTGGCTCTTAACTGCTTGGTAGTTAACTCAAGGGGATTTGGAAGAGGGAGTTCTAGTCCAGAATCCACTGCTTAGTACACAGACAGTCTTGGATAAATCACTTTCCTCCCCATGTTACTGTTTCTGATGGCAAAGTACAGAGTTATTCAAGGGCAGGAAGCTGTACATAAAAGGTCCTCGTTGTCATTAAAGCATACCCTACTTTTCAGACTCCACCAAACTGCAGGAAGTGCTGATCAGTCAAAACCACCATTTGTTTGCACAAATCTGGTTCTACCTGTGACCAATCACAGCGTATAATAAACTAAGCTGGTCACCTCACTGCATTTCAAAGTGGACAACAAAAGAATGTTACCTGTTCCAAATAAAAACTGGACCGTAACCAACTGGCTATCCATACATCCTGTCCTGAAGGCAGTACGTAGCACCGGAATACGGCAACATTTTGGAGTCTCTAAAATGATCTTTACCACAGAGATGGCAGATGAGATCCTGCAGAGCAGACATCACTGGCCTGGTGGCTCCTACACTGAGGGAATCCTTGGCATGAACGGCACTGAGGATGCTGCAAGCGTGAAGGTCTTCATCTGCTTGTCCTGCCTTACATTAACTCAGTCCAAATACTGGAAAGCAGAAGTTTGGGGTCTTAGACACCAACCAAGGTTATACAAATAAACAATCAGCAATCACAAGCACGCTGAAGGGATGTTGTTGATTGAGCCAGCACACTGTATTCCCTCTCTCTGAGAAATGCCTGGCAAGCAAACAAGTGCTAAAAATGTTTACAGTCTTCCTGTAAGTACTACAGAAGTAGTACTGACCTTCTCACGTAGAAAAAGTCCTAGGTAGTTACTTGATCTTCCCTCAAATGGTTTCATAGTTAAAGAAAGACCTTTTGCCTTAATGCAGCTATCAGTCAACCAGTTTGAAACTTGTTTTTACCAAAGCAAATGGGTGATCACCATTCAGAAGCAGGGGCAGCAAGAGAAGCTCGCTGAGAACTGTTCTATCTGTGCTGCTGCATCCAGGCCTGCATCTGGGTTGGGATCGTCACACTCCCACACGGAGCTGGGCTGGTTTGATTCCCAATCGGTTTTATTTCTTAGCACTTGTATTTTCTTCTGTTTCCTGCAGCACTGCTCTCCCATGCAAAACCTGGGGTTATCAAGTAAAGCAGATTTAGCACCAGTTTATTCCCCAGTTGTGACACACCAGCTCTTGGCTTTCTAAGCTCAGGTTCTGTCAAGGGTTTCGAGATGAAACCAAGTATTTGGAAAATCACCAGAAGAGCTTTCTGACACAAAACCTCTTTCCTGCGGATCCATATCCACTAACAGCATTTTTAAAGGATTTTGAAATGACATTTTAACACCACTGGCAAACATAAAGCGTCTTTCAGAGGGCCCGAAGAGGTTACTTAGACTCTGGCACCACCTACTGAACAGTGTGTAGAAGTGCCTGGACTACAAGAGCAAGAAAAGATAGAGTAATCGAGGAAACACGCCTTAATTTCTTCTTGCAGCGTGAATATTTCTACCTTTTTCATCACGAAAACGGCTTTAACTTAACATTCTTGAAAAATATTTTCTTAGCTTCTCATTACTGTTGACATTCATCAGAGTGCAATGATATAATGTAATAGGATCCCCCCAGTCTGTAAGATAACCAGTACAAATAAACAAAAGGAGCTTGCACTGACTTTGCAAGCAATTCTTCACCACACAGACACCGAGGAGGAACGGGCCACTTCAGTGGAGCTGCCAGGAACGTTCTTAGCTGAGCAAAGCCCATTAAAGTATGAATGCAAAAATAAAACCTCACACGAAGGCTTAGTATAGAAAACGATTTTCGTATTCTTGCCTTTCTAAGTATTTCATTCTCCCTTTCTGGACAGAATACTTCCTCCATGTATTGACAAGGAAACACAAATGATAAAGGACTGTGTTTTGTGACTAATATTTAGGGTGAAAATGTTTCTAAGTAAAACAGCAGCTTACACCTGGTTTTTAAGTTTACTGAAACATACCAAAGTTGAGTTTCACAAATTTTTGCCACTAGTGAAAACCAATTATGCAAACAGCGAACAACATTTGTACTAAACATATTTTTTTAAAAAGTTATTGAAAATGGCTCCTAAAGATTTTCAAAGTATAAGAGCTGTGGGGAAAATGGGTAATATTTTCCCTTTGTATGTATATACTGACCTCATTTAAAAGGAAAACAGGGGTTAAGCTACAATCAAAATATATAAGGACAACTAGGGGTTCCAGCAAATTCAGAAGATGAAGACAGAGGTTAGTAAGGAAAAATACTAAGAATTGATCAGCTGTACCTGTGAGGAATGAACTAAGATGAGGAATACTGCCTTAAGGAATCCTGCTGGACATCCAGAAGAACAGAGCCGTCGTGCTGCTGATTAATGCCTGGCTCTAGTGTAATGTAAGATTTATTGCATTGTGCCTAAAGTGGGTAATTGGATAATCCCTCTAAAAAGCAATCATTTTCCCATGAAGTTCATAAAGTTAACACACTCCAAATCTCCAAAGAGCAGAAGAGACAGCTACACATCTACCTGTGGAAATCACTGGCTGCAATTCATCATGCACAAATGTCACTTCATGGAAGTTGGTTATTACAGTGTTAGAGGACAGAACAAATAAATTCTTTTGAAATACTGCCTGTGTACACCTATCATGGTTGGCAGAAAGAACAGTGATTCCTGATCTCCCATCTTTTTATATCCTTCTACATCTGTTGGATTGCTGAATACAATTCTCACTTTCTTCGGACTAATCTGTTGGATTGCTGAATACAATTCTCACTTTCTTCGGACTAAAATGAAATTGAAACTCCAATTAGCCTGATACGAAATCTGCTTGTTAGTCTTTCTGTACTGGCAATATTTCCAGTTTCTGGGAAATGGGAGAGCAAGTTCCACATGTACTACTTAGGCTCTAGATATCAGTGGGAAGATGGGGAAAAGGAAATAAAATTCATAGTGACTGGTGCCGTGTCTGGGGTTTATAGACCATGTCCTATAAAATGCACATAAGGCTCAATCAGCCAAGGAACCAGCACTGTATCATCAGTAATCACTACACACAGGGGAAGGATGAAGTCTTTGTCTGTGCTCCACAGTGCAAATCCCCAGAAGGAACATCCTGTCAGACCAGGAATAGCAAGGTCCTCTTCTAGTCTGTCCTATTTAAATTCCTTAAATACATGTACAAAGCTGTAGGTTAGACTAACGGACCTAAGATGTGTCACTTAATTTATGCAAAAAGAAACAAAAAAACCCCCAGAAGGTAAAAGCAGCATTTGGACAAAACATGTCAATCAGAAATTGATGACTGTAATAATAAAAAAATCTGAACTCTCAGTGTCTTTCAAAACAACACAAAGCAAGCTGCAATATCCTCAAATCTAGTAACACCAAACCTACCCAAATCCTGAAGTTTCTGTGCTTACAAAGCCACCCCTTTAAAGCATCAGCTGTTACCACACCTCTAGACGTTCTTCTCTGGAGAAAGCACTGAACAGATACTGGGGTTTGAGAAGAAGAAAGTATCAACTGCTTAGACAACCACACTTGAGGACACATGCTACAAGATTCTTAACACTGAGCCCCATAACAAAAGTAGGGAGATACTTCAACTGAATTTCTGAACTCTGAATTACCTGCATTTTCTCTGTAGGTCCTAGGTAATAACACAGTTCAGAGGTGCAAAATTATTGACTCCAACCCAATCATGCCCACAGCCATTCCAAATTTGGATGCAACTGTCATTACCTATTGCTTGGCTGCCAGCTTCCAAATTCATAAACATCAGTTTAGGACAAATTCAGTCCTGGTCTTAGCGGATGCAACTTGACAAAAGCCAATGTAATCACTAAAGATCTGCCAGGTTCTCAGGACAGCTGGAAGTGATGCCACACATGGCTGTGTGGCACTGCTATCTGAACCTAGTTAGCACCGAAAGAACAAAGTTTGTGTTCCTCTTGAGAAGCACCCACTAATTTACTCTTAAATTCTCAGATACAAAACCGTAACAAAATCAAATTGCATAAAAGAATGCCTCCTAACAACTGAACAAAACCAGAAAAGCAATGAACAGCAAAAAATAGCTCAAGGGAAATGTCGATTCACAGGAAGTCCAAGTATTTAAGGTGTACTGGAGAGAGACAAATGGAACCCAAAGAGCAACAACGATGCTCTTCCACCAACCCTACACACTTAAACCAAAGAGCAGTGGCTCAAACCTCTTCCCAATGGGTCCGCATAATAATTCCCAGACCTTCTCTGTGTCCCACTGCCTGAAGAGTCTCTGGAGCCCCAGGTACCTTTGCCATAACAGACCAGAGCTTGGCCTGCAGGCTTTCACCATTCTCAGTCTCTGGGTTTCACCTGGCCATGGCAGCAGAACGGCCTTGCTGGGGCGTGCAACCAACACTTCCCGTACTACCCTCCGTGGGTCACGGAGCCGAGAGGACTGTGATTCCTTTCTCAGGAACCAAAGGATCCTCAGGCTGGGTTGCAGTGATACAGTACATTTCACACATTCCTCCTCTCTGAATTAATGCACGTGGGACTACTAATGCAGTACTTTTGACATAAGTGATCTTTTTTGATTGCACACTTCGTGTTGCACCGCTCCACCAGAAACACCAATGGAAACATTAGAATTCTCTCTCCATAGTTTTAACCTTCACTTTGAACCATCTGGCAATCTCAGCCGGGTATGAAGTAAATTACGGGCCTCCAATAAATTTTCAGGACACTCTCTACTACTTAGACTAGATAAAAAACACATTTTAAAAATATGATATAGATACTTAAAATTTGAAAGCAATGTTATCACAACATATACAGTGAGACAATGAAAGAGGGAGGGCACATCTTTGGTACTGATGTGCAATTAGAAAGAATTATGCTTCCATCCTTCAATCAGGATGGCACTACCTTAGGAATTCTGTGCAAGAAAAAGGCCAGATGGGATGACATACTGGTCCAACAGCTCTTAGGGAGTAAGGGGGTTGGGGTTTGCTCCTATTAGAGTAGATGAATGGCATGAGAACGGCTATGAGAACCATGGGAATTGTTGGCTGAAGCAAAGTTACTCAATCTTGAAAGCAAGCAAGCAGTGTGGGCTGCCAATGAAGCAGCCCTTGGTGTTAGGCATTGCACAAGTCATTTCTCTAGTAATTGGTTTAGGAATTTACAGTTCTTACCCACGTTGGTCTGAAACATGACAAACATTGATTTGTGTTTCATACCAAGTCTGTTGTATTTCCCAACTCAATCGGAGATTTGCTTGGGTAAAGTATTATGCCACTAAGGCTGGCAGTGAGCTGGGCCTGACTGAACCATCAGTTATTCGTGATGCCAAATCCACGTTGTTCATGAAGCAACCAAAACACATTCTTTGGTGTGGAATTTAGGAGCTGTGGTAACACAGTACCTTCTGCAGTAGGTTCTGTTCCAGACAGCATGGCAGACACTAACAGAAGAAAACTGGAGAGGGGAAGTCCATGACCTGTAAGCAAATTACAGCGGGGCCCAGTGGGGATCGTACAATAAAAGAGGATGGAAGTTTGGGATGGCTGAAATATTTGGAGGGGTGAGGAGGGGGATTGAAAACTGGGAGTAATGCGAGATGGCAAATCTTGCCAAAATATTTATGTGTCTCTGACCTAGGCAGGTTAGATCTTCAGAGGAGAATCTGTTTGCAACCAGGGGCAGCTAATAAAAAGCCAAATTTACGGCGTTCTCATCATAAACACTGCCCCAGATGTTCAACCACAAAGTACACAGGTTCACCCCCGAACCAAATGCAAGGAAGAAGATCAATAAAACAACATCAGGGTATCCTTTTACTAGTAAAGGCAGAGTATTTGACTAAAGAGCAAACAGTATATGATATCTCAAGTGACTCCTTAAAACTCTTGCCATAAAATTATTGAGGATGTTAATATGAGAATTGCAATATGAAGACCAAAGAACTACATTTTTTCACTCTTCTTCTTTACAAGGGGTGAAACAGAGCAGGTCTCAAAACCTGGACAGGACTGGTACTGTTCCCAAAAGGTTATGAGAAGTTCATATAATAAGATAAAACCCCTAAAACCTGAAACCTGCACTCACACTGTTCTTTTATTCGATCTGATGTACTTCCACATGGAATTTGATCTACTCTAGCAATAAGCCCTTTTCTGAATTTCTGCACAAAGAATGACCCTGGAATTCCTGTACCTGTGACCGCAGAGCTGTACGTGGCACTCTGCTGCAATCCTTCACCTCGCAGCTGACTCTGAGGCGGACATTGCTGTGTTAGGTATAAATCTGACTAATCGCTGTGCACCCTTCACATTCTACAGCCAAGAGCACGCAGGGCTCTAACTGTTGAAATGCAAGATTTCCCCTGCTGTTCGCTAAGGCCAAAAAGCCTCAGTCCTAGCTGCAAATGCCTGTTGTCAGTTGCAAATAAGTTTTCTGCTATTATTCATAAAGTCCAGGGCTTGATGCGTGATTATGCTAATCCTCCTGCTAATACAGCAATAAACTTGTAACCAGCGAAGGGAGATGGCCCCTGCAAACACTGAAAGACTAGAATAGATTTGGGAATGTTTCTGTCGTCCCAGCTTTCAATCTTTTTTAATATTTGCCAGCAGAGTTTTCTGCCTTTTTTAGTGCTGAGGCTTAAGTCCTCTTCATTACATTTCACATACCATTCAGCCTCCCCTGCTATTGCTTATTAGATACATCAGAGAATTTTTGCTATTGAATTTTCAGAGATCATGGATAATACGGAGATTAAGCACATCTTGCTTCCAGTAAATTTGTAAGGATACCATATGCCTGATTCTCCTAAATTGTTTTAGTGCCTTTAAACTGACAATCTAATAAGATTGAAAGATGGTTTCTTATTGCAGATGAGAAACTTTAAGAGTGTATCTATGGGGGAAACAGCTTTCTGAGCAAATAAAAGTTAAAATTTTGGTTCTGCTTTGCAAAGGAGACAAATGGAAGTACCTGCCATTGATTGAAAAAGCTAGAAATAAGTAGAGTGAAAAGAATGAGAAGAGTTGTCTAAAATTTCTCAAGGCCAAGTCAGAAGATCAAATGAAGGTTGAGCAAGGTGTGCAGGGAGGAATGGATTAATCATTGCTTTAACTTTGATCTCTTGGTTTGACTTTCTCACAACCATAGCACAGTTAGCTGTTCTAATCAGCAATTTGCATCTCAATTACTATTCCCCATTTAATCACCTATGGCTCAAAAAACCATAGAAAGGGTTGCTAGAGTTTCCCAACTAAGTGTTGACGATTTTATTCGTTGTACCTATTTTTCATGGACAATCAAAAAATTGCATCATGTTTTGCCAACACTTCTTTTTACCCTATTCCTTCTTTTCCCTGTTTCTGCTGGTTCTAGAGATAGATACAGTGCCAAAAGCTAAATTTTCCCTGCTAAAAATGGTTTTCTGGGATTTTGGTAGCAGATCTTTGCTTATGAAGTAATTTTATTATCACTATCCCTTTAAAAAAGAGGAGGGGGCAAAGAGGATTTAAAGACAGCTGAAGCCTACAGAGAAGCCGAGATACAGCCCTTGTGTTAAGGCTTATATAGCAGGAACCCAGCCGTCCACCACACTGGGTTTACTTGTAAAATGGGTTTTTCACTTAGTTACAGCTTCAGGCTCTCATTTAAACACCACTGCTGTGCCTGTGTTTCTGGATGAAAACTCGCTTTTCTTCCTTGAAGAACCCTGTTCTTTATTATGTCACTTGTAACAACTGGGCTGTTAGGCTAATGTAACAAATTTCACTTCCTTTCACATTCCATTTTTGCTGAAATGAAGTAGATGAGAAAAATACAGGAACTTCATTGGGAATAATCTGGTGCAGATGGAGGAAACCCAGATGCATTGAGTGGGGCAGCTCTTTGTCAGTCAAAGGAGTCCAAAGGACAGATGTGTTGTTTGTTAATCGTTCAGGAAACCCTTGTGATTAGCAACTCCTGCATCTCAAAAAGGCCAGCCAACTAAAAAACACACGCTCTGCTCCAGCATTCATGGAACTCCATTTGGGAGAACAGGAGGATTCCTTGGCCAGAAGTAAGAAAGAACAATGTAAATAAGGTTATTACACATAAAAATCAGAGTGCATGCCCTGGAGGACGGGGAGATTTCAGTTCAATAAATCAGCGAGGAAGATCTGGCAAAGTTCATTGTCCAACTGGCTCAGAAATTTAACAAGGACACTAAGGCAGCCATTTCTTTAGAAGCTTAAGGAAAAACAGAGGTCGATCCAAGCCAATGTATTAAAACACTATGAAAGGGAAGTGAAAGCCATTAGTAAAGAACTTGAAAGCAATACACTGCGACCCCCAGAGAGTACTCTAGCCAGTGTAAGAGTGGAGGAAAAGCAGAGAGCATCCAATGAGAGCTACATAAATAAAGGCATAAAGTCATGTGGAACATAGAAGGAGTCCAGCTTGTACTGAATTCCTGCATGGATGACAATAAATGTCTCCATTTTCTATAATTCATGTGATACCGTATGCTGCATTTAATCAACAGCATAATTTTAAAACTCTTTATTAATCATAATTTTTTGTATGACTGAGGGGATTCCAAGTATCCAGCTGTTGCCCCCAAACAGGGACAACTATATAATACTACAAAAAAAAGAGAAACAATTAGGATGATCAATTATTTCAGCATATATACATACTTGCTTTCAGTATTTCTGTAGACCTCACGATACAGCAGAAATACCAGAGGTATTCTGAAGTGCCTTTGCTAACTCATGGGGAGCTACCTCTAAACATGAAGAACAACTCAGAATGAAGTACAAGATGCCTGTCTGGAAATCTATGTTGATTGAGCCAAGCATTCAAGAACAGAAGCCAATGAAGAACGACAAAGCTTTCAGTCTGGACTAAGGGAGACACCGAATTTCCTTGTTGAGAGATTACCCCAAGTCATAGAAGGAAAAGAAGAGGAAATCAGAGGCACAAAACCCAGCAGAAAAGGAGGCAGGAACTGGAGAGGATGTGTTTGTGCAATGTATTGAGGGAATAAGTAAAAAAAAAAATCTTTGTACGCAGTTTAGTAAATTTTTTCACTCCAGCTAAACTCTGGGGCCTGGAAATAAACAGGTAAACACACCACTGACTATGCCATGAGAAAATCCATGGGAAAGCCAGGCATCATTTTCTTTTACCCCTTTCTACGGATCAGAACCTATTTACCACAGGTTGTATGGGGTCATATTTATCCTTCATGTCACAGTCTGAAGTATTTCCTTAGTCTCTTACTCACTCTGCTTCCTTACTGGTTGCTGCCCCTCCTTCTAGAAATTAGTGTACATATGTCATTTGCAAAACCAATAAAAGAGAACAGTCAAGAGAAAAAGAAAAATTGGGAAGTTTCTTCCTCTCTAAAAGTACTCCAATGAGAATAAACGTGTTGTAGTATGCTCATTGTAGCACTGCATCTGAGGGATAGAAGTTCTATAGCTCTGGTCAACCAGAATTTGCAGTCTTGGCCATCTATTACATCAAATCCACCCATACAAGAAAAGCTTAGAAAGGTGCTACAGCACTTTGTAATCAGCAATACTGATGTGCTCTCATTATGCACACTCACTATCCTGGATGATTATATATTCAGAACATTATTTTCTTGGTTTGATTCTTCAGGACAAGCAAGATTAAAAGATCACTGTCTAGTATGTTCCACTGTTGTATCGCTATAATCCTCCCACCTCAGTTATGTTGACCTAGGAGGTACTGAACAAAGAGCAGGGAGAGAAAGAAATTCAAATGCTGTTGTTTGCTACTCACTGAGGAAACAATCAAGACATAATTCTACGTCCACATCCAACATCTTCCCCCCCAGTTCTGTCAGTGGTAGCACACTCGTGAAAAACGTACCCTTTGTTTCCTGGGGTCAATTTTTGGACAGAGGAACATTTCCATCAGCAGTGTAACACAAAAACCCACTGTGCTGACAGTGACAAAATGACATCAGCTATCACATCCCTTGCAACCCTTTATCAGTGTGGAAGATGCAGAAGAGATCTGAAGAGCACAAGCTATGGAACAGATCCAACTCTGCATCTCCCACTTAGCAAATCCGAGCCGAGGTTTTGATCCCAGGGAAATTGGGATTTCACGCACAAATGGTTGCCCAGAATAAATAAGCAACTTGCCCACAGCCAGGTCTGATGTGGGAGGCCCTCTCCAGAAAGCTTCATGAATAACCCCAAAATGAACAGCAATATGGTTCCACTTACCCACATTCTGACACTGTGTTTTTATAACATAAATAATTTAAGTGCAGATGAAGTTTTAAGGAAGGAAGTAAAAACTATTAGGTGTCTATCAAGAATTATGGAAGAATGCAAAATATTTTGATCATGGGATTGATTTCTTGCTAATTCATTTAAACATTTAGGTCTTTATCATTTCAAGCAAAGCCTACATTACTAGTACATGTTTAAGAAAGAAACTCCCATCAGGTAGGCGTTATCTGCCAAGACAGTACATGTTTTTATTATTCTTTAGCATGCAAAAGGAATATTAGATTTCCGTGAGTGCATTGTTATATTCTTATTAACAACTGTGGTGGACAGCAAGTAATAACAGAGACAGGCCAGCACAGCAGGAAAATATGTGGACACATCAATTTCTAGAAACCAGCACTTGGTTATTATTGCTGGCTTTGAGGAGCAGTCCTGCCAGCTGTCACAAAATGCATGAACAGTTCATAACCTGTAATAGTTCCTCAGACAGCTGCGGGACCATAACATGTTTATTTAGTTCCAAAATGGACAGATATTTCAGAAAACATATACCAAAAATAGAGAGGAAAATCAAGACTTGTAAAAAGAGTTTTGGGTTCCCAACCAGATAAATCTCACTACTCTGCAGAACCTCTCCAGTTTCCCATCTCATAACTATATTATGCAGCAAGGGAAGGCCCCTAAGAATCATGGAATGAAAAAGAAAATAACAAACACAGGAACCTCGTAGAAATATTCAGACTATGCAACATAGCTGCTCAGAGTTGGTGCTTTCCTTTGCAAGAGCTTGTGCAAACACTCTGTTCTATTTCACAGCTGTGGGAGTTTGCATCCCCCACATCTCATTTTCAAAAACAAACTCACACAAACCCTTATTCTCATAATAAACATCCCCGGCTACATCTCACCTAAATTTTCCATGGTGGTGAGTTTAATAAAAGCTGGATTTAGCACCATTATTTGAACAAGAATTGTTAAACAGTTGCTCATAAGAATTTTTCTTTTTCCATCTGCACTAAGAGAGGCTCAGAATTGGGTGTCTTATGACACTTTGCATGACAACGGAAAATAAGGTACCTTCTACAACCAGGTAACTTGAAGATCAGCTTAGTGATTCCAGCATAAAAACCCATCCTTTTGCAAGTTAAAAAAAAGCTGTTTGCACCAATGCCTTCCATGTGCAGCATCAAATGGAACAGCTCTGTAAAATACAATACAACATTCGGGAATATTTTGTTTCCATGAACAAATTCTAATTTCTGGACAATACACACCAAAGCACATTTATCTGCAACATCCACCCATTGGCAGTGCCACACTGACAATTTTCCTTAGAGCAGTAGATATTCTTCAAATACTTGGATGAAACCAAAGTTTACAGATGCAAATGTTCAGTTTTCAAATAGTTTGAACCGTACTGAAGCGCTTTCACTTGTTAACAGCATTCCATCACCCTTGTGATTTGACCATAGTAATCAATTACCAAAGCAACCTAAGAACTATGAGCAGCCTGCTCTTTCAAAATTATCCTTAATGCAGTGCAGGAAAAAAAAAAACCAGCCAAAGTTTTCTAGCACTATGATGAAATGGAAAGTACAATGCTTTAGAAGAGCTTATTTATGGAAGTGTGCACATCCCAGAGAAGAGTTTCGTGCCACGTCTCACTGCTGAAAGGCTTGTACTCAGGTTTGAACACTGTTCTCTCTGAAGCCATAGCTCCTGGGTTTCCAGCCCCTACATTGTGCTTCTCTCACCAGAGAAGCCGTAAAGGAGCTCTGTCCTGCCTCCTTGCTGGAGTCTGCACTGCCTTAGGCCGATCTGGAAGGCCATCTGGAAATTACCACTGATTAATTAGCTGTGAGCCTGCGATGTGAAGAGGGCAGATGGAGGAACACAGGACTTCATTGCTCCCCGCCTTGCTAGAGCTACCAGTCCAATACCTGATCCACGTCAAGGTCCCAGTCTCGTCCCAGGAAGATTTAGAAATACTCAGATAAGTTTTCCACAGGAATCGTCTTTCCTCAGCTGCTTTTTCTCCCAGCTCTGCTCACTGGAGTCAGCATTTGTTATCAATGCTAACAAACATGATGTCTAAGAACCATGAGGGAAGGGAGCTGACAAGAGTGTTTTCAGCACAAGTCCCGCCTTGCAATCCACAGAACTCGGGCAAAACCACCTTGGTTTTACATTTATCACTCCTAGATGTATTTCCAAATAAACCTAAACTTTGTCCAATAGAGAAAAAGCGTTTGATTATCCTCCTGGCTCCTGTATTTATATACCACACGCACTTGCACACATCACACACACGTATTTACTGCCCAGGATTTTCTGGCCACGCCATGGCAGCCCTTTACCAATAACCTGGCGTTACAAGCATCATAAGTACTAAGAAACAGCTTTAGACTGAGAAGGAGGGGAAAGATATTCAGCTTTATCTCCCCACTGAGCCTTCCACTTGCCCTCTCTCCATGCACTGTAAGTGGAACAGATGAATTTAGTATCATTATTCTTATGCAAAAAGCAAATTATTCTGTCATCTCTCCTTACTATTGTCAGTTATTTCAAAATTGAGACATATAAGCAAAGAGGTATCAGCTTTGATACACAGCCTTTTCTGTGCAAACAGTATGATGGCACAGCAGCTTAACTTTGTCTCCCTTCTTTTAAATTTATCACTGATAAAATAGAGATGCATGAGCATCACTGAAAACTGCACTTTCACAGGTTTTCCAAGAAACCTGGTCATAACTAATGACTTAAAATTAAGGTCAGCAATATCAAATGCTGGCCAGAAGACAGCTGGTAAGAGAGTGATTTACAATTAATGTTGAGACTGAATTTAAGACAGTTCTTCAGTAAACAAGTTTTCAAATACTCCATTGTACTTGGATTAAAATGATATTTTGGCCCAGATTAAAACAGAAGGCTCAGTGTCTGTTCATCAAATCCTTTTTCTGTCTTCAAATTAGTTAAAATCCCCTGTTTTGGAGCACCAAGCTCCTGACTAAGGACACAAAACAAGCTATCTGATCTCTGCTCCAAAAAATCTCAATGTACCCTGTCCTGTTTGCTACCAGCTGTGCCATTTTCAACTTGTCAAACGGCACACTGAATGACTATTTTAAATTAAATTTTAAATACTCCAGGAGCAGCCCAAAGGAAAATAAGACCACTTAGCAAAATCTTTCCAGCTCATCATTATTTTCCAAGTGTGTTTGACCAAAGATCTTTTTTTCCCAGAAGGATAAGCAACATTCAGGCTCAAATCTGAATCCATACATTAAAGTTCTTAAGCTCATGATTTGTCCACTACAAGGTGAGAAGCTCAAGGTTCCTGACATTAGCTAACAGTAATATACATGTATGCAAAATCTTGTTTACTTCTCCCTCCTAATGTTCTTTCCTCTTCTTCCTTCTCCAAAGCCCTTCGGTGCCCACGTCCTGACACGCTGAACTCCACAGGGTTATGGTGCTTTTGATTTGCGAGGAGAGTTACAATAGTTAATTACAGAGCACCGTCTTCCGTGCCTCAAACATTTTGCATTTATAGGCTCTTGATACAGTCCAGAGCAAGCGGCTAACCCGTATTTAATTTGTCCAACACGTTTCTGGTTAAAGTGCCATCAAATGGGTGACTGGAATGCCTCCGATTCAGCTGGAAAAGTCACTTTGAAGGAGGCGTTTATTAGCAACATTCGCCTCAGCCACAACAGGAGGCCCCGCGGGCCTGGGGAAAATCAGGGCTTGCTTACAGCAGTCAAACACAGCTACTCCCCGCAGGATAAAGTGTCAATAACAGGTTAGATATTACGATCCAGGGTTGATTTTACAGCGGGGATAAAATTAAAGGGAACGAGGCTGTTCCCGGGGGCAGCCAAGGGCTGTGCTCTGAAAGGCCCTGCGGGAGGCGGCAACACCAGCGCTCGCTCTCGCCTTGTACGTGGAAGCAAAAGCCCCTCCTGGTCATGACAACTATTATTAGCCTCTCCTGGCTAGTTCATTGTCTCTAGAAAAACTTAATGGATATTGCTCTCAAAAGCGTTGATGTTCAAACACTTCGTGAGACGTGAGCTCCTCAGTGACAAACACCTCCAAAACGTAGCCTAAGCTCAAGTCTTGAAATGCTATAGGCACTTTGGAGCTGAAGTCTCAGAGAAACCCTGATACAACTCCTTTCTGAAAAGGGACTAGTTCATAAATCACTGAACACTGTCAAAAAAAAAAAAAAAGCTACATGTTTGCGTTTTTCCCTGTTGTAATCAGGTACAAATCCACTAGTCCAACTGGACTTATTCCCAGAAACATCAGGTCTAAGTTGCATCAACCCTACACAGAACTCTGAATATGTGAAACTTATTTTCAATCCCATCTTTTCCTTTTGAGGGCCTTATGTGGACTTTCTTCTTTTAATTTTATTTTTTCATCTTTATTCCCTTCTCTCTTTGCCTCCTTTCCCACCTCCTTCTGTATTCTTCGCTTTTGTCAGTGTTTCTACCTCCACTCAGTACTTCCTCAATGTCCCTTTTTCAAAACGTTTCAAAAATTATTTTGAAACACGGTAAATCCAAAACAGTAGGACTTGAGTGTCTTGGTGAACACGGTATTTTGGAAGAAACCACACTGTGTACAGAAAAGACTGCAGGTGATTTTTTTTTTTTTTTACTGCTTTACTAGTCTCTGAAGGTCCTCTGGGTCTGCCAGTGGAAACCACAGTGCTCTTGATGAAGAAGGTAGAAAGTGTTTGGCCTCAGTGAAGAATGAGATGATGGAATATGTGTCCTGTCCACATCACAACAAACATTTCTCCTGAGCCTGACAATGCATTTGCATACACAGAATCAGAGAAAGGCTTTAATTGGGAGGGACCTTAAATATCACCCAGTTCCAACTCCCTCACCATGGGCAGGGATGTCACCCACTAGATTGAGTTGCTGAGAGACTCATCCAACCTGGCCTTGAACACTTCCAAGGATGGAGCCTCCACAAGCTTTCTGGGTAACCTGTTCCAGTGCCTCACCAACCTGTGAGTAAAGAATTTCTTCCTAACATCTAAATATCTACTCTTTCAGTTTAAAACTGCTTCCCCTTGCCCTATCACTATCTGCCCGAGTAAAAAGTCCCTTCCCCTCTTTTCCGTAAGCCCCTTTAAGTACTGGGAGGCTGCAATGAGATCTCCCCAGAGCCTTCTCTTTTCCAGGCTGAACAATCCCGGCTATCACAGCCTGTCTTTGTAGGAAAGATGCTCCATCTCTCAGATCATCCTCATGGTCGCCCTGAGGCCCACGTCCTTCTTGTGCTGAGCATCCCAGAGCTGGATGCAGTGCCCCAGGTGAGGTCTCATGAAGGCAGAGCAGGGGGGAAGAACTGCCTGCTGCCCACTCCTCTTTTGGTGCAGTCCAGGATTTAGTTGACCTTCTGAGCCGTGAGCACACGCTGCTGGCTCATGTTCAGCTTTTCATCCACAAGAACCCCCAAGTCCTTCTCTGCAGGGCTGCTCTCACTGTGTGTACTCCTAGTTAGGATCACCCTGACTCAGGCGCAGCACCTTGCACTTGGACTTGAACTTCACAAGGTTCTCGTGGGCCCACTTCTCAAGTCTGTCCAGGTCCCTTTGGATGGCATCCCTTCCTTCTGTGGTGTCCCGTGCAAACTTGCTGAGGGTGCACTTGGTCCCACGGTGTGTGTCACTGGCACAGGAAGCGTGTCAGTAGATGTTGACAGAGCACCAGTTACTGACGGGGCCTGTGAGTGCCAGTTCCTAGGACAATGTTCCTCATCTTTGGCAGCCCTGCCTCAGCACGTCACCCAGCTCTGCCCTGAGCTTTCACACGGGAGATGGGTGGATTCCACAAGAGCAGAGGAAAAACAGAGCACTCTCTTCATGCATATTTGGAAGTCCCAGGGATAAGAACACTAATACCAAGCCTGTCACCCAGCACTACTCCACAGACCTTGGTGTGGCCTTTCTTCTCATACTATGCTTGCGTGCTCTATACTTTCTCTGCTTGTGAGTTGCAAACTAATTGTTAAATCTTCGTGGCAAACATGTTCTTATTCAGTAGCAGAGACTGTTCTCAGTCTGTTGACATTTTACAGGCATTTTATATTCATCCTCATTCTCTTCTCTAAGCTGCCATGGGACTCAATCTCAGCGCTGGAGGGGGGACCTTGGTAAATTTTCCTCCCTGTCAGGATTAGGCAAACAGTGCTGGTATAAATACACATCAGACTTCAGTGTTAAAATGCTCAGCTGGAACCAGAGCTGGAAGTAAAAACTGACTAGTTTCACAACTGTGGTACTGGTATCCTTCTCCTACCATACACAGAAAGCATAAAAACAAATAAAAAAATATGTAAACTTGCCCCCTCGCTCCCCACTATGAGTGCATGCCCTCTGTGTTATAGAAAGAGCCCTTACGGGACCACCTTTTGATTTACATGCCCACAGAATCCATACATTAAAGAGTTACTGGAGATGAGTTTTGCCATGCCCTTGGTGCAGCGCTCTCTGACAAAGTGTGCACGACACACACATCTGGTCTGTTGCTCCCTGGGAAGGCTTGTGTGCACCAGGTGCTGGGGGCTCATGGAAAAAGGACACCGACTGTGGCAACAGCCAGCGCCAAGCTGGGAGGATGGACCTGAAATTGTGGGGTGTTACAGGGGGCCAAACGTGGCAGGAGACTCATTCCAGTGTGAAACCTAACGGGCCACATGAAAAGCTGAACTTCAGCGGGTGAAGCTTCTAACAGTCATATGACACTTCTAAAAAAATAACTTACCAATACAACCCATGACAGTGTGAACGTTTAAGTTTCCATGTATCTTCTTTAAAAAAATGCACCAATTTAAACAGATTTTCCTACTCTTATGAGAAGAAGCCACTAGGTTTCTACCTGGGATTAGGATGTCTGACTAACAAATCCTTAAAAATACATTTTACTTTCATAGTTATCCCTGAAATACAGCTTGGTAGCCAATTTTACACTTAAATATCTCTAAATATTATATGAATCATTTTTCAAGTAAGCTACTAATCTAGCTACTTATATTAAAATAGCTTGGAGTATTTTGCCTGAAGGAGATAAACCAGTAATAACTTTCAATTATATAAAATCAGTGTATTCAAGTGGCTTCAAGACTGCTACTTTAGATTATTAAGGCCAACAATCAGCAACAGCTTCTCAAGTTTTGAGTTCGATTTCAAATATATTCTTATTTTATTTTATTTTTTTTTTTAAATAGGAGCAGGTAGCAGTGCTGGGTTCTGGTATTAATTACACATGGAAACAGAAAACCTGAAATAAACCTGGTAGCATTTTAAGAATCCAGCTATTGTGAATTCATCTGGAATTGATTGGGCTACCCTTGACAATAATAAATTCATGCTGTATTAGCAGTAACATCATATGTACACTAATAGATGTTCTACTGAGATCAGTATTATTTAATTGACTCAAAGGATTACTTTAAGATCAGTTTTCTTCTAACCGTATTTTTAACGTAGCTTTTTTCCTGAAGCACAGCTTCCCACAAGACAAAAAGATGACATCAGAAGAAAAACATGCATAAGAAAATACATTAAATCTGACATTGCAGGAAAGATACAAGAAGCATTAGAATCACACAGTCTATCCCCCAAGTAACATACACTGTGTTTATTTATAATTTTCTCTGTGGGAATCAAAACACTCAACTCTCCAAAAGCGGACATATGCAGATCCAAGAGAGGTAATAAAATGCATCCAAGCAAAAAAAAATTTAAACTGCAAAAATGGTGCAAACAATCTGTTCGTAAAGAAGTACTGAGCAGCAGCATCTGCTCACTTCTGCTTTGTCAGACATGCTAAATAAAGACACAAATAACTTCACTGGTACCAGTTGCATGATGGGGATATGGGAAGCAATGGAAAAACAATAGCTTGGATTGGGCTGGAAAAGAAAGGTGTTCTTAGCTCTTTGCAATGTCTTGCCAACTGTACCAGAACGGCTGATGTGACTGGGGTTACCCCTTTGCAACTTGTGTCCTGTTCACACCTAAGTTTGTATGTCCTTCTGGAGTTGGCTGCTGAGACGAGCAGGATGGTCAGACATCAAGGGTCAGATCCATTTAGCACAAATAATATGCACTTCTAAGACTGATGTGAAAAAAAAAATCCCACACAGGTTTTCCAGAGTGTACTGGTTCAGTGGCACTGAGTAAAGCGTAAAAAGTAAAAACAGACTGGCAAGCTCGCTGCTTCTCATGTTTTCATGCCAAGGTCAGTAATGTCCTGAGTCAATGCTGTGCCAAAGCACCACTGAAATGCAACCACACACAAGGAAACGTGTCTAAAAGGAGGCCTTGTCTCCCCACCAGCCAACTGAGTGTGCGGGTCCACAATTAAAAACACATGACAGAATTTTGTTGAAAAAAATCTTGCAATTCCAACTCATATCTCTACCTACTCTGCTCCTCTAGAGATTCTGAGGGAAATAAGGCATCTCTGTTTTCCCTGTACTGTGAAAATAGACTGGACTTCTTCCTTTTTTCCTCTAAAGAAAGAAACCACTGCAGGGAAGTGAAAAAAACCCAGAAGAGATCAACAGAGAATATCTGGTTCAGACAATTCTGCTTTTCTCAGATAGTATATTCCACCTATGGACAGCAAGCCTTAGAAACCATCAACATTCCTTATGTCAAACAGCTGCAGGTTCTCATCCTTTTATTTCAGATCATCCTCCTCCCTGATTCTATCAATCAGCCCTAGAAACAGCCCTTAGCAGCGTTCAGGGCTGTGACAATAAAACAAATAGCCTAAAGACCTCACTCAGAATTCAGTAAAGCTGCTCTCTTAGGAAGCAGCAGTTACACACTCATGCATCATGTATATATTCATGACTGAGCCATCCCTGACAACAACTTTAAAGCTCTGCCAGACCCCTTCAAACATTTTTAGCAAAACAGTGGAGGTCAAAGAGATGTTTTATTTCCACACTTTTCAAGAACAGGGAGAACCTGTAGCAATGTCCATGTGGGAAAGGAATGGTGTCTCAGTCACTGGCAGATGTCAGATAATTCACACAGGGGGTATTATCAATGTCCTAAGTGCAGACAAAGGTTGAAAGAGGTTTGCAGCTTAGCAGACCTCACTGAACCCATTTCCATTTGTCCCGTGGATTTTCCAGTATCCATTTTCACATGTCTCATTTCTCTGTTCAGATTATCTGGCAGCACTTCCAACAGTGCAGTTCTTAATACTTCAGTATCACCTCTTTCACAGTGACTTTAATTTAAATAATCATAAAGGTATATATGTCCTGTGAGGAAAGGCTGAGAGACCTGGGACTGCTTAGCCTAGAGAAGATCTCCCTCCTTGGACATATTCAAAAGCCATCTGGACGTGGTCCTGGGAAATCTGCTCTAGATGATCCTGCTTGAGTAAAGCGGGTTGGACAAGATAACCTCCAGATGGCCCTTCCAACCTGAGCCATTCTGTGGTTCTGTATCTCTTTCAAAGTGTTGGAAATAACATGTGTTATGAATAAGCACAGGTTGAATTACATGTGTAACCTTTTCCCTTCTATTACCTGGAAAAGGCATCACAGAAAAAGGAAAACAAATCCACCAGAGCAAGCATGTATATATAGAGAGAAAAAAACCTTGTTTGAGACAGAACAATGCAAAAGCATGTAACACAGTAAATACAAATGAGGAATATTTAAAACTTGAGCTATTTCTATTTCACTTCCACACACCATGTAAATTTACACCTTTCCTAGTTCTTTACGTTATTCGGAACTTCATTTTTCATTTTCCTCAGATATGGACAGATTCTGATAATTTATAAAATCTGCCAGTGAGCTGTTGCTAATTTGAGTGTATATGTATGATTTAGACCTGGTTTCAGTTTAATTGACATTTTGGTTACTTAAAGCACAAAAACTGGCCACTGAGGAGAAAGCATTCACTTTTAACAGGATCATGGAAATATTAGCAGCAGCAGTCCATAAATCACTAAAAATGATTTTTAGATTCCCAGAGAATGAACAGTCAGTGTGTCAAACAGAATGGAGGTTTGATGGAGAAGGAATGTGTTTTTCTGGGAACAATTATTTTGCTTCACAAAAATGAGTCCAGTTATAAAGAGCAATCCTATTCCAAAATAAGCCTAGTTTCTAGTGTTCCAGTTAATAATATGGCAAGCCAAATATAAGAAAATTCATTCTCAGGCATATAAGTAACAGCACCTTTACCAAATTTAAAAAAAAAAAAGACTGAGCCCATGAAATTTCACCTTAGTACTGGTAAAGATATTGATAATTTCATGCTACAAATGCCAAGAGGAAGGGAGACATGCAGTTCTACCACACTCCCAGACCATGCCCTTCTCCTCCACTCAAAGCCTGAGGAAAGGGCTAAAGCCAGAGAGGGAGAAAAGGGTCATAGTATGGCTGAGTAGGGACTGGGACTGCTTGTTTTGAGAAACAAGAGTAATTTAACACAACAGAAATACTCTGCATAACAAAAAAAATAAGGCAGTACTACATAATAGGTCAGTGTTTTGTTTCAAAATAGCTTTCATCCAAATCTGGCCATAGCAACTTGTGGTCATTATTAACTAACACTGAATAGCAAATGGAAATTGGTCCAGGAGCCCTTTGCAAATCATAACTAAACAAAGTTTTCCAAAAGGCTTTTGAAGTCACATCAAGAATTGAACTGTGAAGGTGAGAAGTGTGTCACTGCATTCTCAGGTCTGCAAAGGCCAGCACTGTCATCTGCACAAAAACAGAGGTTACAACAGCTCAGGCATGAGCTGCTCTGCATCCAGTAAAGTAAGTACAGTTGCTTTTTGTGAGCCTTTCACACACTAAAAGTTGGCTAAATCATCCCTAATCACAAGTCATCATCTCAAGAGATGGAGTCCTTTACTTTCTAAGTTCTTTGTCTAAATCTTCAGATCTTAAAATCCTGTGCAACCAGTAGTTTCCCATTTAGATTTGTCCGTTCTAATTTAAGGTCAGCAATTTTCCAGTCCTAGTCATGCTCAGCAGCTGTAAAATTCAGGTTATACCTACTACACATACCAGTGAGCATTGCCCAGACAAACACCACAACTTTTTACAAACCTATGTTATTTATGATGCCTTGACTATGGCAACCCCTTCTGGAAGTGCATGAAATTGAAGAACAGGGTCAGGGGGAAGAAAGAGGTAGTGTGACACAGCAGATCACAGGTAAATGAGCATGTGAGAGCAAACGGTGTGCTTCCTGAGCTTTAGCTGTTTGCTTATCCTGAGTCTTTTTCATGAAGTATCAGCGCAGCTGAAACTGGAGATGGAAGTGATCACGTCCTCTACCACGTGCAGAGAATTTAGGAAGATTCTTTTTCCCTCTTTATGAGTAACAGTGCCATTTGCTTGGCAAATATAACACATAATCAGGAAGGGTAATGTGTAAAGACCTGGGGGTCATCACTTCCCACCCATATTGTTTTGTGGGGTTTAACGTTGTTTACAATGAAAATGTCACATAAACAAATGTGACTATCATTGAGAAGAAATATTAAAACAGGTTCTCTGCCAGGAGTTTAATTCAGAGAAGGAGATCCCAGTAAATTTCAATTTTACCAGCGCTGAAATCTTATGCAAAGTGAAACTATATGGAAAATCAAGTATTTGAAACGCAGAATCACTTGGCAGCTGGTCTGTGGTTCTGGACCCTCTCTGCCAGGTTTGACCATTAAAGCTCAATCTCTTCCTCTTCCCAGCTGTCTTCAAATGGATTTTCAGTCCCCTCCTGTCCTGTGTCACCGTTTCAACAGACGGGATAAGGAATGTTGCCTAGCCAAACTAGCTTAAAACTTGATGACAAGAACACTTCCCTGGATGTGGGAGATGAGGGTTTGGATTTCTCGTAAATGAAAATGTTACTGAATCTCCAGCTTCTCAGTGTTAGATGGCAGTTCTCGTATCATGGTATTAAATGAGTTAGGGCATCAACATGGTCACACTGCTACAAAAAAAGAGCCTCTCTGTTCTTTAAAGTTAAGGATGCCAGTGAACAAGGCATGCCCAAGGTGGAAGCTGCAGGAACACAATGAGGCAAAGCTTGCAGGACTTGCAAGAGTGACATAAACCTCCAGGTAAGAGTCTGCTCTTGGTCTACCTGTCCACTAACTGTCAGATTACAACCTAGGAGTAGCCTACCCTGAGCAATAATCCACGTTTTCACTCAGATCAGATCTCAGGTAAAGGAGACTGTAAGGAACAATTAGCATCAAACTGCTACTCACATTACTAAGCCACGTGGTTTCCATTTTTACACTCCTAGCAATGTCCCATCACGAGGTTTGGATGAGGCCATCCACTGTACAGGAGACACAGGTAACTAGTGTGACTTTTCAGACATTGTTACACTCTTCTCTAGTGTTTCTCCTAAAAGTGCTGACTAACAGAGCAAGCAGTGAATAGCATGTCCTGCTGGGCTCATTATGACCTAGAAAATGAAGTGATTTTGTTCAAATTGTACTAACAAATTCTTTCTTCACTTGTTTTCCTAGCTACTTCGCAAATGGTCCATCTGCCTACCCCTAAGTGATTTTTTAAGGGCAACTATTATTTTTGTTTTAAATATTTCTAATGATGATAATGTGCTTTTCACAATGTACTTACCTCTTCAGTCATCAATAATTCTTTGGCACTGCATGAGGCGCACTGTATCCCTTGCAACACAATTAACTGAACAAGTCCACTGTGGTTATACATCAGAAGTGACGTGAGTAGAAAGCAACCACAAAACAGTTCTCACCAAACATGTTGCAATCACACAACAGGATCCTCTCAAAATCTGGTTCTATCAAGGCATGTCCACCATGCTACCCATCTTCTGGGCCCTTCTGCTCCCCAGTTTCTGATGACCCACTAAGTCTCTGCTGATAAATGTGTTTCAGTGTTCTTTAGAAGGCCTGTTTAGAATGTAAAGCTAAACTGCAGTGCACGGGCTTAGTAAATCTAAGCTACCCGAGAACTCCCTTTTCCATTAATTTATTAACAGAAAACCTTCAGATGTGACAGGAGCTGGAATGAGCTGGATCAACATTCATCTTTCAGACTATCAAATTTCAGGCTGGAGGATTAAGTAGTAAAGGGGATTAAGCTGTAAAGAGGTGGATTCAGTGGATTCCACACTACCTGTTACCACTGTAGCATGACATCATCCAGCACTAAGGAGTCCTCTAGGCACAAAAAGCTCATTCAGGTTCTGTTCTTCCCAATTCTGAAAAAGGGTTCCTACCTTCACTTGAAACGATTAAAAATAACTGTTCACCTGTCAAAATGTCTTTAGTGCAACAGCAACCACAGGTAAATGCCAAAACCGAGCATCAAGTAGTTCAATGGTCGTCAAACTAGCAAAAGAAATACACCTAAAACTTGTCCAAAGTACATAACAGTAAAACAAACTCACTGTACTTCAAGCCAAAACTGAAAAGGTGCAGATAATGCGTGTGCCTGGTGCCATCTCCTGGTAGTTTAGAGGCAAAACCATCGCAATTTTTTTTACCTGTGTAACCTTCAGAAAAATGTCAGGTGTTCCAGGGAAGAGGGGAAAAAATAAACAAGGAAAAGATATCATTTAATGTTATCCAGAAGCAGCTTTTAAAACTCTTAACAACCGTAAAATGTTGCTTCACTGTACAACTCAGCTACTATCCTGACTTTCAAGCTAAATGGTGTTCTTATATTGGCAAAAGTAAAGAAACATCCATTTTTCCTTTGATAGAAGAAATAAGTAGCCACTTCATCTAATTTCTAAATGATTTCAGTACCACTGAAAACATTTAAAGTGAAAAAAATTTCACTAATTTCTACATGGTGTCCAAAACCAAAATCATGAAGTCCCTTTGAGAAGTCCAGTCATCATATTAGATGTAACAGTGCAGCTCATTGGCTCCTTTTAAATATCTATTTCTTTTCATGAATACTTCAGACTCAAGATAATCTTTCCCAGCTCCACCACTCTTTCATTACCTTTGGTGAAAGAACACAGCGTTGCTATTTGTTACAATATTCCATGGTTTATCTTTTAAAAAAATAGCACTAGCCAACTTGAAAATAAATGTTCTAGTCATTTGGACAACCAATACAAGGTACTTGTACTTCTGCAAATGTTAATGCTATAAAGACTGTTCAAAATAAACTGGACCAGCAACAACAAAAAAAAAAAATACAAAATGAGCTTGGTAATAAAATGTCTGTCCAAAAGTGCAGTATTTTACACTACATCTAGATTTAATTCCAGATAATAAATCACCAAAGGAATTCTGGATGAGAGCTGTGAAGACATAATGGAAGGCAGTACTGAAGCTCACACACAGCAAGGTGATTTAAAGACAGGAAATTGATTTAAAGACTTAGAAGTTTTAAAAGTAACTCTCACATAAAGGAGAAGTGGTGATACTTGGCTCTGCTGGTGGCCTACCCTACATCCAGAAATCACTCAAAATTGCCTGCGATCCACCAGAAAAGATGAACCAGATGAAACTGGTTTTACTGAGGCTTAATATGTCAGTTTGTTAATACAGTATTGAAGGCTTTTGTAGCAAAAAGAACTTCCATTTCATAGACTGTTTTGCTACGCTGGAAGGAGAGACCTGTCCACATCATCCTGAAGGTTAAAAATGAATAAAAATGGGAATGATCTCTACAAGTGAGTTATCTTCTCTCGTTCGCTCAGTGACTATGGAAATGTGACCTGGATTGCCTTAAAAAAAAAACCTAAACAAAACAAAGGCATATGAGTGATTTGGATTGCACCAGGTTCACCGACAATTGCCATGGGGAAGCAATCATCACATGTTACAGAAAAGCCAAGATAAATAGGGAACATTTCATTTCACAGAAAGAGCATAGAAAAAATTCTGCCATAACATCAACCCGTAATTGAGAAACAGAACAATGACTGAAGAGTTGTAAGAGACCTAAATTAAGTACAACTGGGATTTCACATTCCTTATGAAAATTAAGGTTTTAGCATGAGATAATTAAAGCAAGGATAGCCAGCTCCTGGCGTGCCAGAACATATAACTCAGCCTGTCATCTTCGTTCCTGAGAGTCCCCTGGAGTTGGTCAGGAAGCAGGCTGTCAGCCCCACAAATCCCCAACCTGCCAGTCTCCCAGCTGCTCTCCCTTGCAGGAGCCCCATAACCTTCTTCTTGTGTAGCTGGACATTCCCTAAACCCAAACTGTAGGCACCACATCACATGGAGTGTGCCCGGTCAGTAACAGAAGGACTTGTGTGAGTGTCCCCATCACACCTGACCCAGCTATGGTGAAGGGACAGCTGTGGTTTATTACTGCACAAACCAGCAAATGTTCCCTGGGTGCCTCTGTTGGGAGATACTGGATTCACCTGAGTGACACCCACCTAAACCAAATGAAGTCAATGAAGACACATCTCGTGGGTCTTGGAACTTTTAGCAGAAAAACGAGGATGAGACAATCGGAGAGCGTGAAGGGAAAAGCAGCACACGCAGTGTCAGACAACTAAACCTTCACACAAGTGATCTGGCAGCAGGGGGAAGGATGGGAACATCTTCATGGTATGGGGAAGAAAAGAGATGAAGAGCATTCTACTACAAGAAATGCAAAGGGTAAGAAAAAGACAGTACTGCATGGACTTAGAAGACTGAATTTATCAAAACAAATGGCCAAGGAAATAGAACTTTTTAAAAGACAAAGGGAAGTATTATTGAAAATACACAGTTCTTACCATTAGATTACAATGCAGCACATATAAAAAAAATAGCAATGCATTGTAAAAAAGAAATTTATTTCCCTAAAGAGACAGAAAAACTAAAATTTAACAGTGCAAAGGTGTTGGGTTTTTCTGAGGGGGAAAGGGGAGCAGAAACCAGTGCTAACCACAGTACAGAACTGGGGACAGAGAAGTGATCCGAAACTCTGAAATACTGTGTGCCAAGTGCAGGAAGTTTAGAATTCCAGGAGAAGTACTGAGGGTGACCACCACCTCTCTGCACCTGCCAGGTGAATCTTGGGAGAACTAATGAAGATGCAATTAAGTCTATTGTTGATAAGCATATGCACCTGGTCATACCAACAATACCCCTGCACGCCATGCAAACAAACATAAGGAAATCAACTTGGTAAACCAAGAACCACCTGGATTTCTTTCTTCCATTTGCTTTTAAAAGAGCTAGAGTAGAAATGTGTTATGTACTAATCAAAAGTTCTACTGTTCTTGCCTAGCCTCATGCAACATGGTTTTCAAACTCCTTTATTTATCAAAGGAATGAGCAGCTCTCCAAAAACCTCAGAGGAAGCAAAATGGATGAAAAGCCAAGTGGAGAAAACAAATAATGAAGAAAGAGGGCTGAGACCATTTTGGGACAGCTGAATGAGAGCAGAATAATTCATAAGGTCTGAAGCAGAACAGCTGATATTCACAACTATCGAGCTTCTCAAAGCTGGGCTCTGGATGAAAAATTCTTCCCTTATCAGAGGCTTTGAAACACATCACTCTTATCAGAACATATTTTATTCAGAAGACTTATGTGTAACACAATCACTAGTGATCAAGACCCAGAATGAAGTTCCCTTGGTTACATGAAATTATTGAGACCCTTTCAGAACTTCAGTACTGTACCATTTGTTTTAATCACAGCAGCACGACCCTTTAAGCAAACCACACTTCCTCTTGGAGCAAAAACTGGAGCCAAGAGAAGGCCTTGGCTTTTGGGAAGAAGTGTTTTATTGCAGCAAAATAAGCAATCACGCCGCATGGGTTTTATCCTCAGTGCAAATATTTCTGTTTTGAACATAACTTCACTACAAGGCTGTTTGATTTGTACCTTTGAAGGTGTCCATATGGGCATCTAACATACCCATGCCTTAGGTGATGGTGTCAGACAACGCTTTAGAAAAGCCACGTTCAGGGAAAGATTCAGTTGGGCACTCTTACACTCCATTTACATTTCCTTACCTTCATTAACAGATTTCATCAGCTAATTAGCTGTCCACGTCACTGCCACCCCAGCAGGCAGCACCTCCCCACACACACAGATCGAATACTGCATTTAAGTGTTGTTTTGCTCAGCGTCTCTTACCTGTTCCCCTCTGGCAGGGCGGTGCTCGCAGAACACACCGCTTTTATTTACATCACTCGCAAAGGACCGCCTCCAAAAGAAAAACAAACAAACAAAACCAATAAAAAGCGGCCCACGAAGGGTCGATGTGGTTCCCTCAGCCCGTACCCTCTGTAACCCCGAGCCGCCCCCTCCCCTCACGGCCCCCCCTCAGCCGCGGCACCGCCGCCCGCACGATACTGAGGGGAAAAACCCCTTTTTGAGCATTTCCCGCTCAGGGCCGGGTCTGTGGGGCAGGAGGAGGAGGAGGAGGAGGAGCAGGAGGAGGAAGGGGCGGTCCGGGCGCGTTCGAACGGCGGCGCGGAGCCGGAGCGGAGCGGAGCGGAGCAGAGCGGCGATGGCGCAGCAGCAGCAGCAGCTGTGCCGCGATCAGCAGGGCATCCCCCTGCGCGGCAGCGCCGAGCTGGTCGCCGAGTTCTTCTGTGAGGGGCTG